>JBBDHG010000068.1:510000-742500 GCA_037951165.1 Lophius americanus
GATTTAAGGATGTATGGATGTAAGGATGGATGGATGTATGGATGGATGGATGTATGGTTGGATATATGGTTGGATGGATGTATGGATGGATGTATGTATGGTTGGATGTATGGTTGGATGTAAGGATAGATGTATGGTTGGATGTAAGGATAGATGTATGGTTGGATGTAAGGATGGATGTATGGTTGGATGTATGGTTGGATGTATGATGCATGGTTGGATATATGGTTGGATGTATGGATGGATTTAAGGATGGATGTATGGATGTATGGTTGGACGTATGGTTTGATGTATGGATGTATGTATGGTTGGACGTATGGTTGGATGTATGGTTGGATGTATGGATGTATGGATGGATGTATGGATGTATGGTTTTACGTATGGTTGGATGTATGGTTGGATGTATGGTTGGATGTATGGTTGGATGTATGGTTGGATGTAAGGATAGATGCATGGTTGGATGTAAGGATGGATGGTTGGATGTATGGTTGGATGTAAGGTTGGATATATGGATAGATGTATGGTTGGATGTAAGGATGGATCTATGGTTGGATGTATGGTTGGATGTATGGTTGGATGTATGGTTGGATGTAAGGATAAATGTATGGTTGGATTTATGGTTGGATGTATGGTTGGATGTATGGTTGGATGTAAGGATGGATGTATGGTTGGATGTATGGTTGGATGTATGGATGGATGTATGGTTGGATGTAAGGATAGATGTATGGTTGGATGTAAGGATAGATGTATGGTTGGTTGTAAGGATGGATGTATGGTTGGATATATGGTTGGATGTATGGTTGGATGTATGGATGGATGTATGGTTGGATGTATGGTTGGATGTATGGTTGGATGTAAGGAAAGATGTATGGTTGGATGTATGGTTGGATGTAAGGAAAGATGTATGGTTGGATGTATGGTTGGATGTATGGATGGATGTATGGTTGGATGTATGGTTGGATGTATGGTTGGATGTAAGGAAAGATGTATGGTTGGATGTATGGTTGGATGTAAGGAAAGATGTATGGTTGGATGTATGGTTGGATGTAAGGATAGATGTATGGTTGGTTGTAAGGATGGATGTATGGTTGGATATATGGTTGGATGTATGGTTGGATGTATGGATGGATGTATGGTTGGATGTAAGGTTGGATGTAAGGTTGGGTGTATGGTTGGATGTAAGGATGGATGTATGGATGTATGGTTGGATGTATGGTTGGATGTATGGTTTGATGTATAGATGCATGGTTGGAGGTATGGTTGGATGTAAGGATGGATGTATGATTGGATGTCCTGATAGATGTATGGATGTATGGATGGATGTATGGTTGGATGTAAGGATAGATGTATGGTTGGATGTAAGGATAGATGTATGGTTGGATGTAAGGATGTATGTATGGTTGGATGTATGGTTGGATGTATGATGCATGGTTGGATATATGGTTGGATGTATGGATGGATTTAAGGATGGATGTATGGATGTATGGCTGGACGTATGGTTGGACGTATGGATGTATGGTTGGACGTATGGTTTGATGTATGGATGTATGTATGGTTGGACGTATGGTTGGATGTATGGATGGATGGATGGATGTATGGATGTATGGTTTTACGTATGGTTGGATGTATGGTTGGATGTATGGTTGGATGTAAGGATAGATGCATGGTTGGATGTAAGGATGGATGGTTGGATGTATGGTTGGATGTATGGTTGGATGTATGGATAGATGTATGGTTGGATGTAAGGATGGATCTATGGTTGGATGTATGGTTGGATGTATGGTTGGATGTAAGGATAAATGTATGGTTGGATGTATGGTTGGATGTATGGTTGGATGTATGGTTGGATGTAAGGATGGATGTATGGTTGGATGTATGGTTGGATGTATGGATGGATGTATGGTTGGATGTAAGGATAAATGTATGGTTGGATGTATGGATGGATGTATGGTTGGATGTATGGTTGGATGTAAGGAAAGATGTATGGTTGGATGTATGGTTGGATGTAAGGAAAGATGTATGGTTGGATGTATGGTTGGATGTATGGATGGATGTATGGTTGGATGTATGGTTGGATGTATGGTTGGATGTAAGGAAAGATGTATGGTTGGATATATAGTTGGATGTAAGGAAAGATGTATGGTTGGATGTATGGTTGGATGTAAGGATAGATGTACGGTTGAATGTAAGGACGGATGTATGGTTGGATGTAAGGATAGATGTATGGTGGGTTGTAAGGATGGATGTATGGTTGGATATATGGTTGGATGTATGGTTGGATGTATGGATGGATGTATGGTTGGATGTATGGTTGATGTATGGTTGGATGTATGGTTGGATGTATGGTTGGATGTATGGATGGATGTATGGTTGGATGTAAGGAAAGATGTATGGTTGGATGTATGGTTGGATGTAAGGAAAGATGTATGGTTGGATGTATGGTTGGATATATGGGTGGATGTATGGTTGGATGTATGGATGGATGTATGGTTGGATGTAAGGAAAGATGTATGGTTGGATGTATGGTTGGATGTAAGGAAAGATGTATGGTTGGATATATGGTTGGATGTATGGTTGGATGTATGGATGGATGTATGGATGGATGTATGGTTGGATGTAAGGAAAGATGTATGGTTGGATGTATGGTTGGATGTAAGGAAAGATGTATGGTTGGATGTATGGTTGGATATATGGGTGGATGTATGGTTGGATGTATGGTTGGATGTATGGTTGGATGTAAGGAAAGATGTATGGTTGGATGTATGGTTGGATGTAAGGAAAGATGTATGGTTGGATGTATGGTTGGATGTAAGGATAGATGTACGGTTGAATGTAAGGACGGATGTATGGTTGGATGTAAGGATAGATGTATGGTGGGTTGTAAGGATGGATGTATGGTTGGATATATGGTTGGATGTATGGTTGGATGTATGGATGGATGTATGGTTGGATGTATGGTTGATGTATGGTTGGATGTATGGTTGGATGTATGGTTGGATGTAAGGTTGGATGTATGGTTGGATGTATGCAGGCGTAGAAAACTCTGATGACTTCCTTCACAACAATAAATGTCTGTCAGATTAAAGTCTGGACTCGGTTCTGTTGAGCGGCGCGGAGCGATTAGCAGAAACCAGCGGCGGCGTGTTTCCTTCTGGAAGGAGTCGCGACCAGAACATGTGAGTTCTGGACCCAAATCAACGCTGTTAAACGTGCAGCTGTTCCGTTTTATACTCACGATATCAAATGACCAAAATGAGCAAAAAAAAGCGGATGGTGAATAAGTTATATCTGGAACATCTTCTGGACGTACTCAGTCGAGCCAGAATGAGATTTCATTTATTATTTTTTTGATGCATCTTACTTTAATAGATGTTTTTAAAACAGACATTATCTGTCGCCGTCCAAACGGGTCAGTTAAGAGACTCCCAGAAGTTTCCCAGAGACCACGTCGTTTCTCATCGCCGTCCAAAGACCTGGTCTGCTCAGTGGATTTATGATGTGATCACTTTGGGTCGGAGTTTTAGACTTGGTGTGTTGCCCCGGGTTTTTTTAAATGGCATAACAACAGCACACTGTAAAAAAAAAAAAAAGGAAAAAAAAGTATCTGTATAATATTTGTTAAAATACAAACAGCTGTGGCTGCGAGAAATTTCAGCATGAAACATAGAGGGACCATGTGGAACACATTACTGTAAAATACCGTCGTAAAAAAAGCAAATCTACTCTAAACCTGTTCACTGTACAAGGCCCTGACATCAAATCACGGTAAATTACTGTAAAAACTGTTTTTTGTTTCTTTTATAAACCTTGAAATCAACGGTATTTTACAATTATACACTATTAATATTGGGTTTCTGTAGAAATTGAATTTTGAAAAATTGAATTTTTTAAAACTTTTGATTTAAATAAACGTACCGCACTGTAAAAAAAAAAAAAAGTCCGTTAAAATAACGGTCAAAATATGTCAAGTGCAAAAGGAAGAGGTAATAAGAAAAGAAATAGCAAACGTGAAAACATAAAAACTTTTTGTAAATATGCTCAATGAATAAAAAATAAAATTCTACAATGTTACGAGCGAGAAGTTACTGTTAAAATAACAGTATCATTCCGTCTATATTACATGTCTTTTACAGCTATGTGCATTGAATTTACTGTAAAAAAAATTGGGAACGTGCCTAAATTTAAAACTTTAAACAAACTTTTTTAAATGTGTATAATTGCAAAAATACTGTTAATTTCTTAGTTGAATTTATTGTATTTACTGTTATTTTATGTCATGCCCTTGTACTGTAAACAATTTTACGTTATATCTCTATTCTTGTGGTCATTTCCCATGATGTCTGTCACATGGTCACTGTTTTTGTTTTGTTTTTACGGTGAAACTGACAGCTCCCGGTATTTTACCGTAAATTAGACAGAATTTGTTTACAGTGCATCTTTGCTGAGGTTGTTCCAAAAACTGAATAAACATAATCCACAAATAAAACAAAAATTAAAATTCTAACTTAAAGATTTAGAGAAAACTCACATTCATTGGATTAGTCTGTTTAAACTTAAAGGTTTTTTTAAGTGAGAGGGTCATGAAAGAAACATCAAAGACCATGACAGGCCGTGGACTTCCCATGAGGCATTGCAGCAGGACCACCTCTTTACTCGCGGCTTCTTGCCTTTCACTCATTCTCTGCTCATTCAGCCAACAAGTACGGCGCTTGGAGCCAAATCAGGCGCCTTTGTTCGATTAAATCTTCCATTTTCAGGCTTTTAAAGCGTAAATCTGCCAAGTTAACGTAGAAACCTGTCGGCCGCCATCGCCGGCTTCGGACGAGACGGGCTTCCTGTGACGTTCACAAGTTCTGTTAAAAGCATTTGGCAAGTGCGTTCATCCCGTCAGGTTAATAACAAACATTCTGGAAGAAAAGAAAAACATGTTCCTTTCATGCAGAACATCTGTAGAAGAAGAGAGAGGCGCTATCCGGCGCCTACAGACGCTACAGCTGGGCGCCCGTTAAACATCAGACCTGACCGGCACCGAACGCTGAAGAAAAAAAGGCGCAATTATTTTTCTAACGCCAGTGGCGGAAACAGCGACATAATAATCTTATTACCGCTATGCTGGTTCTGGCAGGATGGTCCGACTTTACGCGAAGACCATAACCACAGGAAGCAGTTACGACGCGGTCAGGATTCTCGACGCGGCCCGAGCGGTTAGCAGCAAAATCATAAGTTGTCTTAACACTTCTGGAGTCAGACGATCAATCAACTCGTTTTTTTTTTTTTTTATGGGGTTTTTTTTACGTTAAACGCCGACACTTCAGATTTCGGGCAGACGCGCCGTCTGCCGAGGGCAGGATTATAAAGAGGGACTCTGAAATTACAGCGCTTATAATAAGCGTCAGCTGTGGCTAAAAGTAGACTCCCCTCCCGGATCCTCGTCCGACTCCAGAACCGTACGGAGATGCGAATGGACGGATGTTTGTCCGATGCCGCCGCCATCCATACGACAGTGGATCAGCCATCAGGACCACATTGATTCTAAGCTTTTTCAGGGCTTATTGCTAACTGCTAAGCTAACAAGCTAACTGCTGAACCTGAACAAATTACATTCATAGAGACAAAGCCTAAAAAAAATTTTTTTTTTTCATACATTTTTTTATATTTGAAAGCAGTTGCAAAGAATGTGTCTATTATCAGATGATATGTAAGTTTTTTTGTTTTTTTTTTACATGTATTCAACCTTCAGAAGCATAAATTACTAGATCCAGCTCGGGCTAACAAAGACGTTCTACGTAATACGATGACTATGAGGGACGTAAGGATGAAAAGAGGTTTATCGGACCTTTGCTGTCAGAGACGAAGAGATGGCAGCTGCTTACTGTCACAGATTCTCCGGTAAAGCATCGGAGTAGATAGAGATGAACCGAGTCTTCAGAAGGTCTGAGAGCGAAGGCAGCAGCTCGTCTGCAGATCTTATCTCCATCATCCCGAGTGATAGTAAATTCCATCCAGAGTTCAAAGAGAGGTTGTATTTGCTTTACTTAGAGCGACTTTCTTTGAGGTGGTTTAATGGCGTATTTCTTCATTTCTTCACGTAAAACTAATAGCTATGTAAGATCTGAGTTATTCTATATTCTGGGATGACAGAGAAGGACTTATAGTACAGATGTTTAACCTCTGGTTGTCCTGCAAAACCGTTTGGTTAAGCACATTCTTATTATTGAGTGGGTCCTTCTCAATAAGTAGAATTTAGATGGCATTCTAAATCATGTGAGGAATTATTAAAGCATAATAAAAAAGTCTAAAAAGGGTCAAATAGTTTATTTAAAAAGTAAAAAGTTGAGGTAATATAATGAAAAAAATTGCTTTTTTCCATGAAATACAAAAATCTTATTATGAAATAATGATGAATAATTACTATGTTTTTTTTTTTTATTTCTGTTACTGGCATAAACATGTTTGACCCCAAACGATTCGTAATTATACGGTAAATTTAGAGCGTTTTAAAATGATGAAATGTCCCAAGGAAATAAAATATGCCAAGAAAAAATTGGCCCCATAGTTGTTGCTTTTTCTCTGGGAGTACATTAAAGTGTTAAGGATGAATAAAACAGAGGAGCGACGATGGCGTCGGACAGAAAGACGCAGTCATGAGGTGATTTAGGCTGCGTGCAGCATCGGGTTATTGATTCAGCAGACGGACAGCAGCAGGGATTTCTGTCAACGCCTCCGGATTCAGCCTTTACTTTCCCGCCGCCGTCTGCTGCCGCGTGGTCGATGTCCATTAGTAAATTGAGCGACTACGCTATGGTTGCATCCGTGGATAAACAGCAAGCGTTATGTTTGTCTATTTACATATTTATTGAATTTGTTTCGGTGCAAGCGTTATACAAAGGCATCCGGAAGAGAATGCATTGATTGGGAGGAGGTCTCACTCTGATTTCAAAATTCAAAACCCCCATCAGTGGGATTTAAGAAAATGTCAAAACGGTGGCTTCAGTGGAAAGGAAGAAAAATTGCCCTTCTCCATAGAGTCCATTAGCAGTTGGTTTCCATGGTTACGCAAGAGGAGCCTGATCTATTTTCAAGAGCTGGTAGCTAAAGCCTCTCGGTGAGCTGAACTGAGAGTGTGACAACGGGTGTAACAGTAAGAATGCAAATGTATCTCAGACTTCGCATACTGTAAGAGGAAAATTAGAGCACGTGCCGCTGCGCCTGCCTCGGAACGTGGATTAGCCAGTAATCTATAGGAAAGGCTTCAAGTGTGCGTACGAGGGAAGATTCATCCTTGACATGGAGGATTTTAACATTCCGGTGATTCAGTGAAGGAAAATAAGGATAGTCGGCGTTACATCAAAGCTTACAAATCAAATCAAAGTAAAAGCTTCCATCCTGGTCAAGGTCAGAGATCTTTTGACAGCCACAATAGCCTATTATTACTCCGGTGACAACACAGCGGGGAAGATTCAGCGTATTTGTATTCAGGCCCATAATCCTCTTGATGAAACTGCTAATAATCCACTGCAGGGACCAGTTGTGGCCCGGTCACCTTGAAAGCCCGTTCACGGGGTGTTGACAAACTCTGAGCGCGTTGAGACACTGTGTGAAATGATGATTAGCATCTTCGTTGTCAGTGGTTTTGAGAAGCAGAGGAGAACCTCGCACCATCACACTTCTGTTCACACCACACTTTTATCCTCACCTTTCACACATGCTCAGTCGCAATTACCTCCTAGGTGGTCCGGGGGCCTCAACTGACATCAGCTGGACTCATTCAGGTAGCCTCATCCATCCAACCCCGGTGTCACACCTGCATTAGCTTAGCATATCACCATTAGCCGCTGTCTTTCAATAGGAGTCTCTCTCCGTTCATCTAGTTCTTTCATGTTCCTGGTTCACAGGCCCTCCACCTCCCCTCCTCCACCCAGTGCTCACAGGTCCATCAGTCCCATCATTAATCAGCCTCAGCAGAGTCATCGGCCACCACCAACCCCAGTATCCAGACTACAGAGTTGGGATATTCCCTTGGATCTCAATCGCCACGAGGAGTCTGAGCACAAAAACACTTTGTGATGAACCGATGTGAACAAATCATAAAATAATCGTGGATCTCCTCCTCATCCTCTTTCTTCTCTGATTGAACAGCTGTCGGATCTCTTTCACCAAGTCTCAGGATCCATTTGTATCGAATACACCTATACATCCATCCATTATCTATGACCGCTTAGCCTGTGCAGGGTTGTGGAAGGGGCGGAGCTTATCCCAGCTGACTGTCGGCGAGAGGCGGGGTAAACCCTGGACTATTCACTAGTGCGTGACAGGGCTGAACCCAGAACCCTATGGGGTGGACCAAGAACTCAGTGGAGGGACTATATATCTCATCGTATCCCCCCGGATGTGCTGGAGAGTGTTGCTGGGGAAAGGGATGTCTGGGACACTCTTTGTGACCCGCTGCCACGGCGACCCGACCCGAGACAAGAGGCAGTATATCAGCAGAATGGATGGATGGATTTTTCATACTTTTCGGAATGGATGGATGGATTTTTCATACTTTTCGGATTTTTCATACTTTTCCAAATTTTACATAAAACCTATTCCGACCCGCTCCACACTTTCTTCTTTGCTGGAATTCTGACTCTTCTAGAACAGCCAGGATGTGACGAGGCTCTCTGGGCCCAGACAGAACTCCAGAGGCTGACCTTAATTCCCACTGCATGTAGGACAGAGATAAAACTGCCGACCCTCACCGGAGATCTGTCCTGGATTCTTTCTCCGCCTCGCTCCGACTCTTACTGTCGACTGCAGGAAACGGACAAAATCGCCCGAAGGATGTGAAAGGACAGAAGTGAAGGTCGTGAAAAAGGACATTTCACACATCGGAACATGGAAACGGGTCAGAACCGACCCCAGCACAGCAGCAGGGTGAAACCAACACAGCGTGAGGCCTGACATGAGATGACGTCACTCCTACCTGACCTTTTTCAAAGCAGCTCATCACACTCATCTACATCCTTCGTGTTGTCACGGCGACTAAAGTTCGGAACTCGGGACGCTCTTACCCATTTGCCAGATTGTCTTCGTCGTCGTCCGGCAGACTCTTTCCGAGAAGGTCGCTGTCACTCAGGTAGCCAGACTTGAGGTCGCCGTCCTCCGTTTCCAACCCCCCCATGAGTTCAATGCGAGACGTGGTGCTGATGCGGCTGGAGCAGCGAGTTGGCATTGTATGGGCCGTGTACTGAGAAGCGCTCTTACTCCCCTGGTATCCTCCACCCGTGGAGGACGGGGCATCGCCCGCCTGAAGACGAGGACTGGACTGGCCATGGCGCCATGAGAGGGGTGAAGAGCGGTTGGAGAGGCTGGAGATGCTGCGAGCATTGGTCTCATCGCTGTCATATCCCACAATGCTGCTGTCCAGACAGCTAGAGAGACAAAGAAGAAATGTGTGTTACATTTATGAACTTGATCCTCTTAAGATGAAGTCAGGCAAAAATCAACATGTCAACAACTTCTAAAAAAAATGGAACAAAGGCAACCATTGAAACATTTTTCTTTTTCCGTCGGATGTCCTCCAGAGAAAACCGGCGGTGGCATGGAGTCGCTGTTGACCCAGATACAGCTGTTGTGTCGGCTCATCTTCAGGGACTATAACTAGAAATGTGAACTCTCAGAACACAAACGCAAAGCGAAAAGGGAATGAATATCTCAGTGTCAGGATCTCCTACACTGATTCTGAGTCTCACGGATCAAGATTTTAGACTGTTAAAAGTATAATTCTGATGTTTTTATTCTTTTGTATATAGTACATCCAAGTTTTCCATTTCACTCCAACCGGTCTACACGGGTCAGAAATGTCCTCCAAATGGCCAGAAGCGTATCTTCTGTTTACGCATTACATAACCCAATGTACCAACTCAGGCAAATAAATATTGCAATGCATACAGCCGAAAGAGTATTTTTATCCATTGATGATGGATAATTCATCACTATGAAAGCTAACGTGTGCCAACTTGGTTCTGACAGACTGAGAAATTGTTTTATGTGAATGAGAAGAGAACGGTTTCCAAATGATATGCATCATCATTATAACTATAGGGCTAACTGTATAGTGTTTTTATTTTTTTTATTTTTTTTCTGTCTCTCTTTTTTCCCCTCTATATTATTTAAGTAGACTATATTCGTGTGTAACAAGTTAAAAATAATAATTTAAGAACTCGTTTGCATCAAATCCATGGTGTACATTAATGTCACAATCTGTGATGAGGATAACAATTTTGTTGTAAACAACATTTATCAGAGCTGACTCAAATTTGTTGAAATGTTAAAAAGGTGATAAGTCATGTTTTCTGAGATCTATTAACAGGTCTGAATCTGACAGCCTGAGATTGATTTCTAAGTTTTGAATCTACTAGCCGGAGATCGATTTATTTGAATCTGCTAATCTGAGATCGATTGCTTCTGTCTCCGCCCACATACCTGGAGAACGTAGCGATATTTCCTAAATTTAAACAAAGTTGTCGCCTTTGGAACACCATCCTTTATCTGCTGCGATTAATCCCCCCACCTTTAAGGTATTGTGTTCATAAGAAAAGATTTAACGTGTTCTTGATAACTTGTTAACATTTTTAAAAGTGTCAAAACAATGTTGTTGTGGTACTAAATGGAATAATAAGTAGCCGTGTTGCACGTAGCAGCCATTTTTAGTACTTATTTTAAAATCTTTTGCACTATATATAAAAGGTTTTTTGCACTGAAGTGAAGGTTTAGATAAAGTTTACTGGATTCATGCAACTTTGTTGGACGGTTAGAAGTGAGTGAGTTATTTCAAAACTGAGTTCTGCGTGCTATGGTTTATGCTAGCTTTGAGTAGCGTCTACACTCCACCCTCTTGTAACTGTTTGTATCGTAAATTGTTATATTTGTTGTGAAAAATAGTTCGACTACACAAGAAAAAACGTTTGGCACAGATACTTTTTACAAAATTGGAAACTTCAATAAAATATTATGTGATAAAAAAGAATAACACAAGTTTTTCGCAGGTATCCGAGTGCTTTGTTGAAAACAAAAATGGGGAAAAAAATAGAAAAACAACTAATAACGAATAAAAAAAACAAGACATAGAAGCATATAAATAAATATAGCAAATGTTAAAATGTGTTAATGATGAAAGCAATAAAATTAGTTTGAGTAGGGATGAAAAAAAATGATTCACATTTATCGAAATAGGCCTTAAAGCGAGGAAGAACTGGATTGATTTTAGGGAATGCGTTGGCGGCATTATTTCTCATCTCATATTACTTATACAGTATATATATATATATATATATGTCATATTTTACTGTAATTATCTATATTATACTCACTAGAGGTAGCTTTTGCTGTTTTTAGAAGTAAAAAATTTCGGACATATCTACACATTTAATCTCGGGAGTTCATCGCTTGTACAAAACAGGGGACTGGGGGCTTTTTGGGGACATACCCTTGCCGTCCGGGATGACAGCCTAGGCTTTGAGTTAGCAGAAGTTAAATAATGATTGAAATGAGGTTAAGGGTAGCAAAACAGAGGACATGCAAAGTTAACTGAAAGAGAACCTTTTGTAAAAAATCGTGCAGGTCTGCAAAGAAGAACTTGAGCGAGTTTCAAACTTGTGTCCAGTGAGTAGAAGCGAGAGTCTAACACCAAACAGATTTTTCTTTAGATATATTTAGTCAGCTGGTTTCCCTGACACGTACACCTCATGTGGTTCATAATCCACAAAAACATTGCTGCGTCCCAGAGATCCTTTTGACTATTTCTGCTGAACGTCAATCGAAGCATTAGATCGCAGCGGGCGTGAAGGCAAACTGTGAGTCACAGAGTCGGGTTCAGGGCAGATGGAACCGTTTTACCACCGTTTGTCTGCTTGTAACAACAAAAAAACTACAGCATGGGTTTGAGTGAAATTGCATATATTCTAGAGATGATTAAGTTTTGGAGAGGTAACGTCATTATAGTGTTTTCTTAACCATCGCGAGAGGAACTTTTGGAATGTTTTGGCAATAACTAATAAATATATGTACCAAAATGTTCCGGAATAAAACCGTGTAAGGGATTCTGATCTCATTATGGGAACCGTTGATACTGTTGACTGACCTGGCGGAGGATTATTCGCCACTGAGTGACATCCTAATATGAAAATAAACAGTTACATTTACACAAATAAACTAGACATGCTCTCCATGAAAGGCGCCCGATACGCTCGACGATCAGATCCCACAATGACTCAATAATGAAGATAAATACGGTTAACTCTTTATTCTGAGACAGATGTCCTTTCGTCTATTCATAAGAACTAAATGTAGACACAGTTGGATTCATGGAGGAGAAGTAACAGAAGAGAAACTGAGTTTTCCACAAAAGGTTCCCCTAGTGAGTAAAATATGAGCCATTGGCGTAAAGATTGTTGATTGGGAAGAAGTCTCACTCTACCTTCATGGTTTAGATTATTATAACTGGGTTGAATGTGCATCAGTGGGATTTAAGAAAACGTTTTTTAAAAAGTGGCTTTTTTATAGAAGATATCTAGTAGATAGATCTCCTCGGGTCGATTCATAAGCAACAGATTTGGACTAATTCGGACCAACTGTGGGAAATTGATGGCCCTCAAAGTGTTTTTGATAAAGCCCTTCATAGTAGCAGAAATATGCAATGTGATCTTTCCCAAAATCAATCCAGTTCTTCCTCCCACTAAGTTCAATGAAGGTATAAAACTGAATTTTTTGAATAATCTAGTTTAACTGGACGGATGACAGAGGCCGCCATGAATGGCGCCACCTGCCCATCAGGAGCGGCAACCATCGACACCAATGGAACCGCCATCGGGAGGAACTTGTGAGAATCTTACTGAAGGAGGCTTTGAAATGACTGGAGCTGCCAGGGATCGAACCACCAACCCTCCCCCATAAGTGGACCACTCTACCGACTGAGCCACCGTCGCCGCAGGTTTAAAGAGATTTGAGGCGCGTGGTCTTCCATCCTGACATTCATGTTAGACAAGAAGCAGCATGTCAACTTTTCCAAGTCCAGATGAAATAATGACCCGTTCTCCGCTAGTGTCTTGTTTTTGCTGCGGTTGTTGCAGCAACAAAGTTATGGCTGTTCTTTTTTTTTTTGCCTCCCAGAGCAAAACAGTGATTACTGGAGTGAAGTCATGATTATGAAACAGAGAGAGGATGTTTAAGAGGGATGGAATCCAGATGTTGTCCAGGTGGCAACTCTCCAAGCAGCCGCAGCACAACTGTTTACAGATAATTGCACTACCCATCGATTCCAACAACTATCCCTTGCTTGTTCACATTAGTGTTTCTTTTTCGCTTTAAACCAAAGACAGAAGTTGGCTCAGGGCCGCATGAACAAAATGTACTGACTCTTTGGTTTATATGACTCGTATAGGAAGCTACACTAAATTCTAAAACGCAGACTTGTTAAACTCACCTGTGGCCGAGCTGCGACCCCCGCAGGCTCGACATGGTGTCCTCCAGATTCTGCCGGAGGTCAAGGACATTTTGCACCGTCCGCTTCCTCTGGGATTCAGGGTCTGTGGGTCAGCAATGCAGAGAGAAAAAAGGTCATAAAACATTTCAAGTGTCAAAATAAAAGTCGGATACATGCTGCCTGTTTTAACGCCACCAGAGCTTGAGCCTCACACCGCGCTCACACCTCCGCCTCCTCATGCTTGAGTTTCCTCAACTGTGTCTGGCCTGATGTGATAGATGCCATCCATGTAAGATCATTGGGAGCATATGTGCACATCATTAGTCAGACAAATTTCACCGCATGGGCTCCGTCTCTGGCTCGCCATGGAAACCTCCTCCCTACCCCCTCCACCCCCGACGTGGCGCCTCCTTAAAAATAAGTACTTAAAGGTTGTCTGTAACTTGAATTGCCCACCATGCATTTAGATGTTTATGTCATACCGAGATCAATTTTAAGGCACTGTGATTTCTTTTCTTTACTTCACAGATCCGTCTGCCAGCTGGAGGGATTCCACCGCAGGTCAGTCTTTTTTTTTTTTACATCCGCCAAGGAGATTTGAATGGAGGATTATGGAAAAACTGATGGACTGATTTTTATGAAACTTTACCCAAAGGTAGGTTTTGTTAGATCCTAGAGGTGACTCAATTTTGGTGACGGTACGTGAACCAAATCATTTAAAATAAGCTAAAATAATAAGCCATTTGGAGTAGTGACTTCATAAAGTGTCTATTGCTGCGTTTGTTGCTTTGATTCGATTGATGTTTCTTTGGGGGTCGGGCTGGGGGCTCAGTTTCATGAGTTCCCTTTGATTCCTTCGATGTTGGGAGTTGAGTCGGGTGCTCAGTGGGCTGAACAGTGTCGCTGAAGTGGAAGGCGCATGAGAGGAGCGGCTACAGAGTATTTGAGAGATACTCAAGAGAGTTTGTTAGAGTTCTCGGTAGATTTAGAGGCTGGCAGTAAATCAGTTATTAATGGAGAAATCTGAGGGAATTTTTCCTAAAACCTGGGGAACTGTTGTGCCCCAGAGATTTTTTGTAGTTCTGAATATAGACTCAGTGGCTCTTTTCCATACAAAATCAATGTTATAGAATTAATCGGGCCGTCTCAGCGTTAGCTGCGACAAATGAGAGAAATCTCAGAATTTCCAAAAACACACCCGAGAAAAATCCCCATCTCAGGAAAAAAAACTCCAGCGCCGTGGAGAATAAAACCCCTCGGGGATCCAGAAATGATCATTCAACGCTTGAATGCGTCAGGAGAGGCAGGATGTCAGGGTTCACACATTAGGTAATGTGATGCTCTCATCGGGCGGGCTGATCTAATTCAGAGGGACTCATGAAGGGTGGGACTCGTACGCATCAGGATCGCTCACGAACGCTTTTCTGACACGGACCTCTTTGCAGAGCAACTCCGGAAAAATTGGGACCCAGATCTACATCAATACAAACTTCCTAGTTGAATTGTTCTGGTTAAAAGAAAATGGAGACCGAAGACTAACATCTACTTATTTCAAGGCCACGAACATAAAGTCTAACACAGATTTAGCTATAAGTGTTATAGTCGGTGTTATACTGAAAATAAAGGCGTCGCATCAAATCAACAAATTCTTCTCACCCATCCTGTAAAAACGGGAAGGGAGGAATCTTAATTCTTGAACTGCACTTTTATTTTAACATAGCCTTGGTTTCTGAGCTCCTGCTTTTATCGTTTTAAATTAGTTTTAAGTTCCGTGTTCCTCAGCCGTGTCATTTAATTTGCACCTCCGCCAAGGAGGTTATGTTTTTGCCTTGGATCGTCGGGTCGGCAGCAGGATCACAGGAAAAAGTACTGGAGGTATTTGCATGAAATACAACCCCGAGGAGATGTTTTGGTATAATCCCACAGGTGATTGCATTTCTGTCACGTTACGTCGTGTTGCGTCGTAAAAACTGTCGGAAACGCTCCTCAGTGACGCGACCTAACTGGTTCTGATCACGATGGTGTGTTCCTGGGGTCCTGCTGAGCCCCGGCGGAGGTTAACGCACCCTCAGAGCTTTCTAGTGGGTTCCTGTATTTATTTATTGACACACAGGTTTTTTTTTTTACAAAAATATGGATGGAAATACAATCCATAATACTGAAACTCAAAACTTGCCGCATTCTGATAATTTAATCTGTAAAGAATTCCTGAGAGGAAACTCCAACAGGAATCCTGGATGCAGAGTACAAAACTTAGAGTACATGCTGTTTAAAGTACATGCTGTTTAAAGTACATGCTGTTTAAAGTACATGCTGTTTAAAGTACATACTGTTTAAAGTACATGCTGTTTAAAGTACATGCTGTTTAAAGTACAAACTGTTTAAAGTACATACTGTCTAAAGTACATGCTGTTTAAAGTACATACTGTTTAGAGTACATGCTGTTTAAAGTACATGCTGTTTAAAGTACATACTGTTTAGAGTACATGCTGTTTAAAGTACATGCTGTTTAAAGTACAAGCTGTTTAAAGTACATACTGTCTAAAGTACATACTGTTTAAAGTACATACTGTTTAGAGTTGATACTATGTAGATTAAAAACGATCAATAGTACTCACTGTTTAGGGTACATACTATTTGGAGTGTAAACTGTTTACAGTACAAACTATTTAGAGTTCATACTGTTTACAGTGTACACTATTTAGGGAACAAACTGTATACATTACATACTGTTTATAGTACAAACTGTTTAGAGTGTATACTTTTTAGAGTGTATACTGTTTAGATTGTATACTGTTAGGAGTACAAATTGTTTAGAGGACATACTATTTAGAGTACATACTGTTAAGAGTACATATTATTTAGAGTGTATACGGTTTAGAGTGTATAATGTTTAGAGAGTATACTGAATGCAGTATTTTCACGGTGCAGTGACTGACAGCCGATAGCAACCTGGACTGCAGTGACTCAGTCAGAATAAAACGTACGACAATCAGGAAGTGAAACTGTCATATCTCACTACTTGGGCTGCACGAAAACTAACAACCTAACGTTCTTGTCATAGTTTGTGTCATAAGTATCTGTTTTTTGTCTGGTATTGCGTCAATCCTACTCTGTTCTCCTGCATCATCTTCACCTTCCATAGGATCCTTCCTCTTCAGTTATCAAACAAGTACTTTTGCCCGATTCATCAGTTCTCCAGTTGATCCTGATACGTTCCCCTCATTCCTTTCTTCAGTGAACTAATAATCCACAAACTTTAAATTTAGATCTGGGGAACTTAACAAGCATTAAGTTCCTCTTCTAAGATAAGATTCGATATTTCTTTACTCCGGCGTTACAGTAGCGAGGGGAAATAAACAGAAACGATACCAATCACTATCACTCAAAAAAGAAAGTAGAACTATAAACAAAAGGAAATATTAATATAATACTATAGAGGAGGTAAAATTATGTGGAATTTGTTCCACAATCTGGATTCCTGGCGACTTGTACTCAGTATTTTCCTCGTCTCGCTGCAAAGCAATATGGATAACTTTTCCGTCCTTGCCGGGGGAAATTGAGTTAAAAACACAATCAATAAATATCCACTTTCAAAACAATGGGAAGAGAAAACGCTGACATGTCACTGAGAGATCTCGGCGGAGACAAATCCAGGCTTCCAACTGCGTTTATGATCTAATAACAGCTGTCGGTGATGTCATCAATAGCCATAATCGAAACATTCCATCAGGCTGCAGCTTTGGCTCATAGTTCCGCTGTATGGAATGTTGAATTTGGATTCATCAAACACTACAATACCACACTATCGGATAATGCAGGACTAAGTGACTATCTTCAAAAATGCAACTTTTTCCTGTACTGTACCTTTAAGAGGAACATTTTGTGACCCTTGCGTTCTGCATAGCTAGTACCAATGCAATCTGTGACCTCCGCTTCACTCATCCCGCCGCTCCACTAGGTTTCTTCATCGCCATAGGCTACTGCCGCGTTTGAGATCCTTCACGACCGATCGCGTGTCATTACAATGAAACGGGGTTCGTTCATCCCCTCGCTGCCTGGAAGAGACTTTTCCTGGAGTCCCGCTGTCTGCAGAACTCTAATCTGCTCCCTTCATGCATAGACGTATATCTGGGAACCTAATGACCTACAGTACGATCCATTTGTCTGCTTTCGTATATAGCTTAGCATACTGATGCATCTGATCGCGTGTCTCGTGAGGAGGAAGTGACATGAGAGGTCTAATAGCCACGCTGGACTTAAATCTTACATGGCGAGGTCAATGGAGCCAATTTACTTCGTCCACTCTGGACGTAACATTGTAGAGACGGTGGCCCACTCTAGTCCACGATGTAGCTAAATGAAATCTCTGGAAGGAAGAACTGTTGGACTGAATTGTAAAATAATTGATATCATTAGCAATAGCAGCACCACTCAGTCATCCGACTCCAAATCCGTCCTCGCTGCCAAGTTTCTCAGGGCTACTAGCTAATTGCTAAGCTAACAAGCTAAGTGTTAGAACTGAGCAAATGAGAATTATGGAGACAAGCCCTAAACTGATACAACGAATCAATAAATCAGTCCCTCCTTTAGTCAAAAGGAAATATAGAAATTGTCATTGGGCAACCGCGATGTCAATATTGTATTCTGGTTGTTGATTGGTTAAGGAGGACGTCCTCCGAAGGATCATCGTTCTACGTGTTCTGGTCATAAGCAGGTCAGCATGAAAAGTAGGAAGCACATTGAAATACATTAAACTGAAAAAGTAGATCCCGTCTCAGCGAAGTCTGTCCTCCTCTGCCCTCCACCGCAACTTCACACAGACTGCCTTTCACCTCGCCTGCCCTGTAGGTGTCACTGTTGAAGCCAAAATCTGAACATCAAACATTAAGCCCTTTTTTTTCCTCAAAGAAGATCATGAAAAACAGTTTAGAACTGAGACCAATTATCTTTATATATTTTGATCTTCCTCTTGCCTCTCAGGAACAGAGGAGGATCCTCCTCCTCTTCCTCTATGGAGCAGCCTCCTCTGCTCTAGACTGCACAAGAGAAACAAGCAGGCAAACAAAATGTTGTGCAAACCGTGATTAAAGACGTCATGTCCAGTCAGAAGGCAGCACAGTTTAAAGGACGTGGAGGAAAAACTTCCAGTCAAAGATAATCTTCTCTGCCTCAGTGATCGATCCAAACCGATGATTAGTGTCGTGACGGAGTGATCCAAATCATCCTGTTGGCTTTTTGTTTGTCCTTTCATGACTCAAAGTACTGACGAATTCCCACACGGGATTATCAGCATAAATAATGATTTGACAAATAATGACTTTCAGTTGATTTAAAGAGAATAATAGAGGTCAGATTGTTAGACTGAGGAGTAAATATTCGATCCTCCTGCTGGTGGCGTTCAAACAGAAACCCGGTGATGCCGTGACGCTCTGCCCGATCCTCCTGTTGTTGTTTACACAGCTGTGAGTGGACTCTTAAGTGGGTCCGACATGAGTGATAGATGTCCTTATAGGCTAACGAGGCATGGATAACAGATTAAAACCTCCGCGGATGTCTTCATTAAGGTGCAGCGGAGAACATGCCAACCCTGATGATACCGGAGAAACGGAATGACGGACACCTGAATGAAACACGGAGCGCTTGTTGATGACATGCTAAGACCGGATTTGTCCTTGATGGGACTTCAGGAATGTGAATTAGTGCATTAGTGAGAAGGACGCCCCCTCCTGTTCCACGTCTTTAGAACAAAAACTTCCATCTGAAGTATCATCTGATGCTTTTTCCGGTGCACCACATTTCACATATTAGAGGTTTTTGGATTGTGATACTTCTAAATTCCGAGCCAAAAAAAGAAACCCTTAAGTTTATGGACGAGATGGAACCACCTTCTACCAGGTTTCCCAAACATCCAACGCCTGCCATTAAAAGAATGTAGCATGAATCGAAACGCTACGGGAAACTAGAACAAAATACATAATGAAGCCATCGGAGGATCATTCTAGAAGCCCGACACACGTTGATAACCCTGATCTCCACCAGATGAAGGCATTTCCTCTCGTACGGAGGGTGTAAACCATCCGCCAGCGCTCCACGGATGAATGGAGCAGCTAAACATGCGTCCGTGTGTCTGAAATGAATTCAATATGGCATGCCTCCCCCCCTCTCTCTCTCTTCTTGCGTAGACATAAAGCAGTTAATGGACCCTCAGGTGCTTCAGCACATGTAAGAGCATCAGAAATATAAATTCTGACTGCCAATAATCCTCCAAACCCTCGGGTTCTATTCCTGCAACCAGCTGGCAAAGCTACGCTAGGAAGCCAGAATATTCCTCATAACCAAATTGGCACCGAGCTGCAGATTCTGTGGTGACATGCCGGGGGGGGGGATCAGAACAATGGAGCATCTCCGTAGCTTTGGTATTGAAACTGAACAGCTTTAAAGGAGGCAACAAAAAAAAACCCAACAACAACCGGATGCAGCATGAAATGAAGTGATTCTTAGAGGAGCATGCATCGCTAGCCCCGCCAGGATGTTTTCATATTTCTCAGGGAGCCGCAAGAGAATCGTTTCAGGGGGGGGACGTGGGTCTGCAGCAGCCAGCAGGTGTCATATGGTGGTTGATTCCAAAGCGGGGGGGGGCGTGCTGCTGACTCTGAGAAGCGGGGACGTTTGGTTTGTAGCACATGGCACAAGTACCGTACAGTAGGGATCCAGAGGACGGCTCTACTGTACTCACCCAGTATCTGACTGAAGAGCAGCTGCTCCAGGTCACCCAGCACCGTCACCACCAGCTCCGGGTCCACTTTCAGGAAGGGTTTATCCCCCCCTTCTTCTCCTTGGCCTTTGCTACTGCACTCCCCTCCGGCTCCGGCTCCCTGCTTCTTAGCGTTAGCCTTCGCCTTGCTGGAGAGGATCTCGTCATCTGACTTGCCGTCCTCCGGTGCCTTGCTCAGCGGCTTCACCTCGGCGTACGGACCGCGAGGAATGCGGCTCTGCTTGCTCAGAGCGGAGGGAGCAGCCAAAGGACTGAAGGGCTTGGGTTTGCCCTGGAACAGCGAGTGTTCGGATTTGGACAGATTGCGAGAGAGGGGGCCGCCCCCTCCGCCACCGCCGCAGCCCCCTGCCGTCTTCGGCTTGCCCATCTTGCTCTGCCCTGCCCCGGGCTTGGCCATGTCGTCACACCACTTGGGCTCATAGAGGTGCAACTTCTTCTCCGCATCAGTGAGGACGGCCAGGTTGGTCATAGACCTCTGCTTGCGGAGGCTGGAGGAAACCGGCAGCTTTCCATCGGAGCTGCCGGGCCGGTAAACCTTCAGCTCGCCCCGCTGCGTGTTCTGGGCCACTCCGGACTTTGCCCTCTTTGCCGCCATCCCAACTCCTTTGCCATCTGCCTGGCCGTACGCCTTTGTGCTATCTGCTCTGTCCATCTTCAACGCTCCTCTGCCTTTGGCACTATTTCCGAGCATGCCTCCTGCATGAGAGCGTCTAGAAAAGCATCAGCAAGGGAGGAACCGGGCTTCCTGGTCCGAACCTTGTGCGAAAACGTACCAAATATATAAAAAAAAACACACACACACACACAAAAACGCTTCCTCCACAATCCTGCAGCCTTCTTCTCCTTCCCTCTGTCTCCTTCGCCGCCTCCGCCGTCCTGACAGGCTGCTGCAGCTGCAGCTGTTGCAGTGCTACCCAGGCACTCCCTTTCTCCCCTTTCTTCTCCTTTCCTCCGCTTTTTCCACACTCCTCCCTTCCACACACCCTCCTGCCACTGAACCACGCAGCGGCAGAGTGACAGCGGCGGAGGGCGGTGGAGGCGGGGGGGGACGCAACAACGCTCCCTCCTCCCTCTGCTCTCTGCTGCCTCTCCCTCGACTCTGACTCCCCCTCCCTCCCTTCCTCCCTCTCCCGTTAAGTCCTTCTTTCCCTTCATTCAAAGATGCTCGGCCGCGTCTCAGCACAAAGTGCGAAACGCCAGAAAAAAAGCCATGAGAAACGACCAGCGGTGGCTTTTCTGGACTCCATTCTCCTCTCGCACACACCAGCATCCCTCCTGGTTCCTTTGTTCTGCCCCTCCCCCCCCTCACCTCCAGCGCTCCCCGTTCAATACATGCACCAGAACAACATGATGAATGACTTGTGATTCTGGTGCGAGTGGTATTATTAATGGGAATGCATAAATTATTAGCACTGTGCAAAAGCAGCAACCGGAGAATCCAGATTATCTCTTGATCCGGTCTGATCTTCAATACGGTATCATGTCCAGATTTACAGCAGGGTGAATCACGGGCGCGTTAAATCAGCTGTGCACGGCTCTGATGGAAATACACAACAGCGATTTTCATATATTGTCAGCGGCGCTGACGTAAATCCTAGAAATATGTTCCAAGTGTGATGTTGGTGAAAACTTGAGTCTTAAAATTGAGAAAGTGTATCAGACAAATGGGTGACGTCTCTTCGGCAGACGGAGCGGATGACAGGATGTGCCGCTGGAAGCAAGTAACACACCCAAAACCGCACTTCGGAAATACACACTTCTGCATAAACACATACACACACACACACACACACACACACACACACGACTGTGTTGAATTGAAACATATGAGTGCAATCATCTTCCTTTAGATATTCCAACCCGTCGCCTCTCTCAGCAGGATTGAGGAGGCTCTCCAGCGCCTGCATGCACTCCTCCATGGAAACCACCTTCTCCCGTCGCCTGTGGGTCACGAGCACCAGAACTCACTGCAGCGCACGGACAGCTGCCAGAGAACTATTCACCGTTTCCATAAACCCCTCCTGTTTTTATGTGCTCATCAAATTCAATATCTTCTTTCTGTGTTATGAAAAAAAGAGAAACACTCGTACTCTTATTTTTCTCTCACTGAATCCGTGACCCAGTTGAGGACCCGGTTACCACAACGCAGCCGGGCTGAATAAAAGCACGCTAGACGGTGCTGATCCAGTGGACAGGATTGACCTGCTAAAGCTTCAATGCCCACAGGCTCCTGCTCCAACTCTCACAATGGGGCTGCAGCACTCTCCGCTGCTTTTTCTGAATCTGGGTTTTGGGTCACGTGCGGCGGCCCACAGAGGTCGTTTGATCCGGCAATTAGTTTTCTGGAAACAACGTCCAGTCTTGTTCCCCATCACACGGTTTAAGGGTCTTTGCAGACTCCGAGTCACAGGGGGACACTTAAGCAGTGAATAGCTCTTTTTGTTTTGTGTGTGTGTGTGTGTGTGTGTGTGTGTGTGTGAATTTCTCTATAAATCACAGGATGACAAAAAAAAAAAAAAGTTCTGGCTTAGAGGTTCCGTGCATAACGTTTGGAATCGGACGGAAAGAACTCGCTATCTCCAGTCTGTTTTTAACATCCAGGTTTTATTTGGCTATGATCTCAGTCCAGCACATTGATCTGAGACCAAAACTAATAAAAGACGCCCAAAAATGATTCCATGCGTTTGTTATTTCCAGGCTGCTCTGATCGCAATTTCCTTTTTTTTTTTTATCAGGTTGTCCCAATAAGTCCTCCAAAGTCTCACCGGCTGATTGCGAACGCTGTAGGAACGTGCACCGACTGGATCGTGTGCATCTCTTTTACAAGCTTTCCTGATTGGTTCACTGTAAAAACAAGACGTTTAAAATCCTTCTTCTCACGTATGAAGGGCTAAATGGTCAGGCGTTGTTTTATTTTTTTACAGTGCAGAGAGCTGGAATTTGATGCAATGTTGATTTACAACGCAGTCAAAGGTTGTAGTGCGTGCATACAGCTCCCCCTAGTGGATATAGGTGATATTTTGCAGCCAAAAATCCCATATTTTGAACATTTTGTCTATCCAACTGTGCTAAATGGAGAGTCCTCCTGGATCCGTCCCTCAGAAACTATGTAGAATAACATGAAATTCACGGATTGTTGTGTTTCATGGTGTTTCTGTAATATAAAGGTGTCACAGCCTTTTTTTTCTCTTAAAAAAATAAGGAGACGATAGAAATATTGGATTTTTTATCGCAAATAGTAACAGGAACAATGTTAGCGACGGTAAAAACACTTTAGTTTAGCTCTTACCTACCAACCGACACAAACTAACCAACGAGCTAACATTATCCTCTTATCCAACTGGGACGTTACTGTCACATGACTACCTGTAGTCTCTAGGGTCTCCAAAAAGTCAAATCCGTCTCCTCTCCTGTGGAATCATCTTCCAGTCTCGGTTCGGGGTAAGGCAACTTTTCTACGTTTCAAAATAGGTTTAAAATGTTTTCATGAAACTTATAACTAAACCCGACCTAGCCTAGCTCTTAGCTATACTGCTATAGCATGAGACCGCTAAAGGATTTCCCATGATGTACAGAGTATCCCTGTCCTATCCCATTAATGCATGTTACTAACTCAACATTTTCCCTGGAGTCTTTGTGTTTTCTCCCCCCGCAGGTGCTGATGGATCATGACTGGACCCAGCGCCGAGGACCCAGTTGATCCCCACTGATGATATAGTTATTATTATAATAGGAAGCACGTCGAATAGCGATTCTGTATCCCAACAATAAAAGTTCTGTGTTCAGATCCGCCTGAGAGCATCCACGGGTCTTTGCAGAACCAGGAGAACAGTCGGTCGACCGGAAAGATGAAGTATCGGTGAAGTGGTGACACTGAATGTTCTGTATACGTGACCGTTAGCGTTAATGGAGGTTTGTCTGTCGGTGTTGGCCCAGTGAACAGGCAACCTTCAATCAGCACAACCTCTCACAAGAGAGGACGCGGGGAATGCGTCCGTCATTGGGTTTCTTTCACATCTGTGTTTGATTCTAACCCTTCTACGTGTGTGCGTGTGTGTGTGTGTGTGTGTGTGTGGGTGTGTGTGTGCTGGTATGACAGGACGGTTACACAGCTGCCTGTTCCTCGGACAGCACATGCAATCATTTTGTTGCTACAAAGCGAGGGATCCAGGGATATGGATATGCAGGAGGGACGTCCACATGAGCTGGAAGGGGGGGGGGAATTTGCTTATCGTCAGATGTAGGCTGAAACGTGAGAGCGACACAAAAATGCCAAAATAGTGTTTAATGCGTCGCCTTAACGTCATGCAGCAACTCCTGCCATACATAAATCCATAAAGAGAGATAGCGTAATGGTTGTGTTTGCTGCTACGCGAGAAGCCCCGGGGACGAAGAGTGGACGGTTTCTCACCCTCGATGTTGCTGAGCAAGACTTGATTCATGATGAAGTCAAGCTGCTGGAAACGAGAGCAGGGGAAAACCACCCTGTCCAGGCTGAGACATTCACCGGATTGATTCGTGTGAGGTTTAGTGTTAATCCCGGAGCATTGGGTATTTCAAAGCGTTGGCCATTTCAAAAGTCAGTTTTTCTCAATCCGGACTGATCCTCAGCGGAGCAGATGTTCTGACGAGAACTGTCGTTAAATAAAAATCTTCTTCATACATCTTCAGGGCAGTTGATGCCAGATGATGTCTTACCAAGAAGCGTCTCCCCGCCGTGTGACTCAACAACAGAATGTAAGCGTCCCTCAGGCCGGGACGAGAAGAACTCCTAGACGGGAGCAGAAAGCTGATCCTCCCATCGGACCACTCAGTCTGTCTGTCTTTCATCTGTCCTCTCTCAACTAAGGACCACTCAGTCTCTCGTCTGGTTTCTCCCCCAGGAGGCTGGATTGCCCGTCAAAGCTGACAATTAAAGGTAATTAAGAATAAAGTCGGAAAATGATGTCAACTAAGTTGGGTGATCAGGACCGACAAACAGGAAGTAGTTGTGTCTGATGTCATTTTCTGACACCAGTACTTCAGACACTGCTACCATTTAATTTGATGCACTGGTGTGAGCTTATTTCTTAAAGGGACAGTGTGTTATTTAGTGTCCTCCAGCGGGACGTTTTCCTGATTGGAACCCAATAAACTCTTAGCACATGTCCCTGCAGCAGCTACCGAAAATATAAAAGTCTATATAATATGAAGTATTAATTCAACTTATTTACTCAGTAAAATGAAAAAGTACTCTCCATGAAGTTTACACCGTAAAAATATAAAAAGTAGCCCTTTATTATTATTATTAAAGGGGTAATTGTGTAAAATGTAAGGATCTTTCTTTGAATAAATAGAATATTACATTCTTAACTATTTTTTTTTTGTTATTGTACAATGAAGTCAAAATAAGTTAGCTTATAAAAATGAGTTTTTAAATCTCACTTCACCCTTTGATGTTCTGCTCAGCTGTTTTTGAGTCACTCTTTCTTATTGAAAGATATGACTGAACTTCATTTATTCATACTATGACCCAGTGGCAGCATGAATTGGCAAAAGAGAAAAGGGCCGAGGACAACGCCCTGAGGGACACCACAGGTCAAAGGGGCCAAAAAAGAGGAGGCATTAAACATGGTTATTGAGAAAATCCTATGCGTAAGATTGTTTTTTTTTGGCATATTAAAGCTTGTGAAGTCTTACTGAACAGAATTATGTAGCTTGATACCAGAAAAAAAAGGCTAATAAGGATCGAAGCGTTTTCTAAAAACCTGCTTTAAAAAGAAGGCTGAGTTAAACTTATTGAAACTCTTTATTGTCCAGGAAATACAAAATTTCATTATGAAATCATTTTACAAATCTCTGGATTTTTTTGCGTTATCATTTTATGGTAGATTTAGAATGTGCAAGATATTTTGCCGAGGGGTGTCGGCACATTAGCTTACCGATGTTAGCATTTAGCTAGCTATTTAAAATTAAAATAAAACGATTGAACATTTCGATTTGCTGGACGGACGACCATGAGTGTGTTGAATGTTTTTCTGGGATGGATTTCAGTTAAAGGGTTTCTCCAGCAGTGGGTAAGTAAAGGTTTTATAAATAGAAAACAGGAAAGTAAAAAAACTTAGGGAAAAGGTTCACCAATCTCTTGATGTGTGATCACTCGGGAAAAAGAGGTTTGAGCATCATTTCTGTTTTGTGGTGACGGCTTTTCTGCCACAGGCAGCAGAGCACTTACTTAAATCAATAGTCCTGTCCCTTATTTACTTTACATCTTCAATTATGTATGTCCCTCTGTAATTAGAATGAATTGATGTAAATGTCGTGGTTAATGTCCGATGGCGGCATTACCATCCCACAGCAAGAAGGGGACGACGGCTCACCCTGACAAAATCTATATTTTTCCTTTCTTTTTTTTTTTTGTTGCAGTGAAATGTTCAATTTCTTGAATATGATGGAACCGGACTGCATTTTTGATCGCGGAGCTAAAAGTTCAACTTAGCTTGATCGCCTCTCATGCTGTAAAGTGTGTGTGTGTGTGTGTGTGTGTGTGTGTTTGTTGAACTTTAATAAAACATGAAGATTTCGTGCAATTAAAACTAATCAGAAGGTAATTATGCATTATTTAATCTCCAAAGACTTATATATAATAAATAAACAAGAAGCCATATTTTACACAGAAGGGATGCGTTTATGTCCAACATTCAAAGAACATATCATTATTCAGTCAGTTGTTTTTAATCGATACGAGACTTTCCTTGTTTGGTTCTATAGTTTTGAACAAAGACACATTTAATGAAATATGTTGTTGAAAATCTGGCCCTTAGTCAAGAACTTTATTCCTGTCGAAAGAGATTAGGAAACTAATATTCCTAATTTCAATTATTGAATTGGAAACTGAAGCAACACATTTTTTTTTAACAAAAATGTAACATGAAACATTTTTTTTATTATAATGAATATGGATTAAAAAGTCTAACAATTACAACATTGTCTTCCCCAGCATGAAAGAGTATCCACACCGTAAAAGTATTCCCCTTGATTGAACTCCTCAAATGAAATGTGACTGATTAATCATCTCAAACAGTCAACACTGACTCAGCCAAACTATTTCTATATTGTCAGCAGTCTGTTCTAGGATCAGATCCCACCGTCACTCAATGATGAAGATGAATACAGTTAACTGGTTTCTCTGAGCTCATTATAACAGTGAGTTATAAGTAAGGTCTGAAAATCTTTGGAGTTAAGCTCCCCCTAGCGGTGGAACTATGCAACTGACCTTTCCTCAAATCACTCCAGTTCTTCCTCACACTAAGGTCTATGCGGGTATCAAATTTGAAAATGGTATACAACACAGTTTCTGATTTGTCGCGTTAACAAGAACCAGAATTCCACAATATAACCGACTTTTTGGGGATATTATAATCACATTAACTTAAATAATAAAAACGCCCACAACAGGGTCTGTGGATTATCCTGAGAAAGGAAGTCATGCTTTCTGGAGAGACTCATTGCTGCTGAGTTTCTCACATCTACTAACCTCAGCAGTGATCGCTTCACGTTCTGTAATATTCTAGAGAGAGCAGAGACGTCAGTCGCAGATTTCTCCCAAACTCATCAACTCAAACGAAAGCACCATCCGTATTGTGTGTGTGTGTGTGTTCTTGTATTTCTACCCTCGTAAAGACCTTCACAGATAAATACACCATCCGTATTGTGTCTTTGTGTGTATGTGTGTGTTCTTGTTTTTCTACCCTCGTAAAGACCTTTACAGGTAAATACACCATCCGTACTGTGTGTGTGTGTGTGTGTGTTCTTGTATTTCTACCCTCGTAAAGACCTTTACAGGTAAATACACCATCCGTACTGTGTGTGTGTGTTCTTGTATTTCTAACCTTGTAAAGACCCTCAAGTATAAACACCATCCGTATTGTGTGTATGTGTGTGTTCTTGTTTTTCTACCCTCGTAAAGACCTTTACAGGTAAATACACCATCCGTACTGTGTGTGTGTGTGTTCTTGTATTTCTACCCTCGTAAAGACCCTCACAAGTATAAACACCATCGGTATTGTGTGTATGTGTGTGTGTGTTCTTGTATTTCTACCCTCGTAAAGACCTTCACAGATAAAAACACCATCCGTATTGTGTCTTTGTGTGTGTGTGCGTGGCAGTGAAGGATTGAAAGTAGTATATCAGCTTCCCACCGGAGCCACGGACATTTAAGAGTTCTGTTCAAAGGTTCTGAACAGAGCTGTGTGATTTGAGAGAAGTTCTCCCTGCCAGGAATCAGTGTTTTCCCACATAGAGAGAGAAGTGATGCGGAAGTCCTGATGCACATAACAGGTGGTGGATAGAGTTTGAACCCATCGCCGGGAGTCGCTCACAGCTCCGGTGAGAAAATCTGCGGCGCTGAACGAAGTCCAGTGTCAACATTCAGTCACATTAAAGCTTGGCTGTTATAGGATGCAATCTAATACTGGAAAAACCTTTTCTTTTTTTTCTTTTTTTTTTTGCATAACTAAGTGTCTAAACTCTCTGAACTGTGTGAAAAAGTTTGCTCTATTTCACAATCTGAGCAGCTAGCGCCAGCATAATGACAGCACAGAGGAAAGACAAATATTTCAAACTGATGGGGGGGAGATTTAATTTCATATCAACAAAATGATTACATTTAATTGTGTGCTTTTTTTTTTTAAATTTCAGATTCTGGACGATCAGAGTTGCTGGTAGTTTGACAGAAGTGGTTGCCATCTCCTTCGGCTAGCAAATGAAAGATTATTAAAAGTTTGGACAAGGTCAGTTCCACGTTTCCGCCACTAGGGGGAAACTCTATCTCCAGAAGCGTATTTTCTCAACTGTTGGGTCGATTTAGTCCAAATTTGTTTCAAATGAATCAACTCAAAGAGATCTATCTTGCTTTTTAGGGGAAAAGCCTTGCTGCCACTAACCAATAACGAAGACCTAGTTTAGATTTATTTTGATAATAATAGGTATAATCCTGAGAAAGTAAAAACTTCCAGAGCTTCAATAGAAAAGTAAGCCAGTCAGTCATCCTGGAACCCCTTCCATTAGTCTGGACGTAGTTTTAGGGTGACAGGTTTGTGTCTAGTCCCAGGATGGAGACAAGCTTGAGAGGGAATTTAAGGAGCCTCACCTAGATCATCGCAGCAGACCTCCATGGAGTCAGAGGAACAGTCACTAAGATAATCCGGGGAAACGTCCGGGTCCTCATGGACCTGAAGCCTGCTGGAACAGAAGGAAACACTTTAAAGGACAAACAAACCCAATTCTGATGAGAATCGGGTGAAAGTGGAAAAAACAATGTGTCCTTCTGCTTAACATGATATCTGAAGAGTTGAAACACGGCCGTCACCTGAACCTGAAGGGGGCGACTGCCACCATGTTGATTCTCCCGGGCTCGCTCCCTCGGCGCTGTATGTTGACCGTCTGAGGAGAAGACTTTGATTTGTTCATGACCTCCTCTGCTTCAGAGGTCCACAAGTCCCGGTTGGAGATATTCGTCAACCCTTTTTGGATGTTGCTCACTCCTGCCGAGGAGAACCCCGGAATCTCGTTTCCATTTGCGCCTTTAGTTTGGATCGGACTTCCTCTCCCGTGGCCGACCTGAACATCTGCAGCGAGACGGTCCCGGCTCTCATCCTCAGCTGCATTGTCCAAACTACTCACGCGATACTTTCCAAAGGTCCAGTTTTTGTTCATGGTCCGTCTTAACTGGAGGTCTTGCACAGCCGTGTGGGTCAGGGTGTCGGCACGGAGGTCCAGTGTGTCTTTAGAACGTTGGCCCTCCCTCTTTGGTACCTGAGGGCTGCTGTACGCTGAACACGTTCCATTGGCCCTTCTATGGGAATACACGCCAGATTTTTGCTGCAGCAGGTGGTTCTTTAAAGCCGCGCCCCTAAGCGGCTCTGCAGGACCCGAGGAAACGGAGGATGACGAAGAATAGGGAAGCCGAGGTTTGGCAGCGTGCTGGTACTGTAATCTGGGATTGGGGTGGCCGCTGTAATGTTTTTTGGGATCCATCTTGGGGAGAGGCATCACGCGGCCAGGTAAAGGCAAACTGGGTCTGATACCTGTGTCACTATGATGCTGGGATATGACTTTGAAGTTAAGACCACTGTTCAAGGTCGTCGGGAGTCAACGCACTGAAATCTGAAATAGAAAGAAGGTCAAATTTAAGTATAAAATGTGTAGTAAACTCGAGAAAGGTACCATCGTTGGGCTCCGAGACTTTGACTCGACTCTAGATACACAGTCAAACTTCAATCTCGATCACAATGTTGACTGAACACAAACAAACGATGACAGAACCAGAAAGCAGTCAGAGAGTGAAAACCTCTACTCACACACAGTGGTACCCAACGTAGTCTGTTATTTTACCACAGGGGACAGTATTTCCAGAGACAGGGGGTCCCGCATTAGATACAACCGGCATAATGATACCTTTTTGGTGCCCCAGCAATGTGGATACTGCAAACCTCCGATATTGCCCTATCTCGCAATGGTTAACCAAAAAAAACTATGACATCATCAAAATGTAATGATCTCCAGGATATGCCAGAACCTACCTTTGCATAAAAAGTAGTGCACATCCAACCATTAGCTTTTTCTAAAGTCTTGCAAACAAACAGACAAAGAAAGGTAAAAACTTAACTTTCTTGGCGGAGGTAACAATTCTTTAAACGCATGCAAAGTAAATTAAGAGCTCCCTATACCAGCGCCTGACCTAACACAGCTGTTCGCTGTTCGGGCTGCCTGAAGGAACACTGCCTGGATTCGGTCCATATGAGTACCATTAACATTCAAATAGAATCCCTAATATACAACAGATAGAAGCAGTTGAGATGATTCCGGGGGGCCAATCGTTTAGCCCGCTAACCACGAACAAATCAAAGGAAAAGAGTCTGCAAAGCGACTCAATTGTGCAACTTAATTGTGAAACCACTTGGAAAAACGCAGAAAATTGCTGAATGACGAAGGAAGGAGGGTTTGGAAAGACGTTGCTAACGTGAACCAGCAGCAACCTTGTACAGCACATACTCGCAAGGACTCGCTGAAATCACCAGTGCAATAACGTCCCATTAGGAAAAACAGAGACGTGTCCAATGAACACAGTGAAGCAAAGAAGGGCTCCGGAAAAAACGGTCAAGCAGAATAATGGAGGCTCGCATGAGTCCGACAGTTCATTCAGCAAAGGAGGTAATCAGGATAAATAATCGTGATTATCCTTCTGGCCATAATACTGCGGCCTGGCTGAACAGGCAACCTCTGTTATCAGGTAATGGTTGACACTCGCTCAGTCATTCATTTTCTGTAACTGCTTACCCTGTTCAGGGTCACGGGGGTGGGGGTGGGGGGTGGACAGGGGGCTTTCCCGTACAGACATTTGGGTAAGAGGCGTGGGTACGGCGGCTGAAATAAGGTTAGTGATAGGTAAGGTGGCCAAAGTAGTACTGTTTCCTCTCGGGGTCGACACAATGGACCACCACTGGTACTGGCTAACTGTACCAGTGGTGGTATTTGTTCACCCGGACCCCACCTGATCCGGTTTAGAAATACGTTTTTTACTCCGCCTATGGATTTCGCATACGTTTTACGCCGGATACCTTTCTTACCCAAGCCTCCCCTTTTATCCTGGCTTTGGACCGGCACCAGAGGTACACTAGCTAGAGTCTCCTATGTGGCTGGGGTCTTTAGGTGTCTCCTGGGGGGCTCAATCCCATCAAGATGTTGCTGATAAGATTAAATAACCCGTTACACATAAACATTTATACTAACGTTCGACATGAAACGTTCTGTTGGACTGGTTCCAAACAGAATGAAACAAGGCGTCCCTGTAAACCCAACTACTGGGAGATTTTGTTGCTGATAGCTGGAGATACTAAATGAACCCAGTAGAATGAGAACTAAAGACAGACGGAGGGATGGATAACCAGATTTTGTTATGGACTCTAGATGCCGTGGAGAGGTTCTGTGACACAGCTGTGCATTCCAGGGGGTTTGCCTCACAGAGAGGTCTAAAACCACAGAGGTACTGAGTCTGAATGAGACTAAAGTGAATGGGAAGGAAGAAAGAGGAGAAGATGCTTTCAGGGGAAGGACCATTATACCATTATGTATCAATTACAACAGCAAAGCAGCCTAAAGGTCCGAAATTTGGTTCAGTTACAAGTTGAAATTCCTCTGTAGGAGGAACAATGAGATTTTAAAAAAAAGAGAATAACACTACTTTTAATCCAGTTTAGGAGTCTTTTAACGTCGTTCTCTGATGCGGTGGAGCCAAAACACGCCTGAGTGGAAATTAATGTACCTTAAAATTAGATTTAAACCACATGACAAAACCGGTGGAAGCTTCAGTTTCATCTACAAAGACGCCATATGTTTCAGCAGCTCCGCCTAATGTATTCAGGTCCTCGAGCCACAACCTCCGGTGTGAGCCGTGCTGCGAGACCAGCGACAGGCCGGCACTACTTGGCACCTCCTGCAGGAGAAAGGTTCCTTTCAGGCCATGCCAACACCGTCTGTCCCACCCCAGCCTGCAGACGGCGTCCCCCCCCCCTCCCTCTGAAGATTTAACGCTGGGGTCTTTGTCGCCTCCATCCCTTCATCTTGTCATCTAATGCTCATTTATTAACCTTTATACGGCGACAGCAACCGGTGCTGATTCTGGAACAAACCGGTTTCTCATTCAACAGTTGCTCAACAAAACGAAATGCAGATTCAGTCTTTAGCATCAGTACGGAATGGACGCCAGGGACCCTTCGTTTTAGCGCGATAACTCTCAAACCGTTACATGGATCATTTTGAAATTTCATACCCACATGCATCTCAGTGAGAGGAAGAACTGGTGTGATTTTTGGGTAAGTGAGTTGTATAAGTCCAACACTAGGTGGGAGTCCAAAAGTTTTCAGGTTATCCTGAAGGGGTTGAGAAGGCCATATATATATATATCTATATATAAAAATATATATATATATTTATATATATATATCCAAATCCATCTTTTAATGTATGAAATATTCGTGAGGTCATGATGTGACGTCACCAAAATATAATCATCCCTAGGATATGCCAGAATCTGTAAATTAGTTTTTACGTATTTCTGCTATGGAACGGTTGGACGGTTGATTCTCATCCTGAGTCTTCATCATTATCATCATTATTAGTATTATTAATAATGGGATTTAGATTTAGCGTGTTGTGCTTTAAAAAAACAAACAATATAATAATGAATTAGAGGCAGTGAATGAGTTAATTTTAGGTTGCTGAGACTCTTTGGAACGAAAAACAACAACAAAAAAAAACAACTTTAAACCATCAATGTTACTTTTCCTAACCAAAAATATCACAACATACAACGTCAGCTGGGACAGGATCCAGCCCCCCCTGCAACCCTGAACGAGATAAGTGGTTATGAATAGAGAATGAATGATTGAATCCCTTAATATGAAAAGGAGGATTCCTCTCCTGTTGCTTTTTCGAGTCGTTGAAGCGAGAGCGGCGCCGCAGAGGCGATGAAGACGTTCAGGACACGACCCGCCTGTCCGCCTTAAACGACTCGTGTCCACAGTGAAGCAGAAACGATCGTGTCCCTGTTTGCCTTCATCCCCGACGATCCCTCTCATCCTCGCGCTTCCACTTCTGCAGTGACGCCCGGAGAAAAAAAAGACATCCTTCAAAGAATCCTTTGAAGCGGAAACGGATGATGCTTCGGAGATTTGAGGCGGTTCTCTTACCCGGGTGAAATCAAGGTCCAGTCCTGCGTACGGAGACGTGGGGTGAGGACGGCGTGATGAAGGCTGGCGCGGACTAACCTTCTCTCGTGGAGGCAGGCTACACTTTACGGTACCACTCCCCTTACCGTGATGCAATTGAGACCCACAGGTGCTGCTTTAAAGTGAATGGGGCCAATCGATGCTGGATGGCAGAGAGACAGTTAGAGACCTGAAGGGGGACTGCATTTCTTTATATCTACACACACACACACACACACACACACACTTCCATCCTTCTCTGGTGACATCACGTTTACCTTCGCCCCCAGGACTGGTGTTCCCGTGACACTTTTGTAAGAGACTTTATCCTCCATTCTAACATTCCAGTCCTGCAGCAGACGCACCTGCAGCCGTCAGACGGTCCTGCAGACGTCAGACGGTCCTGCAGACGTCAGACGGGCCTGCAGACGTCAGACGGTCCTGCAGACGTCAGACGGTCCTGCAGACGTCAGACGGTCCTGCAGACGGCAGACGGTCCTGCAGACGTCAGACGGTCCTGCAGACGGCAGACGGCCGTCAGAGGAGCTAAAATTGCAGCTTCTTCCAAAACCCTATAATCAGCCTGAGGGCCAGACTGGAGATTCTTGTGCAGGACATCCATACGTCTGTGTGGGATCACTTAACGTGTGTGTAGTGTCCGGTGTGCAGAGAAACAGGGTCCGGTACTGAACATCAGCACAACCCGTTACACTGATCAGCCATAAGTTTACAACCACCTGCCTAATAGATCAGCTCTGACCCATTGAGGAATGAACTCCAGCAGATCTCTGAAGGTGTGCGTGGTAGGATGAAGCACCTAGACGTTATCACTTTCAAATGTCATAACCACATAGACTGTATCGCGAGGAAGAACTGGATTGATTTTGGGAAAGATGGGATTTATTTTTTCTACACTAGGGGGACTTTATTTCCAAAAGTTTTCGGGTCATAATTTCACAAACGTTGGAACGATTTAGTCCAAATTCTGAGTATATGAATCATCTTGAAGAGATCTATCATGTTTTACTCTAACAGTTCATATTATAGTCACTAGGGGGAGCTCCTTTTGCGAAAAATAAACAGGGTTTTTTTGGATATAACTCCCAAACAGTTGGTCCGATTTACTTCGAATTTGGTGCCTGTCAATCAACTGGAGGAAATCTAACTTGTATATAAGGGACGCTTTGGTTTTTTGGACAACGCAGGAGATTGGGGGCTTTTCAGGGATTTACCCTTGCTGTCGGGGACGACGGCGTAGGCCTGGTTAAAAGTATTGCTCTTCACTTTAAAATGCTTAAATGATCTTTCCCTGACTTACTCCTCAGATCTGCTGCAGCCTTTATTCCAGATCTCGGGATCAGCAGCTTCTGCTGCTGGTGCCGAGATCCAAACCAGCACTTAGGGCTGACCGGGCCTTCCCAGTGGCCGGCCCAGAACTGGTGAACTCCGGTCATCTGCATCGCTACCAGAGTTCAAGTCTCTTTTAAAAAACACATCTCTTCTCATCAGCCTCTCAGGACTCGAACAGAAAGGTTGGTGTTTTTTTTAACATAATGGATGTTGGCCTCGATCCCGTCAGAGTTCTGTCACAGGAGGAGGCGGAGGAAATCAGGAATCTGGGACTTGCTGCTAAATATATATATATATAAATATATATATATATATATATATATATATATATATTTATATATATATAAAATTAGACCAGGCCTCTTGTAAAATAAATAAAGATAGCAGGCCGTCTTGAGGAAAGTGAATTATGAAGATAATGATGCACTTGTTCGACTCCGTTATCTAACGCTGTTCAGCTCCGATGGAGCGAAACCGGAGCAAAAACATGACTGAAGCGGATCTTCAGGATCTGTGAGGTAACTGAACATTGAAAGAAAATATTTGTACCTCACAACATGACGTTTGGCAGGAAACGGTCATTAAAAAGTGATTATAAGGCCGGAAAAGGTTGACTGAATATAGATTAGTAGTTTTTTTAACAGACAGTCATCATGCCCCCCCACCCTGATTACCTCATCACTCTGGAACCCGCTCCTCCCACAGAGGTGGGATGAATTATGCAGCGGGTGAACACTCTGTCCTGAAGTTGATGAGTTGGAAGAATGGGGGAAGTAAAAGTTCTGGTTGGCCGGGCCGGGCCGGGCCTGCGCTGGTTTTTAGCTCCTAAAAGTGATGTCATGAAGAGTAAACCAGTGAACCGGCGCACTAGAACCTCTGATCCGCACAGAGGGCGAAGGCCGGCCCGTCTTATCTGATGTCAGATGATCCACCGGGGCATAAATTGTTGGAAAAAGTTCAATGCAGGTTCTGATAGAAAGTTCTCAGAACACTGCCGGCTACGTAGCCGCAGACTCAACCGAGCCTTCAGGCTGAACGCCTAACCAGCGCTTTGTTGTTTTTACGTTTGACTTTGGCTAAAACTCTTTGGCTGAAATCTGAGCTTAGACCAAACATTCTGACTAGATGTTTATTTTCACTAATGTACAAACAAAGAAAAAGAAAAAGAAAAAAATGGAAGTCGTTGTAAAAAATGCAGAAAATGGATGAATGGCGTTAAAATATTTTGAACTATTGGAAGTTCCTGTAAGTGACTTTCGCTGACGCTATGAAATCAAAGTAGCTAATAATCTACAGCAGAAAATGACAGTCAATCATAGCGTGCCGGAGAAAAAGACAGAAAATGATCATCTAGTGTTAAAATCAGCAGCTTTTACTTTTTTCCCAAACGGCGGCCCACAATCAGAACAGCCTCCTCGTGTCACTTCCTGTTATTGAATTACGTCCTTTTCCAATCATACTGTCTGTCAAACATCGATAACTGTCATCGCTCCCTTCTTGACTGTCTCACATTTTAATGCTATTACAGAACCCTGCATCAACCCCCCCCCCCTTTAACCTCTGTGACTGAGTTTAAACCACAAAGCCTGTGTTTTATACAAACCGTCTGTTTCTGTTTAATCGACCACTAAAGTCTCTTTTTTCTTTTTTTTTTGTCACATTTTTGCTCAACATCAATCAGTGAGATTAACGATAAGCCTTTAGATGCCGACATATTGTTGTTCTCATTAAAGCCTAATGTGCTTTTTTTATGACACGCCGGATTAGAGGGAGCCTTTAGGCGGTTGAGTTAATCTGTTGGTTCTCTACACGGATTTATCCCTTTATAAGTCACTTGAAGTTAATAACTATGTTCGGCAATGCGGTGACATCATCAGCATCCGAGCAGCCGTGTCTCACCGTGAGAAATAATTAAATCAAACGTAAATAGTCTTAAAGAGAGACTCCGCCATTGTTTCACTGCTGGAAAACTGGATTAACTGGATTAACTTTATTGTCATTCAGACTAAACATTCAACTTTTGTCATTCAACTTTTTTTCAAAAGTTCGACCTTATTCTCGACAGTTTGAATTTCTTCTCCAAATTTCCACTTTTTCCTCGACATTTCAACGTTATTCTCAACATGTCGATTTTATTTTCGATATTTAGACTTTTTTCTGAAATTTCAACTGTATTCTCGACAGTTCGACTTTATTTTGGACATTTCCACTTTTGTCTCTACATTTTGACCTTTATCTAGACATCTCAAATTTATTTTTGACATTTTTACTTTTTTCTAGACATCTCGAATTTATTCTCAAAATTTCCACTTTTTTCTTGACATTTCAACGTTATTCTCAACATATCGACTTTATTCCCGACATTTTGACTTTTTTCTCAAGATTTCAACTTTTTTCACGACATTTTGACTTTTTCATCGACACTTTGACTTTAATCTCAAAACATCGACTTTATTTTCAACATTTCCACTTTTTTCACGACATTGTATTTCATTCAAAATGAAAAATCTAAAAAAAGAAGACCCATCTAAATAGTTTTCTCCTTTCCCCGGCCCTTAAACTTCTTCATAATAATGTTTTGTATTGAATTGAATATAACTTTAGTGACGCGTCTGCAGGATTTAAAAATGATTTAACAATAATTTAAAAAAGCAACAACTTTACAGCAAAAAGTGCCTAAAATTAGGTCTTATGCAATATCTGTTCAACATGTCATCATACGTCGTCTGCAGCTCCATCTGCACACAGTTCCATCTGCTTTCCCAGGGCACCCTGCTCTGCCCGTCACTCCGGTCACCCTGCAGCCTCTAATTTACTCCATCTGAGTTCAAAGAAAAAAACCGTCCTCCGGTCCTATAAAAGTGCTTCAGCGTCCATCGTCATTACCGACATGCCAAGTTCGGATGCAGCTGCTCTGCCTTCAGCATCTAAGCCTCTCGTTCCTCCCAATCGGCTGCTCGCGGTTTCCCAGGCCAGCGAATCCTCGGCTACTGCAGGTTAAAGGGTCAATCCTAAAATCTAAATCTCCTCTCGAAATCAACATCCCTCATCTGCAGGAAGTGGCATCAGTATGAGCTCCACAGAACCGGGTCGGGTCACGAGGCCTTTGCTGTCGGCCTGCAGGAATAAAAGTATCATTTCATATAGAAAAAAAACCTGAAGAGAAAAAACTTTGACAGATCGGTTCTGTTGACGTGATATCTCAGAAACTCTCAATGGACCATATACAAATTTTATTCCCGCATAGCCCTTGGTGTGAGGAAGAGCTGGATTGATTCTGGGGAAGGTTGGCTGTATATTTTGGGACACTAGGGGGAGTTTTATCTCCAAGAGTTTCCAGATCATAATTTCTAAACAGTTTAATCCGTTTAGTCCAAAATTGGTGCATATGAATACATGACTCGACTATTTTATTGAAATGGTTCATATTTTACTCACTAGGGGAATTTAAATTATTTATTTATCGAACAAAAGTCATAACTTCCTACAGTTTTTCAGTCCAATTCATATTTCAACCACTAGGGGGAGAGTTTTCGTGAAAAACACTGTTTCCGAGCATAACTTAACCTTTGAAGAGTTGAATCAGGGGGACAACGCAGGGGATTGGGGGCTGCCTCTCTCAATTCAATTTCTTTATCAGTCTGCGAGAATGATGTCATCATGAAATCGGTTCAAAACAGGAAGTGGACCTGTTTTGGACCCTGGACTCTTCTTGCTGGGGGGCAGCAGTTCTAACAACGGAACCGCTGAGCAGCCTCCCCTTTTCTAAGCAATAAATTAAAACTGAGTGGTTTTACATCCAGGAAGGTCGTTTGAGGACTTTTAAGCAAATGAGGACAATTCTGAACATGGTTGTCGGTTTGATCCCCGGCCCCTGTGGTCTACGTGTCTTTGAGCGAGAACTTCTAGAAAAAAATGTGATATATTAACTGATCTTTCCTAAAATCATTCCAGTTCTTCCTCGCACTAAGGTCTATTTAGTTACCAAATTTGAAAATGAACCATCACATATTTTTATCATGAGTTATGTCCGTAAAACTGTTTTTTTTTGAAGAAAAAGAAGAAGCTCCCTCTAGTGAGTAAAATATGAACTTCTAGAGGGAATTAACAATGTGTACGTGATAAATCCCCTTGAGTCCATTCATACGTACGAAATCTGGACTAAATCAGACCCCTGGAAAAAAAATGATGCCCTGACAAAGCTCCCTATAGTGTCAGAAATATATCACATAACTTTCCCAAAATCATTCCAGTTCTTCCTCGCACTGAGGTCTATGTGAGTACAAAATTTGAAAATGATCGATGACATAACTTTTGAGTTATCGCGCTAAAACGAAGGATACTTTGCTTTCTATGCAACATGTAACTAGAATAAACTTCCAAAATACTGTATTTTACTGTTTATGCAATTTATGCTAAAAAGAATTCTTACTACGCTTAGTTTAAAAAAAATCTGTTTACTTTGAGGGTTTTTTTTTAATTTATTTTAAATGCAAAGCACTTTGAATTACCTCATTGTATGAAATGTGCTGTAAATAGAGTCTCTTTGCTTTGCTTTGCTTTGAGTAGTGTCTGGTGTCGTGGAGTACTACGTAAGTACAGTCTATGTACTATGTCGCTGCGTACACTTAAAGCGCCCGCAGTCATAAAGCTGAACAGGGTCAATAAGGACCTTTCATGCATGGCGTCACGGGTCACGCTGCCGCTGACATGAATTATTTCTCCGACGCCGACAGGCCGGCATTGCCCTCAGAAGAATCAGAACCATCGGCCGGTTCTTTCTCTGGACCCACAACCTGCAGTTACACAACATTCGCGTACCACCGGAGCGAAACCTCGGCCGACGGGAGAGCGTCTCCACAGCGACACGGCGGCGCTCCGATGAGTCAGACGTGGGCAGCCGTCTGCGGCCCACCATCAATAATGTGGAACTGGGTCACCGGAACATGCAGGAGAGAGAGGAGAAGAACCCGGCGCCGACAAAAAACAACGACTCGGAAATATAGAAGCATGAAGATTCGAAGCAACTCGATGAAGGCAGATATAAGTCCTAAACCGCAACTTTATTGACTGCAAGCAAAACCCACAGAGCTGTTTTTTTTTTTTTTTTTCTGTTTTATTTTAAAATCCCAATAAAGTTAAATTTAAATAAAAAAAATTTATTCAAATTTCTTTTTTTAGAGGTTAACTTGATTTAACGTGTTGAAAAATAAAAATTAGAAACGTTGAAGTTTTCACACATCGATAACATAAACTGATCAGCCATAACATTGTAACCACCGACGGGTGAAGTCAGGATCATTTATAATGCAATAAAGTTAGAAAATAGTATTTTTAAAGATTCTTTCTTTTATTGGTTTGTTGTTTTTCATGGTTGTTTTTGTACAGTTTTTATAAAGTTGCGTTTAGATTGACGGCATTGAGGGGAGAAGTTTCATATAATGCTCATCATTTATAATACTTATTTACAGACTATATTATACTTATTATTATGATTAAATATATTATTATATATATTATTAATTATATAATATATTATATAAAATATATATTATATTTTTTAATATTTATAATTATAGTGTGTATTATAAATAATGATTTATATATATGATATACTTATTATATTATATATTATTATACATATTATTAATTATATAATACATTATTAAAAATAGATTATTATATATATTTTAGAATAGCCTGTATAATTATTATGTGTATTATAAATAATTATTATATATAACATATACTTCTTATATTATATATTATTTTATATATGTAATAATATTTAATTATTCTATGTATTATTAATAACTATTGTATATATTATATACTTTTGATATAATATAATATATAATGTATTGTTATTTATTCTATATATTGTATAATATCTTATATGATATATGTATTATTTTATTTATAATTATTGTATTATTCATTTTTGTATGACATTTAATTATTATTTATATTGTTAATAATTATTATATATATATATATATATATATATATATATATATATAACCAGACGTGTTGGACGCATTCCGCAACTTAGAAAATCATTTCGGCTTCAACGATTCAAGCTGGAAACCGCCGGAGAGAGAAACAAGTTTTACAATTAAAAGCCCGACCCAAACTGATTTCTTGGTACTGAGCCCGCAGACAAACATTGGGGTTCCCAGGTGAAGGCAGCTGATTGTGACGTCACCAAAGTTTTAGCCAGGAGGAACCGACGAGGAGAAATAGCTCCAATGGTTGGAGCGAAGAACTGTGTACATACGGCTCTCAGCGGCACCACCGGGCCCAGTCTTTAACACGGCACCACTGGGCCCGGTCTTTAACACGGCACCACTGGGCCAGTCTTTAACACGTCACCACTGGGCCCGGTCTTTAACACGGCACCACTGGGCCAGTCTTTAACACGGCACCACTGGGCCAGTCTTTAACACGTCACCACTGGGCCAGTCTTTAACACGGCGCCGCTGGGCCAGTCTTTAACACGGCACCACTGGGCCAGTCTTTAACACTGCACCACTGGGCCAGTCTTTAACACGGCACCACTGGGCCAGTCTTTAACACGGCACCACTGGGCCAGTCTTTAACACCGCACCACTGGGCCAGTCTTTAACACGGCACCACTGGGCCCGGTCTTTAACACGGCACCACTGGGCCAGTCTTTAACACGGCACCACTGGGCCAGTCTTTAGGCACCACTGGGCCAGTCTTTAGGCACCACTGGGCCAGACTTTAACACGGCACCACTGGGCCCGGTCTTTAACACGGCACCACTGGGCCCGGTCTTTAACACGGCACCACCGGGCCAGTCTTTAACACGGCACCACTGGGCCCGGTCTTTAACACGGCACCACTGGGCCAGTCTTTAACACGGCACCACTGGGCCAGTCTTTAGGCACCACTGGGCCAGTCTTTAACACGGCACCACTGGGCCAGTCTTTAGGCACCACTGGGCCAGTCTTTAACACGGCACCACTGGGCCCGGTCTTTAACACGGCACCACTGGGCCCGGTCTTTAACACGGCACCACCGGGCCAGTCTTTAACACGGCACCACTGGGCCCGGTCTTTAACACGGCACCACTGGGCCAGTCTTTAACACGGCACCACTGGGCCAGTCTTTAGGCACCACTGGGCCAGTCTTTAACACGGCACCGCTGGGCCCGGTCTTTAACACGGCACCGCTGGGCCCGGTCTTTAACACGGCACCACTGGGCCAGTCTTTAACACGGCACCACTGGGCCAGTCTTTAACACGGCACCACTGGGCCCGGTCTTTAACACGGCACCACTGGGCCAGTCTTTAAAAAAAAAGAAAAAGACATTTGTTATAAAGTGGATTTTTTGTTTGCCGCTAAAGTTGCCCTGAAAAACAACAGAGGGGAAAAGTTAAATCAAATAATTGATCCTCTGTATCGTCTGAATGCGACCGTCCACATCTGGATTTCCCAGTTGAGGGCTGTTTCCTGGAAATAGGATAGTGTTTAACTAAAAATACAATCAGCTGTGCGGCAACATACCGACAGCGGAGGAGTGTGGTCGCCAGATGTGGAACCAACCATCACTCAGTCCACATAAACCTTTACTGCACCTAAAGTCTGCCAGATGTTGTATGTTCATATTTACAGTGTCTGACAAGATGTTCACAGGGATGTAAACAGTATGTAACAGTTATAGTAACAGTAATAGTAGCAGTATGTAAAAGTAATAGTAACAGTATATAATAGTATGTAACAGTATATAATAGTATGTAACAGCATATAATAGTATGTAACAGTATATAATAGTATGTAACAGTATGTAACAGTATATAATAGTATGTAACAGTATATAATAGTATGTAACAGTATATAATAGTATGTAACAGTATGTAATAGTATGTAACAGTATGTAATAGTATGTAACAGTATGTAAACAGTATGTAACAGTATGTCACAGTATGTAACAGTAATAGTAACAGTAATAGTAAAGACAACATTAATAGTAACATTAATAGTAACAGTTACAGTAATAGTAACAGTGATGGTAACAGTAAAAGAAATAGTAACAGTAATAGTAATAGTATCAGTAATAGTAATAGTAACAGTTACAGTAATAGTAAAGGTAATAGTAACAGTAATAGTATCAGTAACAGTATTAGTAACAGTAATAGTAACATTAAGAGTAACTTGAGGTCTTAAGACCGACGTCACTCAGAAGTTAGAGTCAAGGGTTGTTTCGTAAAACATTTTCATTGGCGGTTCATTCTTGGGTGTTTTTATTTATTTTAAGGATTAAATAACTTGGACAAGAATAATTGATATATAAATGTGTTTTTATAATAGTTTTATCAATACATTGATTGATCAGTCCTGAAAATTCTTTAAGAAATGGTAACATAGTCCTCGTTACACAGAATACAAATATAAAAATACTTTTTCCTAGATTAATGTAGATTATTGATAGAATTATTATGAAATATGGAATCACATAAGAGAAATCTCGTTTACAGGAATACACAGCTGTACATGTTATATATATAGTATATGTGTGTATATATATATGTATATATATATATATATGCGTATATATATATTAACTGAACACATAACGACGTCCTTCAATTTGAATCTAACCTGTTGAATGTTCTGAGCAACTGAAACAAAACTGTCCTCTGAGGTGTAAAAATCTCCTCTGACATCTTTGACTTTATCTGGAGGCGCCATCACAGAGTCAAACCCAGCCAAACAAAGATAAAAGCTGCTCCCTGTAAAAACAGGAACACCGTCTGATCCCTAGAAAAACACTCAAGACTGAAGAACTGCTTTTTGTGGAACACATTAAATATGTATCAGGTTTTCCGAGGCCAGCAATGTCCTTTTGGGTTAGCCAAGGTGGAACGTGGTACTGCCGGAGTGTGTCTGTGGACTTTCCAAACCAACACACACACACAAACACACACACACACACACCCATAGAGACAGAAACATGCCATAGGAGCAAAACTCACCCTTTGAACATGATGTCTCCTGGAATTTTAAAACATCCCACAATACTATCACCGTATATGTGTGTGTGTGTGTGTGTGTGTGTGCGTGTGTGTGTGTGCGCGCGCTATCATATTATAATAATCATAATTATTTTGATTACATGTGTGATTTGAAATTAGCTGTGGATTCGCCGCGCACATGCACGTTCCACCGCGAACGCTGACAGCGGGATTCTGTGGAGAACTGACGAGGAAGAGGCTACAAAGCATCTTCTTCACGTCCGCAGAGCTTCTGGAAGTTTTCTTGGACACGGCGGAGAGGAGCGGAGAGGAAATTATGCCCTGAGCAGCCGTTTCAACCGCCATAATGGATGTTGTCCTACCGCAGGACACTATTTGTGTCTCGCCATCATACAACCCCATGTGACATCAAACTCCCTCCGGTTAAAAAGTGCAGCCAGTGGCACACACGCTCATTTAATTCACCCGTGATGACATCAGCCGCCATTTGTGGTGTTCCCAGGGCCGCGCATGGACTCGCTAGGAGTGATTTGGTTTATGGTTTGTTTTTAGTGCAGGAGTGCGTGAGAGGGCTGGTGGTGGAACTGCGAGACTTTTTAGCGAACAGCCACAGACTTTTAGAGACGGAGTAGTTAAACTGGCGTTTACCTAAAACTGGTATTGAATTTATCCGATTTTTTTATTTTTATACATGTACACTGTAAAAAAGGAAAAAGTTGGATGAAATAAAAAAAAAATAATAATCTTACTTACATTAAATTATAACATTAGATGAAGAAAATTCATTCGAGTCAGATAAATATAGATTTTTTGATTTGTTTCATATGTTGAGTTTGCATTAATGTAAATTAAATTTAGACGTCAGGACGGACAACGTCAAGAGAAACTTATCGTTAAGTCAACTTCAGTCAAAGGAGCGACGTTTACCCGTATGATGATGTCATCCACTCAAGCATCCCGCCAGAACAAAAGCATGAATCTGATTCAAAGTCATTCAAAATATTACCTACCCACACTTTTTACAGTGTACGGGTAGGTCCAGTGGAAAATGTGGATGAATGATAATAAACATGTGATCTTGATTCCAGCTAACGCCACCATGAGGTCAACAGGGTAAAAAAACGGGCTAATGGCGAGGGAGCTACGCTCCAAACAGTTTTTCTATGTATAAAATCTCCCCTTAGTGGATAAAAGATGAACTATTCGAGTAAAAAAGGACTTATGCAAGATTCAAATCGACTAAGTTTGGACTCAATCGGATCAACGGTTGAGAAATTATGGATCAAAGTAAATTAAAATAAAAGGCCCCCTAGTGGCAGAAAAATGCAACTGAGCCTCCTCAAAATCATTCCAGTACTTCCTCCCTGTAGGGTGTACGTGAGTATACATTTTATAAAGGGATCCATGTTCTAGTTTCTGAGTAATTGCGTTTAAATGAAGGAGCGGCTTTTTCCACAATATTCCCTTTTTGGAGGATCCGATGAAAAGCAGCTGATGCTGATTCAGCCTTTGACCACATCAAACAGGAACACATGGAGGATCGCCGTCTGCTGCGCTCTGAGGAGGCCAGCACTGCAGTAGCCTAAAAGCATGACTCAGCACTTCATCCCAGCCCATCACCGTCACATGACTCAGCGGGATAATTAAAAACTCCGGTACAGGACCCCCGGGGTCTCTGCAGGCGTTATCTCTCCAGCCTGATGTGTTCTGTTTCCATCACGCCCTGTCTGTCTTTCTGCCTGCATGACTGGAACCCTGGGGTGCCATATTATTATTATTAGTAGTAGTAGTAGTAGTAGTATTATTATTATTAGTATTATTATTAATATTATTATTATTATTTTTTATATTTTATTTTTTTTAATCTAACTCTGGACGGCTGGAATTATTTTTTTTTTTCAAACTACAATAACTTTATTTTTTTCTCTGTATTTAAAAAGTTCCTGAGTAGGAACTTAAACTCACCTAGAAGCGGGTCGACCCACGTGGGTGAAGCCATGAGAAGTCAGAGGGGCGCAGGAACCTCGTGGCTGTGAGTGATGACCGTTCTCCCCGCTCCCTCTCTCAGCTGTGCAGAGTGACAGCTCCCGGCCCTGTTCTGGTCCGATACGCTAATGCCCAGATGGGCGAGCGAACAGAACTCCGGCTCCAGCAGCACGGAGGACTGGACCGCCGCAGCCTCATCTAGATCAAAGTGGTGCTGCTCACTTCCTGCTTGCATAATACTCTAGACAGATCTTCTGCTGCAGTTGGTGCCTGTGGATCACACTACTTGGCCAGCAGGGTCTCTCTCTCTCTCTCTCTCTCTCTCTCTCTCTCTCTCTCTGTCTCTCGTACCTGGAAATGTTCCAATCCTAGTCTCTCTTTAAAAAAAAAGTGCTGAGTCGAGACCGGGCCATGTACCTGCTAAAGCTACCTGACTCTCTCTCTCTCTCTCTCTCTCTCTCTCTCTCTCTCTCTCTCTCTTTCTCTCTCTCTCTCTCACTTCCTGTCTGTCACTCTCAGCTTGGCGGGTTGCATATGCATCATTCACGCCCGCATGGCGCTCGATGCCCCGCGTCAAAGCCAGAAACCAGCCGACTGGATTGATCCGAATTGTCACTTGCGTGTCTGTAGCTGGCGGCCCACAGAACACGGGCTTCATCGGAGGGGATCCGGTCCGACCCAGAAGTGTCAGGGATCAAAGAGTGACAGGAGCGGTGACATGGGCACCAGAAGGGCGCCATTTTTCTTTTCATTTAATGTCTTAAGTGGGAAAACAAACTTTGACTCCGAGATCCCCCCCGCCCCCCCATCTGCGTGTTGTCAGGTCGGATACTGCCAGGTGACTCACACAGTCCATTAACAAGGTAGGCCAAGGACACGCGGCGGATCATGACCGAATTAAACCGGTGCCGGGAGCTATATGAAATTTTATTTTCCATCATCACAAGCAAATTGCCTCTCCTTGAAGTTAAATGGCTCTGCATGATGACTTAAGTTCAAGGGGGGGGGGGGCGGATAATAGATGGAGGCATTTTGTTGATCCCCTACAGGGTAACGGTACCAGTGACGGTATTTTTTCCCTTCCATGATCCAATCCTGCCTATTTAACCAGGCGGCACCGTTTTTAAAAAAAAGACTATTTTTATAATCCTTTATTTTTATGAAGGATTGTTTATTTTAAGGTTATAAAGTAGGTTGTAAACACTTTATAAGTCATTAGTAAACACTTATAAACAGTTTATAACCGAGATATAAATTTTTAGGAAAGTGGATCACTATTTGGCAATATCAAGTTGGCAGTACAGATAAGTGTGCTCACTATTTGGCAAGCATCAATAATGAAGATAAATACTGTTAACTGCTTTTTTATGGGCCCAGTTATAAAACAGGACAGAATTCCCTCCAATTATATTTACGGTTGGGAAGTAACAGTAAAATAAAACAAAAACAACTCATATTTTATGTATTTATTCATGTTTTATTCACTAGATAGGTTTCCCTGAGGAAGGTTATATGAGGTAAATATAAGTTATGTTAGAAAGGCAGTATTTTCTTATAAAGTGCTCCCCCTAGTGAGTAAAATCAGAACTACACGAATGGAATATTATATACAGAAGATAGTTATCTCCTCGAGTCGATTCATTTGTACTAAATTTAGACTTAATTGGACCAACAGTTTATAAATTAAGGCCCGGAAACTGCGATTTTGTAGATAAAACTCCCTCTAGTGGTGAGAATATGCAACTGACCTTTCCCAAACTCAATCCAGTTGTTCCTTCCTCTAAGGTCTATAAGGGCTGTAAAATATTAAAATGAGCCATGAAATAACTGACTTAATTAACCCTTTAATGTTCTCACCAGGAAAAATATTATGATAAACTTATTCCTTTGTTTTATAAGCCAGTCAAGTGGCTTAAAAAAAAAATGTATTTCTTGACTAGGGGGAGTTGATTTTAATGTAATAAGCTCATCCTTTTACAAAAAAAAATCCAAATGAGCTCAAACTAAACAGTGGAGCAAGACGTGAAAGGGTTAACGCGGAGGATCTGCATCAGCGGCGACGATGAATCCATAATAATCCCCAGGTTTTAGGGATGATATGAATCTGAGCCGCTCACACACCATGTACTGATGCCGCCTGACCTTGATAGATACCGATCTACATCATCAGCACAATCACCGCCTAATTACAGGTGGCGGGAAGATAAAGAATCGCATGCAGGTACAAATAACCCCCGAGCAAATGGGACTGATTTGAAAAAGTCGTTCATCCCATCGCTCTTCTCTCACAGCTTATGAATAGCACTCTTCACACTCCAACGCACTCTCTGCCTCACTTCTCAAGCCTTGTCAGCCCTTTGCATCAAGAGTCACAGAGAGGGAGAGAGAGAGAGAGAGAGAGAGAGATCAGGGCGTGTCTCAGCATCACTGAACATAATCTGCGAGCCTACATCTGACCTCTACTGACTAATTCATGAAACTGCATCTCTGCTGCAGAGACAGAGGGTCCTCAAACTCCCCCTTTAACATCATTATCTCATTTCCTCCCTCAACCTGAGATGCGCCTGATAATGTTTATCAGCCAATCAGGGTTTTGTTCTATCTTCACGTGAAGAAATCCATCTTAATGACATCACGGCTGACTGTGAATCGGTACAAACATGTTTGGCTGCAGGAACAGTGGGCTTTTGTTTTTTCCCTCACGCAGACTGGAAGAAGAGCTCTATTGCTCAAAAGCCCCCCTTTTTTTTCTTTTTTAGGGGATTAATAACCTGATGGCCGCCGTCCCTGATCTCTGCGGAGATTTCGGGATTTAGTCCGATGAGGTGGTTTCGCCGCAGGCTCACCTTTGATCACGTGATCCGAGGAAACAGCAGAGTAACTCCGGATTGTTTTTCCAGTGTCGGTGAATTAATCTGCTTACTGGTTAAATATTTGCTCTATCGGTAAAGTGGACCAATCAGGAAGGTCTGAAAAAACTCCATTATAAAATTAAACTCTATAATGTTTACGGTAAAATGCTGACAGCTGCGGAAATACGTTGTACGAAAGATTATGGTTTATTACCACAAAAAAACAGATTCACTGTAAACCTCTTTGAAAGGACTTTAAATAAAAGGACAATAAATTACAAAGAAAATTTTCTTTTTCCGATATTATTTTGTTATTTTATCAAATGTTTGTCCATTTCTGGCTTTAAAAAATAAAGTTATTCACTGTTTTAAATGTTGTAGTTTCCTACTGTTGTCGTTTTCTTTTTACTTTAATTGTAACAAACAATTTTTACGGTGTTCAGAAACGAGATGTTAAAAATATTCCTGAGTTTTTGTATCTATGTATTATATATTATCATTTACGTATTTGCCAAATTTTTTATTTTAATTAACTGTTGTTTAATGTAAACCTATAAAACAGGTTTACAGTTTATTTAATTTTTCCATGGATTTTTAATTTTAGTATTAAAAATCTGGCAAATAATACAGAATTTCTTTTTTTGCAGTGTATAAAGAGCCCCAAAACGTTTTTCTTATAACTGAGGTTGACATATTCAAACGTCTTACTTTGTGAAATTTAAAGCAATTATTTACATTTGACAATCTGGAAGCTGTAAACGTTTGCTATTTGTGCTGAATAACCCTTTAATGTCATTTTCAGCGGTTTTGGTTGAACACATTTTTGAGTCTCTATTTTCTTATTGAAAATCTGACTGAACTTGTTTAATAATTTGACCCGGCGGCGGCATGTATATGCTAAAGAGTAAGGGGTCTTAGGCTGGAGCCCTGAGGGACACCGTAGGCTAAAGGCACCAGCTAGGAGGAGGCGATAATTAGGGCGATAGAGAAAAGTCTTATTCTATAAGTAAGACTGTTTTTTTTTTGGTATATTAAAGAATGTGATGACTTACTATAGAATTATGGAACTTGAGGGTCCAATAAGGATCAAAGAGTTTTATAAAAATCATGTTTCACCGAATGGTTCAGCTAATCTAAGTGAAAAAAGACTGTTTTCTGAGAAATATAAAAATGTTCTTTTTTTTTGCTCTTAGAAAAACATGTTTAACAAAATCAATTTGCTTTTTATGCTAAATTTAGAGCGTCTATAATATTATATCAATAAATACCCGCAAAATAAATCTGTAATATATGCAATTAAATCATTTTTTTACACCGAAAAATGTCTTAAATCGTCAATAGATCATTGAGTACATGCTGACTCAGCTCTGTGGTGGAGTTCTGACGTTGCACCGTCAAACAAAACAAACAAAAAAAAACCCAACAGCAACATGGAAATCAGCCACGCGTGATTCAAGGGGAAAAACCCGTCACACATGTGAGGAACACCGTCTGAGCAGGAAGTCGTCAAAAAAGCGCTCACCTGACAACTTGGCAAAGCGTCTGTGACGAATCACCGCCAGTGGAGGAGTCCTGGCTTCACGTCAGGTCAAACGTCCAGAAGAGGCTGAGCTGGATTCCTCCGTAAGACTCCCACCCAAAAAAAAAAAGAAGCAATCACCGCTCCTCCATCCTCTGTCGGATGGATCCCATCCCAGCTCCCACTCTGCCTCTTATCTCCGCTTTTCTCTGTCCTTTTTTTGGTAGGGTGCCTCTTATCCTCTCCTCGTCCTCCTCTGGATTTAAGTCTCTGAGTCCCTCCACTCCTCTCTCCCTCGCCTCTCTCTCTCCCTCTCTCTCTCTCTCTCTCCCTCTCTCTCTCTCTCCCTCTCTCTCTCTCTCATGAGCATAATCACATGATGAAGGCTTACTACACAGCCGTAGCCGGGCGGATGTCCAGAGACAGAGGGCCAGTGTTGGCCAGCGGCCGGCTATAAATAGGCTCCTTGGGTTCATCATTGTCTCTTCCGATGATGGCGAGGAGCCCGGAGGGCTCGGAGAGAGAGAAGGGAGGAAGGCGGGTCGGGCAGCATCGCTCTCTGCGTCGATTCCAGTCTGCCTGTCAGTCACACGTCTTGAATCTGTCGTCTGTCCCAGTCTGCTGGGGGAGCTGGCCGACGTACGTTTTTGATTGACAGCTGATAATGATGAAAGAAAATTGGAGACCAGATTTTACAGCGGCGTTTGAGCCAAAACCGCCGGGTGACCATCGGCCGTGAAGTAAAGGTCGTGTCGTCTGTGACCCGCTCTAGTAAAACACCAGAACCCCCGTGTGGAAGTCTCTGAATGTCAGAGAGGATAAAATCATCGGTAAATGCCAACATGGCTTCAAAAAAAATCTACACAACGGTTCTGATCATCCTGTTTAAGATTTAACTATAACTTCTGATTCAATTTTGTTCAAGCAACAAACTAAAAACTAAAAGTGAGTTAGAAGAGACGTCTGTCCCTCTACCATCAAATAAATGCTTCATTAGTAGGAATTATATGTCTAAAAAGGAGATTTTATGGAATCACTGTCGCTCACCGCTGCAGTTATATCCTTTTCATACTCCTTACTTTTCATAGACCTTAGTGTGAGGAAGAACTGGATTGATTTTGGGAAAGGTCAGTTGCATGTTTCTGGGCTCTAGTGCCTGTATGACATAATAATATAGCTCTGGTGCCTCTGTGACATAATAATATAGCTCTAGTGCCTCTGTGACATATAAAATCTCTAGTGCCTCTGTTACATAATAATATAGCTCTAGTGCCTCTGTGACATAATAATATAGCTCTAGTGCCTCTGTGACATAATAATATAGCTCTAGTGCCTCTGTTACATAATAATATAGCTCTAGTGCCTCTGTGACATATAAAATCTCTAGTGCCTCTGTTACATAATAATATAGCTCTAGTGCCTCTGTGACATAATAATATAGCTCTAGTGCCTGTATGACATAATAATATAGCTCTAGTGCCTCTATGACATAATAATATAGCTCTAGTGCCTGTATGACATAATAATATAGCTCTAGCGCCTCTGTGACATAATAATATAGCTCTAGTGCCTCTGTTACATAATAATATAGCTCTAGTGCCTCTGTGACATAATAATATAGCTCTGGTGCCTCTGTTACATAATAATATAGCTCTAGTGCCTCTGTGACATAATAATATAGCTCTAGTGCCTCTGTTACATAATAATATAGCTCTAGTGCCTCTGTTACATAATAATATAGCTCTAGTGCCTCTGTTACATAATAATATAGCTCTAGTGCCTCTGTGACATAATAATATAGCTCTAGTGCCTCTGTGACATAATAATATAGCTCTAGTGCCTCTGTTACATAATAATATAGCTCTAGTGCCTCTGTGACATAATAATATAGCTCTAGTGCCTCTGTGACATAATAATATAGCTCTAGTGCCTCTGTTACATAATAATATAGCTCTAGTGCCTCTGTTACATAATAATATAGCTCTAGTGCCTCTGTGACATAATAATATAGCTCTAGTGCCTCTGTTACATAATAATATAGCTCTAGTGCCTCTGTTACATAATAATATAGCTCTAGTGCCTCTGTGACATAATAATATAGCTCTAGTGCCTCTGTGACATAATAATATAGCTCTAGTGCCTCTGTTACATAATAATATAGCTCTAGTGCCTCTGTGACATAATAATATAGCTCTAGTGCCTCTGTGACATAATAATATAGCTCTAGTGCCTCTGTTACATAATAATATAGCTCTAGTGCCTCTGTGACATAATAATATAGCTCTAGTGCCTCTGTTACATAATAATATTGCTCTAGTGCCTCTGTTACATAATAATATAGCTCTAGTGCCTCTGTGACATAATAATATTGCTCTAGTGCCTCTGTTACATAATAATATAGCTCTAGTGTCTCTGTTACATAATACTATAGCTCTAGTGCCTCTGTGACCAAAATGCAAGCTTATAATAATTCCCTTCATAAGGCTAAAAGTTTATCCAACTCCAGCAGGATGAAACAAATAATTAGATTTATATTCATGAGACTGAACTGAATTAAAAGTGATTTCAAAGTTATATTTAGAAAGTATTTAAGAAAACGTGCTTAAGTCTACATCTTAAGTCTACATCTTAAGTCTACATCTTAAGTCTACATCTTAAGTCTACATCTTAAGTCTACATCTTAAGTCTACATCTTAAGTCTACATCTAAAGTCTACATCTTAAGTCTACATCTTAAGTCTACATCTTAAGTCTACATCTAAAGTCTACATCTTAAGTCTACATCTAAAGTCTACATCTTAAGTCTACATCTTAAGTCTACATCTTATATCTACATCTAAAGTCTACATCTTAAGTCTACATCTTAAGTCTACATCTTAAGTCTACATCTTAAGTCTACATCTTAAGTCTACATCTTAAGTCTACATCTTAAGTCTACATCTTAAGTCTACATCTCGTCGTGCTGCATGACCTCCTGGGTAATGAAGTCCTGAAAACTAAGCGCGGACACATCTTTTGTCCACTGGGTGTCACCCTCGAGCACAATCCCCCTCAACCCTGAGAGGGTGGGCACCTTTAATTTAACCACCCATCCATTGCTTTCAACATTAAATTCCGACTGTTTTTCATTACCGGTGGGGAGGATTTAATCGTGCAGGACGTCCTCTGACACATGGAGGCGATGAGTCTCAACGCCATGAGGTCAGAGAGGCCGGACCCTCCCTGTCCATCAGTATCTCCCCTCCCCTAGTTCTCTCATTCTGTTTGTTGTTGGGTGCCCTGACTCCTCCCTGGGTGCAGCAGGGAGTCAACTCAGCCTCCCTTCTGCTTCTCCTCATGGGCCCAGTGTCTGAGACTCAGTCATCTGTGGAAACCAGGAGGGGAAGTCGGCCTCTCACCTCAGCGCAGGTAAGTCCGATCGGCTGCAGAGGAAGGAACTAACCTCCCTCTTCAGTCATAAAGGAAGCGTTCTTTTGTTGTGTTTATGTATTCATTTGTATTTATTATGCACTAAGAGGTAGTTTGAGGGGAAAGGATAACAAGAATGGAAGATTTTCTGCTCAATTTTTAGTTTTATTGTTTAGAAAAAGTCAATCTTTACGGCGGTTTGTTGGATTTTCTGACGTAGCGACTGTCATTTGAAATGTGAGGAATTTCCTGTTTATCCCGAGCAGATTGTTGACATTCTGGGAGAGACAGACGGCAAAATTGCATGAAGACTTTTAACATTTCAGACTAAGGACTGACATCGATGCCAGAGTGTGTGTGTGTGTGTTTTTTTTTAACACTACTGGTTCTGTTGAGGCTTATTTGCATTTTACGATCCGTCCATCAGTTTTCCCGCAGAGGTATAAAAGGAAGCGCCGTGTGGAAACCTCTCCTTTTATAGATGCCGTTTACTCGGTCCCTCAGACGGCCTTCCGTCCGCTCATCTGAGTGATGTCATCTACACAAAGCGTCTGAAGCGACCGCCGCTGTGCTCCCGTGTGATTACAGAATGCCTTTCGGAGGAGGAAACAAGTGCGGCTGCTGCCAGAAATGCGTCTACTTCGCCGAGGAGGTGCAGTGCGAGGGGAAGAGCTGGCACAAAACCTGCTTTCTGTGCAGTAAGTTTTTTAAAGAGTTCCCCTCATCGTCGGCCTCCGGCGTCCTTCCTCTGACTCGCCGGGTTTTAAACCGGCCCGAAATCACAAGAAGTGCCAGGATGGAATGCAAAGTATTTGGCTGCAGTCTAGGAAATTGAGCAACCACAGGTTTTTGCGCTCAGGCATCCCAGCCCTTATTTGGATTTAGTGGAAACATGTGACGAAAGGCTTGGTCTTCCTTATAAGGAAGAGGAAGGTACCGGCACTCACCCCCCTTGTCCAGCACGGACTAGTATTTCATTAAAGCCAGATAAGAACAGAAGACACGCCGTTTATTTCTCTGAACCGTCAGGCGCAGTCTGAGGTAATGTCCCGACTTTAAGAGCCTGAAGGGTTTAAGGTTCTCCTGGAGGCCTGAGTGACAGAACCCGTGAACTTCCTTATCATAAAAACACAAACTGTGGAAAAGGGGATTCTATTTATTCTGTGTTTGATTTCTTTCCTCTTCATTTATTAATTGAATATCTTAGCCACTCACAAATCATTAAGTCAAGCTTTCAAAGACTAAGAACAAGTTTTAGATAGAGTTCCTGGAAAATACCCAATTTAATTATTTAAAGCATGTTTTTAGAAAACTTCTTAGAATAAAATACTTTTTTTTTTTGGTTGAATCAAGTTACAGAGTTTCGTTTCGTGAGTCCTCACATCCTTAAATACGCCACTTATCAAAAAGGACTTTCTCAGTAGCTCCTCCTCGGTGGCCCCTTTGACCTGTGGTGTCCCTCAAGGCTCCGTCCTGGGCCCCTTACTCTTTAGCACACATGATGCCTCTACGGGTCATATTATAAGTTTGTTAGCATTTTCAATAAGAAGAAACGACTGAAATTTGTTGAGCAGGAAGTTGAAGGGTAATTGTTCGTCCACCGTATCTCATTCTCTTTCTTTCGTCGCTAGTGATCTGCAGGAAGAACTTGGACAGCACGACCGTGGCGGTCCATGTGGACGAGATCTACTGCAAATCCTGCTACGGCAAGAGATATGGGCCAAAAGGCTACGGCTTCGGCGGTGGAGCCGGCACCCTGAACATGGAGACAGTAGAGGGAGCTGGAAACATGCCTGAAGTGTGAGTCCAAACAGCTTCCTGTTATTTCCACGGGCCGGCGCCCCCCCCCCCCCCTTCCTCTGACCTGTAGGGACATTAATCTGCTTAGATCCTTTTGGTGGGAGTTGCCAAGTTTTGGGGATGACGTGATCGGAGGATTACGATCTAGAGGACACTTTGGTGGATGTCCCGACACAAAAAATAAGAAGTTTGAAAAGCTGATAGAGCTTTAGTTCACTGACCTGTTTGTGTGAGCGGCGCCCCGGAGGAAAGTTTTCTCTCCTTAGATGGAAGCGGTAAAAACTCCTCATTGTTCAGCTCTCAAACGGTTCCAGTGAAGACCTGAACACACGGCAGGAACGCCAAGACTTAAAGGGACAGTGTGTAAAATTTAGGGGGATCTCTTTGAATGAACGGGATTGAATATTCAGAAATGCCTGAAAATTACAATTTTATTTATTTATTATATTATTTATGATCCATAGAGATCCACAGATATCCATGGAGATCCACATATAAACATAGAGATCCATGGTGATCCATGGAGATTTACATAGATCCATAAAGATCCATGGGGATCAACAGAGATCCACAGATTTCCATGTAGATCCAGAGAGATCCATAAATATCCGGGTTGATCCACATAGATTCATAGAGATCCATGGTGATCCATAGAGATCCACAGATATCCATGGAGATCCACAGATATCCATGGAGATCCACAGATAAAAATAGAGATCCACAGAGATCCACAGGGATCCATAGAGATTTACATAGATCCATAAAGATCCATAAATATCCGGGTTGATCCACATAGATCCATAGAGATCCATGGAGACCCATGGAGATCCATGGAGATCCACATAGATCCATAGAGATCCATGGAGACCCATAGAGATCCATGGAGATCCATGGAGATCCACAGAGATCCATGGAGAACATCAGAAACTGATGTGAGACATCATGAACGAGATAGATGAGAAACAGATACAGAAAAGGAGGAAGAATAAAAGTGAAAACAACAAATTAAGCAGGAAAGAACAACTAACTGAAACCAGAACGATGACCCCGACGACTGAGAGGCGGCTCCATGATCTGTCTGTTCTCCATGTTCTGATCTGAACATCACAGCTGAGCGAAGCAGGATTCCACTTTTGTTTTCGTCTCCCCATCATTAGCGTGACTCTCTCGGGTACAGGGAGTGGTTCCGGTCCGGTTTCCAAGTTCCACCATCAAACCTTTTATTGTTCGGAGGATTTCTTTGACAACCTGTCATGATTTCTGGCACCACAACTGAGACACACTGAGTTACCAACACAACGAAGACCCACGAACGCACGAGCTCTGAGGAAACTATTTATTCTATTTAGTCTATTTCTGCTTCCCTTTAACCACCGAGATCCTCGTGACGCCATAGAATATAAAGCCGGATTATAGATCATAAACAACATTTAATTACGTGGGTTTTTTTCTACAGAGGAGAAAAAAAACAGTATGAGACTGATGGGGAAGTTTTTAGATTTTAGGCACAGTCTTCAAATAATGCATTAAAGACATTTTAAACCAGACCGAGCAAATAAAAAGTGAACAAATTCAAGAATGGTGTTTAAAAAACAAAAAAAAATGCATTAAAAGACAAAGATTAAAAAAAAAACAAGTACAAGTTATGGAATGCCAATTTAATTTTTCGCTGCATATTTTATTTCTTTGACATTTGATGAAATTTTGTATTTCACTGTATTTTGTACTTGTTATTTGACTTATTTCGGTGGCAAATAAAATCCCTTTCGTTAATCCTCACCTGCTTTAAAATGCTAAAGGAAAAACCACGTTTATTAATTAGTGGCGTCTTTTGCCCTGTGGGGACGCCCCAGGGCTTCAACCTCGGCCCCTTTCTCTTTAGCGTAGACATAGTGTAATATATGGCATTTTATGGCTAATCTAGCATTTTGATCGGCGGCTGCAAGTCCAGGAAAAGTAAGAATGTGTTAATATCTGCTTTAAAGGAAACTAAAAAACATATTTAGTTAAATCAAATCAGAAAAATGTTATCAATTTGGAGCTAAATCACAACAAATGTGAATTTTAAGACGCTCGTTGTTGCTTCGTCATGAGTCTCAGCTGATAAAAGAAAATATACAAATACAATACGATACAAATTAAAATATTCTTCCTCCCTCAGTCTTCTTTAAAGCTCGGATTTTTTATTTTTCTTTCTTTACAGACGAAGTCCTCCACGCCCCACTAACAACCCCAACGCCTCCAAGTTCTCCTCAAAACAGGCCGGCTCAGAGGTGTGTCCTCGCTGCGGCGTGACGGTGTACGCGGCAGAGAAGGTCATCGGGGGAGGCAACGTAAGAACGGCGTTTTATTATTATCCCAGTTTCCCAAAGAATCAAAAGAAACAGCCAGCCTCTGATCCTCCTCTCTGCTCTCTCATTAGTCCTGGCACAAAGGCTGCTTCCGCTGCGCCAAGTGTGGCAAAGGACTGGAGTCGACAACCCTCGCCGATCGGGACGGAGAGATCTTCTGCAAAGGTCAGCGTCGTCTCGCCATCCGTCGACCATGACGGCCGGCCGACTTTAACCGTCGGCCGGCCGTCACGACGTTGGAAATTTTTCACGCAAAAATTTCCAACGTCTTCATATTCAAACTTCTAAAATATGAAGATTTGCTGATTCTTTTTTTCCCCTTTTCATTTTTGGCTTATGTGTTAATAAATTATATAATATATATAATATCTTGCCATATTATGGGTTTGGAAAAATAGAGAGTCAACGATATGATGATGATGATGATGATGATGATGATGATGATGATGATGATGAATAATCTGTTGTTGCAGTATATTTTAAATTGAATATACACACATAGACATAAGTGTGAGGATGAAATAGATACATTTTTCGGAAAGGTCAGTTGTGTATTTCAAACACTAGGGGGAGCTTTACCTCCCAAACTTTTCCCATAACTTCTGGACCGTCACTCCGATTTTGTCCAAATTTAAGATAGATATATAAATATATATATATTTATGTAAGTGTAGATGTACACATGCATATACACTCAATCCCAAATTAAGAAATAAAAAATACACGGTCAAAATACAGGATTAACTTGCATGCAAGTTAAAAGAAAATGGCATAAATAAATGTGAATTAAAATATTCCAGGTGCATATGTGCAATATTTGACCAGGTGCATATTTGAAATAGTTGACCGGGTAAGTTGTGCAGATGAATCCACTTGAGGAGATCTGTCTTGTATCATATTTTACTCCAATAGTTCAATCATTCACTCACTCCTGGGAGCTTATTCTTCTTTCTTTTTTTTCTTTTTTTTAACAAAAAACACTATTTTGCAGACAAAACATCACTTTTCATTTAAGGTGTTCAATCGGGGGGAATGATTGTTCAACGCAGGGGATTGGGGGATTTTCAAGGACACACCCATTGCTGTCAGGGTGGGACTAGTTATGGTTGAGTTAAACTTCCTGTTGGTCTCTTTTTCAGTTTAAATAGGGACAGCTTATTATCAATATGTTTTATCCACAACTGGATATGGACTTACCTTTATTTTTATAAAAAAAACTATTTGGTCTGACATCTTCTAAGGTGTTTTTTATTTTAATTGTATCAAAGGACTTTTTTTCTCCGCCGTTAAACTGAACATAATTCAGAGTTTTTACATTTATCATCATATCTTTTAATATTTACATCCTTTTTCTTCAATGTAACGTTATTTTAAAAGACAAAAATGTTCTATAAACAAACAGGACAGAGGATTAAATGAAATGGAATAAATTACAGGAACAATGGAGAGAACAATAAGTAAAATAAACCCAGTAAGAGCGCCGACGCCGATCCTGGCCTGAGGTTCTGGTACTGTGGCTTTGCTGAGCTGAGTTTTAGTAAACCTGTAGTTTGTTTTATTCGTTGTATTTTAAGTGTTTCTTTTAAATGTCGTTCACAGGTTGCTACGCCAAGAACTTTGGCCCTAAAGGCTTCGGCTTCGGTCAGGGTGCAGGAGCTCTGGCTCATTCCCAATAAAGCCCGACCCGTCTCGGCCCACGAGGAAGTGACCCCTGCTCTCAGAACTCACGGCTTTCAGAACCTTCAGTTGATATCTGCTCTATTTTACGCCTTCGCTCTTTCACTGCTGCTAAAAGGCTGAGGAGATTTCTTTTTTTTTTAAAAAGCACACAGCTTCCTGCAGGATCTCAGCAGATTCTACTCTCGTTTATTTCATGTGGATTATGTATGACAACTTTTACTACACTGTAAGAAATGTTACCGTAAAATTACAGTAGAATAACCAAGCAACTACAGATGCCAATATATACCGCTATTTGACAGTATATCTTGAGACATCAAAAAAATAATTATGTTACTGTAAAAAATGTTACAGTGCTGTACAATATAAAAGTTTCACTATAAAATACTGTAAAAATCCCTGTTAAATTACGGTAAAATACTGGCAGTAGCCAGCATGATAGTTACTTTACAGTATACCTACTAGAATCTTACACTACACTATGTTACTGTAAAAAAAAAGATTACATTTCTGTACAGTATAATCTAGGTTTCACGGTAAAATAATGTAAAGATCCCAGTGAAATTACAGTAAAATACTGGCAGTAGCCAGCATGATATTTACTTTACAGTATACCTACTAGAATCTTACACTACACTATCTTACTGTAAAAAAAGATTACATTTCTGTACAGTATAATCTAGGTTTCACGGTAAAATAATGTAAAGATCCCAGTGAAATTACAGTAAAATACTGGCAGTTGCCAGCGTGATAGTTACTTTACAGTATACCAACTAGAATCTTAAACTACACTATGTTACTGTAAAATTACAATTCCATATAATCCAATCCATATAACTTTTCATTTTAAGAATGATAGGTAACTTTTATTTATTTGTCTTTATTTAAGACACTGTATAAAATACATTCAGTCACTGACAAATAGTAATACAGGTATTTTAAAATACGATCCAAAGTAATTTGATAACAGTAATAGTTAGTATTAATAGTTTAATAGTAGTAATAGTAATAGTTTAATAGTCATTTTTTCATGAATATAAATCACTGAGATGAAACACTTTTAAACTTTTAAGCCTGTTTTTAAATAACTTTGATCTAATTGAGAGATGAAACCAGACGATTCGGCTGAAATGGCAACTCAGATTAGCTGAAAAAGAAAACTGAATCATACTGTAAAATGTTACACTAGCTTGCAGTTAATATTTTTAATCCTCAAATTTACAGTATTATACTGTATTTACAAAAAAAAAAATTTTTAATTTTTTTTACAGTGTAGCTAAAACGCCTTAATCTAATATCCGACACTAAGAACGCTAACTTTGACGCGTACACTGCATGTGTTTAAAGTGAGCGCGTTGGCAGAATAACAGTAGTGGTTGTTTCCACACTGACAGCAGAGAGACCAAAACCTCACATTCTTCACTTCCTGTCAACATAAAGTCGTTTTCCTGCCTTAAATGTCAATCCTGTCAATCCTGTCCATCAGTTTTAACATTAACAGTGTTGATGCAACGCAAAATTAAAAACAAATATATCGTTCTTGTCCCCCGTGTGAAATGTCTCGGACGTCTGTCTTTTTTTTTTTTTTTTTTTTTTTTTTTTTTTTTTTTTTGTGGTGGATGAGGTCAGTTGTTTTTCTTCTCGGACTTGCGTGTCGAACAGAACAAACTGGCAGCTGCTGCTCCGAAACAACGCAGCGGCGGAACCACGGACCCGTCTCTGAGCCGACACCACGACTGGAGTGCCAGGCAGCTGCGGTGGTGCTGGTGTCGGTGCCGTGAGGACGACGGTTTGTTTTGGCACCGACATTTGAGTCACTTCAACATGAAAACAGAGTTCTGGAATCCGGGGGCTCAGAGGGAATCTTTCACACCCGGGCCTCCTCCAGAACTTTAATGTGTTTAGATTAGATAGACATTCGGAATAAATGATTTAAAAAAAGATAAGTGGAATTAGTGTTAGCTTCAATCATCCCCGATATAAACTAGAACTGAGAATGAAAACGCCATGCTGCACCTTCCCCCCACCAGAGGGCGCTGGAGGGAGCAGAGCATCGGCGAGGGCGGGTCTCTAAACCTACACAGTAGAACTTTACTGGATGTATTTGAACCGGTGGACAGAATTTGTTTCTCATTCATTTTGTTTCTCTGTGTTTTCAGCTGTATTTCTGCTAAACTTAAAAAAAAAGAAACTGTGACTGATCATGAGAAGAAGTCATTTATAGAGTTCTCGCATGATTAAACGTGTTTCTTTCAGTAATAAGCATCTATGTCGGTTTGAAACACATAACGAGACAAACTACAAAGTTTCAGATCAACTCGATTGACTTTTTTAAAAGTTAAGTCAAATTTAACACAAATCCTACATGTATTAATCCATGTTTAGCATGTTATACATATTTCCTTGTTTGTTTGTTTTTTAGCGTAGCGTCACTCACTCACTCGGGTGGAATAAATAACTAATATTTAAAGGTAAAAATCTGAATTTGCTTTGAAGGGTCTTAATTATTTTAACGTCTCTGACGAGAGCCTTATTGGAAAATCAGGAAAATCCATTTTTACTAAACCCACCTGTGAAACCACGACTGTCCAATCATAGCATAGCAACGTTAGCCTAGCAAGACAGGGCTGCGAAACTTTTTCACAAACCAAACAGTAATGTTTTGTAGTAAGTAAAAAGTTAACATTGAGTCGGGGTCCAGGTTAGAATCGTTGAAGCAATGACAGCCGGTATATTCTAAACAGTAGGGGCCCAAGGATAAAGCCTTGGGGGACACCGCGGTTAAAATGGGCCTCACACGCTTTAACTAATCATAAAAAAAAGTCTTATCAGGGTCAAACCGTTTCATAAAAACACGTTTTACCAAAAAGTTGAGTTTGTCTGAATTAAACAGGAACTGCTGCTTAAATCCGCCGACATATATACGAGTCAGTGTTCAGTTTACACACACACACACACACACACACAACCACACACACACAACCACATACACAAACACACAACCACACACAACCACACACACACACACACACACACACACAACCACACACACAAAACCACACACACACACAACCACACACAACCACATACACACACACACAACCACATACACACGCACACAACCACACACACACACACACAACCACACACACACAGACACACACGCACACACACACGCACACACACACACACAACCACACACACACACACAACCACACCCACACACACACAACCACACACACACACAACCACACACACAACCACACACACAACCACACACACACAACCACACACACACACACACAACCACACACACACACACAACCACACACACACACACAACCACACACACAACCAGACACACACAACCACACAACCACACTCACACACACGCACACAACCACACACACACACACACACAACCACACACACAACCACATACACACACACACACACGCACACACACGCACACACACACACAACCACACACACAACCACACACACACAACCACACACAACCACACACACACACAACCACACACACACAACCACACACACACACAACCACACACACACGCACACAACCACACACACACACAACCACATACACACGCACACAACCACACACACACACAACCACACAAACACACGCACACACACACAACCACACACACACAGACACACACGCACACACACACGCACACACACACGCACACACACACACAACCACACACACACACAACCACACCCACACAACCAAACACACACACACAACCACACACACACACAACCACACACACAACCACACACACACAACCACACACACACACACACACAACCACACACACACACACAACCACACACACAACCACACACACACACAACCACACACACACACACAACCACACACACAACCACACACACAACCACACACACACACAACCACACACACAACCACACACACACAACCACACAACCACACTCACACACACGCACACAACCACACACACACACACAACCACACACACACACACACAACCACACACACACACAACCACACACACACGCACACACACACACACACAACCACACACACAACCACGCACACACAACCACACACACACAACCACACAACCACACACACACACACACAACAACACACACAGCGACACACACACGCACACACACAGCTCTTTGTTAATCCTGCTGCTGTACGTACTGAGGACTCATCATCATCATCATCATCATCATCATCATCATCATCCCTGTCTGTCAGGAGCCGTCAGCCCCGATCTCAGAGGCATAAATCTGGGAGGTTGGCGGGTCACCAAGTGAGTTTTCTGCTGCCCCACTGATGCAGGAAACTCTGAGGAAGAGACACAGGTGTTTCACTATAACAGCGCCATAAAAAGGTAAAGGTGCAGTGTGTGAAGTTTAGTTTAGCATCTCTTTGATTCAATGAAGTATAATATTCTTAACTATGCTTTTTTGGCCTATATACACATTAATCTTCAGCTGATACTACACCAAAAAAGCACCTTTCTGACGCCTGACCCAAGCTCACGTGTAAAATGAGACGCAGTTCGGCACTTCACCACTAGATGCCACTAAATCTTACTTTACACACTGCAGCTTTAAATTTAAAGAGTGTGTGACACAGGACCAGCCAGAAAGATAACGTGAAATCCCGAAGGTTCACTCAGAGGAACCACATCCTGAAAATTTGGATGGAAAATGGAATCTCTATCACTATAAAAACAAAAAAACACACCAGATACAAAAATGAGTTTTTAAAAAAAATAAATATGTTCAATCATTCAGCCCTTCTTTTATACACAAACATATACCATGTATACATGAACATGTACCATGTATACACGAACATGTACCATGTATACATGAACATGTACCATGTATACATGAACATGTACCATGTATACATGAAAATGTACCATGTATACATGAACATGTACCATGTATACATGAACATGTACCATGTATACATGAACATGTACCATGTATACATGAATGTGTACCATGTATACCCGAACATGTACCATGTATACACAAACATGTACCATGTATACACAAACATGTACCATGTATACACAAACATGTACCATGTATACACAAACATGTACCATGTATACATGAACATGTACCATGTATACATGAACATGTACCATGTATACATGAACATGTACCATGTATACACAAACATGTACCATGTATACATGAACATGTACCATGTATACATGAACATGTACCATGTATACACAAACATGTACCATGTATACACAAACATGTACCATGTATACACAAACATGTACCATGTATACACAAACATGTACCATGTATACATGAACATGTACCATGTATACATGAACATGTACCATGTATACATGAACATGTACCATGTATACACAAACATGTACCATGTATACATGAACATGTACCATGTATACATGAACATGTACCATGTATACATGAACATGTACCATGTATACATGAACATGTACCATGTATACATGAACATGTACCATGTATACATGAACATGTACCATGTATACATGAACATGTACCATGTATACATGAACATGTACCGTGTATACATGAACATGTACCATGTATACATGAACATGTACCGTGTATACATGAACATGTACCATGTATACATGAACATGTACCATGTATACATGAACATGTACCATGTATACATGAACATGTACCATGTATACATGAACCTGACCATGTATACACAAACATGTACCATGTATACATGAACATGTACCGTGTATACATGAACATGTACCATGTATACATGAACATGTACCATGTATACATGAACATGTACCATGTATACATGAACATGTACCATGTATACATGAACATGTACCACATATACACAAACATGTACCACATATACACAAACATGTACCATGTATACATGAACATGTACCATGTATACATGAATATAAAAGAGTGGCAGCATCACATGGAGGTGCAGCTCGTCTATGTTTAGTCGCTAGGCCTTAGCTTAATGTATACTGGAAACTACATTCCTACCTCGGAACCAGAGCTCAGCTCTGTCTGCAGCCATTATCCTAATCAGAGCAAAGGCCCCCCCGCAGGCTTAAGGGGGGGGGGGGCATGTGTGTGACAAGACCCTTAAATACACAACAGTAGCAAACTAACTGTTGGTGTGAGTCGCTGTCTGGATTTACTTTTCCACCAAAAAGAACCTGGTACTGCTTCAGTGCTGGTGCTGGTGCCAGTGCTTAGTTGGTTCAACTCCTGCCCCTCCTAAGAACCTGTTTGCTTTTCCATTGGCAAGGAGCCAACTCATAACCGCGCCATTACGTCACCGTATAATGACGGTACGCCAAATTCTGTTTACCAGGCAACGCCCGCGCCATACTCAAAAGCAACAACGAAGAGGGAGGAGCTCATCTTCCTCGTGCGAGTGCTTTTCCCAGCTTTACAAGCCTACATGGAGATCCAGAGCCCAAAAAACCCAAGAACTTTTCGGATAACTCCGCCCCCTAAGTTTTTTTTTTTTACAGTAGCACGAAACAAAATGTGCTCGGAAAACTCCTCGAATACACGCAAATAAATATTTAAGCCTAATACTTGAAAGTAATGTGATGTAAAAATGTCCATGCATTTGGATTTCATAATTTTAACTTATATAAACGTAATAAACTTCATGTCATAAATATTTTTTAATTAAAACATGAATAAAAACAAGCAAAACTGAATTTGTTCCTTCAAAATAATGTCATTTCCTGAAAATATTATATGTAAACCGATCTCTATCAAAACATTATATCGAACAGTTGCGAGTTTTTAACCCTCAATAATTTTATTGGAAAACTTTAGTCCTCCGGGTGATTTATTAATTAAACATTCTTGGACACTTTGCCGTACAATGACGATGCGTTTTGTCAAAAATGTTTAAAACAGAATAAAATGATTGCATAGCATTATTGCGAATGGGCAAATTAATACAGATAAACTCGACCTTTTGGGTAAAACGTTTTTTTACACTCAAAGTTCCAGACCCAACATTTGAGCAGAACATGAAAGGGTTAAACCTGAACTCTGCATTGATTCTTTCTTCTTCTTTTGTTTTTGATTGTATGATAGAAATACCACAAAGTTCAAGTTGTTGTGGGCTAGGACCAGGAGGACTCTCTATTTGGTTCAATATGTGCCAAAATAATTAAAAAAGGAGGGATTTAAGCTTAAAAAACCACCTATGTCCACTAGAGGGAGCCGTAGGCTCACACTACAAGCCTCGGCTGTCATGTATTTCCTGTGTTTTAATAGAAATATTACATTATGCTCTGTAAAATAACCGCAAAACAACGCGGATTCCCATACGTGGGTATCTTACAGTCTGTATGGCGTTAAGTTTAAGTGAAATAAAAATGATATAAAGTTCTGAGAAGTGAAGGTCGACCCCGGCGCCGAATCATCCTATCCTGTCGGAATGAAAAGTTCGCACACATCGCGATAAGGAGGCGGAGTGTAGAGATCCGTCCAAACAACACCAGCATCGCAATCAGCGTTCCCCTGAGACCACCCCCTCATGGTGTGTGCGTGTGCGTGTGCGTGTGTGTGTGTGTGTGTGTGTGTGTGCGTGTGTGTGTGTGTGTGTGCGTGTTTCTATTTAAGTCTGCTTGTGATAGAGAGGAGGGACAAAAGGCAGCAGGAGATAAATATTCCGGGACATTCTCTCCATCTCTTTGTTCCCGTCTGCCTCCACAGCTTTCAAACAGAAAGGTAAGAATCTCTGCTTCCACCCGATCCTTTTAAAGATACACATAAAATAAAGATAACCTTTTTTTATTACTGATATCTAACCTTCAGAAGTAAGATGAAGTATGGATATAAATACAAGCAAGTTTTTATATTGTTGGATTCCTCTTTTTTTGTTGGTATAACACTCGTGATAAAGTTTCATTTATATAATAAGTCAGACGGACAAAACGTAAATAACCTTTTTTTTTTTTTTAACTGTATTGATTTCCAACATGGCCGACGGTTATTTTCATTTATAACACCAAATAAATTCTATTATAAAAGAGGATGCTGAAAGTTTTAGTCCATTATTCGCTCGGTCGATTGACAGAATAATAATACAATAATAATAATAATAGTAAAAAATCTGAAATTCCAGATGATTAAAATAAAAGAAAACAGACTTTTATTACTTTATTATAAACTTTTATTCCTCTTACTTTGCATTTCTTAGGAAAAAAATTGCTATTTTGTTCACATTTTTGGCAAACAATCTGTTTCTCTCTAGCTTATTAGAAACAAAAGTCTCATTTAACAGAATAAAATAATTAATTGAAACGACATTCAATCAATAATGTGAAGAATTTTTAAAGTTGCAGCCCAATTCAATCAAATAGTTGCCGGATGCTTTGAAGAAAAAACCTTTTATTTCTCTTCTCACTTCTGAATGAATTGGTCAGTTGCTTATTCAAATCTACAGTCTGTTGTTTTTGTCCTGGGGAGCCTGTATTTGCTCTATTTGTGTCGGTATGGCGACCAACGGCATGAATACGAGGATGGTTATCTATCGGCGCTGCTCCTTGTCTGCCATCACTTCAGTCTCTGGCACCGAAGGAGTTATCGGGTCTGGGAGGTGACCGGATGATCTTGTCCAGGCGGGAGGGTGAACCAGGCATTCCAAATGAAGGAGTAGGTGTGAATGAGGAAGGCAGTATCAAAGAGTCTTCTTCAGGTGTGAATGAATTAGCGATGAAGATAAATACAGTTAACTGGTTTCTCTGAACTCGGGAATAAAACAAGACAGATTTGGACTGGGTCGGACATTGGACGCACGACAAAGTGTTTTCCACAAATAAAGCACACACACACACACACACACACACATATAAAGACTCACTTTCCACCTAGTGAGTAAAATATGAAGGATTATAGTGAAATAATATATAAAGATGTTTGAATTCGTACGAGATGATTTGGACGTATGGTTGGAAAGTAACAGTAAAAAAAAATAAAAAATAACTGGGTTTTATTTGCAAAACAAAAGGCAATGAAAAATGAAAAATGAACAAAGACAGTCAAATATGACGAATACAGAAAGTTAGATATCTTTGATGTGGTTATTATGGACTAAATCAGACCAACAGTTGGGAAATTATGTGTGAAACTTACAGTGTTTTTGGGAATGAAGCCCCCCCTCCAGTGGTGGAAATATGCAACTTTCCTTTCTCAAAATCAATCCAGTTCTTCCTCTCACTACGGTCTATGTGGGTACGGGATAGTTTCTGAGTTATCTGGTAAACACGAAGGATCACCCGGCGGCGATGGCGCCTCCAGAACATCGCTTTTTAATACTTTCCTTCTCCGTCGATGTTTTTTCTTTCATTTTGGAAAACCTTCCGTTGTCGTTGCCGTCGTGAACTCTTCCCCCGTCTTCCACCCTATAAACACATTTCTATGTAAATCACACACAAGCAGTCAGTCAGTCAGTCAGTCAAGTCAGTCGGTCGGTCGGTCGTCGCCTCTCAGCCGTTTTAGATTAATCTCCCTGAAGCTCGCTGAAGATGACGGAGTGGAAATAAAACGGCAGGTGGGAGTCTTTATATAATCAATACATACGTCTCTCTCTATATATATATATATATATATATATATATATATATATATATATATATATATATATATATATATATATATATATATATATATATATATATATATATATATATATATATATATATATATATATATATATATATATATATATATATATATATATATATATATATGCCGCACGGTTGCAGTCGGAAACACTATAAGGTGGGGCTTTTGACTGCGTGCCGCTGGAATGCGTCCCTCGCTGAGCTAACATGGAATCCACAGTTAAGACCCACCGGGGCGATCGGCCCCAGTGGTCCCAGCAGTTGAGCACTTCAGAGGCAATAGGGTTTTATTTTTGTCTTCCAGGGGGAGCTGAGAAAAATAGCCAAGATGCCGGAGAAAGCGTAAGTGTGTGTGTCGTCTTTCTGTTATTGATTCCATTCCCCAAAAATCAGAGTTTCACTTTCATACAGCAGCAGAAAATAAAATGTAAATCTGATAAATATCAGGTTTTTTTTCCCTCTTGGCATCTTCTTATTCTCCATATCTGTGATCCTACTTTACCTGTGCAGACCAGAGGTAAGAATTCTCAAGACTCTAATCCAAATGTCTTACCGACGTTATTATATTTCATCACGCTGAATAAAAAAACAACAACATTTTTTTCCAGAGGAAATCCAAAATCTCAGCTTCTCGCAAACTGATGCTGAAGGTGGGTCAGAACTCAGATTAGAGAAGATTGTGTACAATGAGTCGCTGATGCAGACAATAAATGAATGTTGTGTGTGTGTGTGTGTGTGTGTGTGTGTGTGTGTGTGTGTGTGTGTGTGTGTGTGTGTGTGTGTGTGTGTGCGGGTGCGTGTGTGTGTGTGTGTGTGTGTGTGTGTGTGTGTGCGTGTGCGGGTGCGTGTGTGTGTGTGTGTGTGTGTGTGTGTGTGTGTGTGTGTGTGTGTGTGTGTGTGTGTGTGTGTGTGTGTGTGTGTGTGTGTGTGTGCGTGTGCGGGTGCGTGTGTGTGTGTGTGTGTGTGCGTGTGCGTGCGTGACGACGCAGAGCTTGATGATCGCCAGGGCCAAAGAGGAGCTGGAGCAGGAGATGGAAGAAAAAGAGGAGCAGAAGGAAAAATACCTGGAAGAAAAATCTCCTTCCATTCACACCGGCGGCATGTCCCTGTCAGAGCTGCAGGTAAAAACTCCACCTTCATCACACAGTTCTTCATCGCTGCACACTTAAACTCTGTTTGACGAAATAGAATCCATAAAGTTTTCTTATTTTCACTGGAGGAGGAGAGAAAACTCTGATTTCTCTTCCCACATAGGAATTATGTGAAGAGCTTTACGCCAAAATAGACGTGGTGGACGAGGAGCGGTACGACATCGAAGCCAAAGTCCTGCAGAATAACAGAGAGGTAAATGTGGAGCGGCCGGGGGGATATAGTTCGTTTTATGTTGACAGAATATTCCAGAAGACATTGGTCGTCACGGAAACTTAAGTTGTAATGTTAGGAGAATAAGGTTTTCAATTAATGGGAATAAGGTTGTAATGTTATGAGAAAAAAAAGTCAGAATTTTTTCAAGATTAAACGAATTTTAAAAAAAGGAAGAAAAAAAAGGCGTAACATTAATTGAATAAAGTCTGACTTTTATGAAGAAAGTAAGAATAATAATAAAATATTGTTTTTTTGTAATTTTAGAAGAAATACGTTTCTGAGAATAAGCCCTTAATTAAATGAATAAAATCTTAATTTCATGAGTTTGATCATAGTATTAAGAGGGGGAAAAAAAATAGTACTAATATTACAAGAAAAAAGTTCAAGAAAAAAAGAAAAAAAAAATTCTAAGAATAAACTCAGAATTTCATGAATAAAAAAAAAAAAATCATAATATCAAGAGAAAAAAAAAAGTTTTCTATTTTCTGAGAATTAACTCGATACTTTATGAATCAACAAAATATTACATTAAGAGAAGAAAAAAGTCTTTATTTTATGTTACTCATTGGTAGGAAAATGAGGAACATGGATTTTTTTTTTTTGAGAAAAAAAAAAAGAAGAAGAAGTTAAATCTGTTGGAACATAAACATCAGAAATATTCACATTCCTTTGAACACTCTGGAAGAAAAAAGGGATGGTTTTCCTTTCCGCGTAAAATCAAGACTTTATTCTCCTAAACTTTTTCGAGGCGGTCCTCATTATAATAATATATGAATGAAAGACATTGAATGGCTTCATCATCATCATCCACAACAACAACAACAACAACAACAACAAAACATCTTGAAGCTGCATCGTGACGCTCCTGTGGTCCGGCACCGTGTGTTCATTAACCTCCCCTCCTCTTCGTCTGTAGATCAAAGACCTAAACATCAAGGTCCAGGACCTGGGAGGGAAGTTTAAGAGACCCAGCCTGAGACGGGTGAGGGTTTCTGCTGACGCCATCCTGCGCTCCTTACTGGGTTCCAAACACAAGGTGTCCCTGGACCTGAGGGCGAATCTTAAATCCGTCAAGAAGGAGGACACAGAAAAGGTGAGTTCAGGAAAAATAAAAAAAATTGAATGAAATGCATACTAGAAAAAGCTCTCAGAGAACGCAAACATCGGTATCCGGGGTAAACATTATTGCCATCAGAATAAATTCGGATTGCTTCTGATCACCGAATACGTCGATACAATAAGGTTAAGAAAAGGTTAGTGTGACATCACACTGTTACATCATGATGTAACGTCATGAAAATGTAATCAGTACTGGAATGTGATATAATCGACTTTCGGGTACAATGACATCCGAATCTGTCCACTAATTTAGGAGTTATTGCTAAAACATCTCCCAACATAAAACATAATTCACAAGAACCTCCTTGGCCTTCTTTTTTTTTTTTTTTAATTTAAAGTTAAAAGTTGTTTTTTTTAAATATATATTAATTTGTCCTTGTCAGAATACATTTCTGTGTTCTACAAATTCCAATAAATATTTCGCAATCCATTTTTTCTTAGTTTAAGAATGGGGTGGGGCTTGGGGGCACCATAACCAATTTCTGCCCAGGGCACAAATTCGGCTAGGGGCGGCCCTGCTTTTAAAATAAAAAAAATTAAAAAAACGTAAATAGTTCCTTCGTCTGCGCTTTTATTCTAATTCATGTCATCATTTGATGGGTTTCCCCATCATCGATGACCCACTCCAGAGTTTTTATTCAGAGTTATCCATCGGTCATGGCAGTAGGCCGTCCACCCTGAGTTTTGGATCTGCTCGAGGTTTCTGCCCGTTAAAGGGCATTCTTTTCTCGCCATTGTCGCCAAATGCTGCTCAAGGAGGAATTTGTTGGGTCTCTGTAGATAATTATATAAAGATTCTGGTCTAGACCTGCTCTTTCTGGAAAAACCCTTGAGACAACCGTTGTTGTGAATTGGCGCTTTATAAATAAAGATTGATTCATTGATGATCCTGCTAATAAGCCGTCTGCTTCCGTCATCCCGCCTCTGCAGGAGAAGACGGTGGAGGTGAGCGACTGGAGGAAGAACGTCGAAGCCATGTCGGGCATGGAGGGCCGCAAGAAGATGTTTGACGCGGCGAACCAGTAATTCTTACAGGAGGAGCTGGATTTCATCTCACTTCAAATAGCGTCACTCGTTCATAAGATCAAAGAGTGAAGCAGGAAACATGAGTTTGTTTACTGCTGAGTGTTTTTACAGTGTCACTAAATCTGATTCTCTAAGGAGCACAAGATCCCCGATAACCCCCAGATCCCCCCGTGTTTGATTCACATTTGTTCAAATAAACAGAATATGTGCAGACTCTTGGTGCGTTTCTAGTACGATGGCGGTTTTTTTCACCATGGCTTTGATGTCGGTGACATGTGAACCCACCAAAGTGGTCCAAGGGCTGTTGACTGGTGAACAAAATGTTATGGGCTCAGTACTGCAAGGCCTAGCCCATGTTGTCTGATCCTAAAGAAGAGGTAGTGTAGCACAAATAGCTGGGAAAAAATTGATCCTGGTTCTGATAGAAAGGTGTCGGAACCCACAGTGACATCATAGAGCTGTGTTGGTGGAGAAAATGGCGCCTGCACAATATGAGGCAGGTGGTTTTAATAATATGGCTGATTGGTGTAAGGTAGAGTGAAGTCCTAGTTAGCTAGCGCTAAAAGTAAAAGTTTCCTCAACGCAATTTATGAAGAGGAGGTTTAGACCGTCGCTTTTATTCCACAGGGACCCAACGGTTCTCCCAATAACAAGAGCTTGGTGACGGTGGTGAAAAAGAACTGCCTTATAACAGGCAGAAACCTCGAGAGGAACCCCACTCTTTCTGCTGTAGCCAGTTAGAGAGAGAGAGAGAGAGAGAGAGAGAGTAATAATAGACCATAATAATAGATAAATTACGCTTCGATCCTATTAATATGATTATTATTAGTATTAAATAGTAATAGTGTACGTTTTGGGTTTTGGTGAGTTGTCCAGGGTTTACGCCGGTGTCAGCTGGGATAGGCTCCAGCCCCCTGCACAAGGTAACTGGAGCAATAAATAACTATGATAATCATAATAATCACTGTCATCATCATCATCATCATCATCATATTAGTGCTGGTGGGCATCCAACAGGTGGTCCACAGCAGTTGGACCAATCGGGATCCAGTGGAATCTGCCAGATGAGAAAAGCGCAAAGGCTCCTGGGAAAAAGTCCAGTCAAAACATGCATTAATGAGCCGGAGAAGGAGACATCAGAGGAGAGCAGCAGCAGTCTTCATCATCCCCCGCTGTAACCTGAGGAGGAGGAGCAGTGGCTCATATCACAGAAGAATAACTCCGTTGGTTTGGGTCGGGCTGTCAGGGACAGCCGGAGAACAAACCCTCGCTTGAAGCTCTTCTTCATGGTAAATCAAGAGTCACTGAATGAATGATGTCATCAGCAGGGCCACGAGGTCCGATCCGTCCAGAACCAACTGGACCGGGTCGTTGGTGAGTCAGGTCCATCACAGAACACCCAGTGATCAGGGGGCGGGGCTTAAACCCCTAAATAGCGCCATTCACTTTGAATCAAGCTTTTGATTATAAAGGCTGGTAGAAAATGTCATTTATATATCAATGAAATAAATATCATTTATTTCATGTTCTTTTATCTCAGGGTCTCCAGAGAATTAGAACCTTTATGACGAGTGAATCGAAGACTCCAACAAATATTAGACTATTAATGTATAGATAAAGTATAGATATATTTAAATATATATCTGCATATATATATATATATAAATACATATAAATATATATATTTATATATAAATGAATGTATATATATATATGTAAATATATATATATAAATATAAACATTTACAATTAAATAAATATATATATATATATATATATATATATATATATATATATATATATATATATATATATATATATTTATTTATACATATATATATATATATATATTGATTATTTTTCATGTTTTGATAAATAAAGATTCCCAGGAATGACCTGCGGTTTTAAAGATACAACAGATGAATGAATGACCTGATAATGACGCTTTGGGCGGAAACGTTCACTTTTCTAATCTTCCACCAGGGGGCACTATCGGCTCACAGACAGTTTACTGACTCCGAGAAGGACAATATTCAGTCGGCAGGTTTCTGTCCGGACACAGATGACAGTGACACGCCATCACAAAATTATCAAACCACATTCCTCAGTGAAACAGGATTATTACTCACAATAATAATATTAATAATACAAGAGAGTTAAAATGTGAGACTTGTTATGACGAGCAGGTGAGGTGGGGGGGGGAAAGCATTAGGTGGCCGGTTTGTTTGAGTTGGCAGAACACTGATGGGTGGGGTTTGCAACAATAACAGGGAGAAAGTTTAATCAAACCACACAACCTGGATCTCAGTGTGTGTTTGTCTCCAGCTGACAGGAAATGAACCAACATGAAGTCTTTCCCCTTCGTTCACGTCCGTCTCTGAAAAAACTCTTTGTATGGATATGAACACAAACTGTTTTTGTTCCATTCACTGTGAAACAATGGATGTAAAACTCCACAGTTATTGACTGTTCATGCAGTGAAAGTTAGGATATATATATATATATATAATTTCACTGTATAAAATGGATTGATTGATTAAAAAGTTACCATGAAAATCATTTAAACGTCACATTTTGAGACACAAAAGTCTCCCAGGACCTGAAATAGAACCTTAAACATCACTATTGACACGGACCAACTGGTTTCTGCAGATGAAGGAGACGGATCTCAAACATCTGTGCAGTAATCGTGAAGATCCACAGGGAAAAAGTGAGTTTTTATTGACAGTTTTTGTTTTTTTATTGTGGGTTTCGTGACCTAATGCTTCATTTCTGTTGAACAACACAGGAAAGAATTGGATGGTGAGGAAATTACAGTAACTGATAATCTACTGTAGTGAGTGACAGTTAACTATCTCAGAAAATCAGAATAAGAAGAGCATACTGAGTAAATCACAGTATCCAGTATAAAACTAGGAGAATTACGGTAACTTATCACTAATTAATCATTGGTTATTAATAACCAATAACATGCTGAGGAAGTTTTATTAACTGATGTTAAACCGCAGAATTACAGTAACTTATCACATACTGTAAAAACCTATAATAACCAATAGTATACTGTAAAATCTCATAATAACAAATAACATACTGGGGAAGTTTTGTTAACTAATGTAAAACCGTAGAATGACAGTAAATTACTACATACTGTAGAAACGTTTAATAACCAATAGTATACTGTAAAAAACCATAATTAACAATAACATGCTGAGGAACTTTCACTAACTAATGTAAAACCGTAGAATTACAGTAAATTTCCACATACTGTAGAAACGTTTAATAACCAATAGTATACTGTAAAAAATCATAATTAACAATAACATGCTGAGGAAGTTTCACTAACTAATGTTAAACCACAGAATTACAGTACCTTATGACATACTGTAAAAACGTATAATAACCAATAGTATACTGTAAAAACTCATAATAACAAATAACATACTGGGGAAGTTTTGTTAACTTATGTAAAACCGTAGAATTACAGTAAATTTCCACATACTGTAGAAACGTTTAATAACCAATAGTATACTGTAAAAAAATCATAATTAACAATAACATGCTGAGGAAGTTTCACTAACTAATGTTAAACCACAGAATTACAGTAACTTATGACATAATGTAGAAACCTATAATAACCAATAGTATACTGTAAAATCTCATAATAATGAATAACATACTGGGGAAGTTTTGTTAACTAATGTAAAACCGTAGAATGACAGTAAATTACTACATACTGTAGAAACGTTTAATAACCAATAGTATACTGTAAAAAATCATAATTAACAATAACATGCTGAGGAAGTTTCACTAACTAATGTTAAACCACAGAATTACAGTACCTTATGACATACTGTAAAAACGTATAATAACCAATAGTATACTGTAAAAACTCATAATAACAAATAACATACTGGGGAAGTTTTGTTAACTAATGTAAAACCGTAGAATTACAGTAAATTACCACATACTGTAGAAACGTTTAATAACTAATAGTATACTGTAAAAAAATCATAATTAACAATAACATGCTGAGGAAGTTTCACTAACTAATGTTAAACCACAGAATTACAGTAACTTATGACATACTGTAGAAACCTATAATAACCAATAGTATACTGTAAAATCTCATAATAATGAATAACATACTGGGGAAGTTTTGTTAACTTATGTAAAACCGTAGAATTACAGTAAATTTCCACATACTGTAGAAAAGTTTAATAACCAATAGTATACTGTAAAAAATCATAATTAACAATAACATGCTGAGGAAGTTTCACTAACTAATGTTAAACCACAGAATTACAGTAACTTATCACATACTGTAAAAACCTATAATAACCAATAGTATACTGTAAAATCTCATAATAATGAATAACATACTGGGGAAGTTTTGTTAACTAATGTAAAACCGTAGAATGACAGTAAATTACTACATACTGTAGAAACGTTTAATAACCAATAGTATACTGTAAAAAACCATAATTAACAATAACATGCTGAGGAACTTTCACTAACTAATGTTAAACCACAGAATTACAGTAACTTATGACATACTGTAGAAACCTATAATAACCAATAGTATACTGTAAAAACTCATAATAACAAATAACATACTGGGGAAGTTTTGTTAACTTATGTAAAACCGTAGAATTACAGTAAATTTCCACATACTGTAGAAACGTTTAATAACCAATAGTATACTGTAAAAAATCATAATTAACAATAACATGCTGAGGAAGTTTCACTAACTAATGTTAAACCACAGAATTACAGTACCTTATGACATACTGTAAAAACGTATAATAACCAATAGTATACTGTAAAAACTCATAATAACAAATAACATACTGGGGAAGTTTTGTTAACTAATGTAAAACCGTAGAATTACAGTAAATTACCACATACTGTAGAAACGTTTAATAACTAATAGTATACTGTAAAAAAATCATAATTAACAATAACATGCTGAGGAAGTTTCACTAACTAATGTTAAACCACAGAATTACAGTAACTTATGACATACTGTAGAAACCTATAATAACCAATAGTATACTGTAAAATCTCATAATAATGAATAACATACTGGGGAAGTTTTGTTAACTTATGTAAAACCGTAGAATTACAGTAAATTTCCACATACTGTAGAAACGTTTAATAACCAATAGTATACTGTAAAAAAATCATAATTAACAATAACATGCTGAGGAAGTTTCACTAACTAATGTTAAACCACAGAATTACAGTAACTTATGACATAATGTAGAAACCTATAATAACCAATAGTATACTGTAAAATCTCATAATAATGAATAACATACTGGGGAAGTTTTGTTAACTAATGTAAAACCGTAGAATGACAGTAAATTACTACATACTGTAGAAACGTTTAATAACCAATAGTATACTGTAAAAAATCATAATTAACAATAACATGCTGAGGAAGTTTCACTAACTAATGTTAAACCACAGAATTACAGTACCTTATGACATACTGTAAAAACGTATAATAACCAATAGTATACTGTAAAAACTCATAATAACAAATAACATACTGGGGAAGTTTTGTTAACTAATGTAAAACCGTAGAATTACAGTAAATTACCACATACTGTAGAAACGTTTAATAACTAATAGTATACTGTAAAAAAATCATAATTAACAATAACATGCTGAGGAAGTTTCACTAACTAATGTTAAACCACAGAATTACAGTAACTTATGACATACTGTAGAAACCTATAATAACCAATAGTATACTGTAAAATCTCATAATAATGAATAACATACTGGGGAAGTTTTGTTAACTTATGTAAAACCGTAGAATTACAGTAAATTTCCACATACTGTAGAAACGTTTAATAACCAATAGTATACTGTAAAAAATCATAATTAACAATAACATGCTGAGGAAGTTTCACTAACTAATGTTAAACCACAGAATTACAGTAACTTATGACATAATGTAGAAACCTATAATAACCAATAGTATACTGTAAAATCTCATAATAATGAATAACATGCTGGGGAAGTTTTGTTAACTAATGTAAAACCGTAGAATTACAGTAAATTTCCACATACTGTAGAAACGTTTAATAACCAATAGTATACTGTAAAAAACCATAATTAACAATAACATGCTGAGGAAGTTTCACTAACTAATGTAAAACCGTAGAATTACAGTAAATTTCCACATACTGTAGAAACGTTTAATAACCAATAGTATACTGTAAAAAATCGTAACAACCAAAAACATGCGTGTAAAACACGGTGTAAAACCGTAGAATTACAGTAACTTATCAAATACTGTAGAAGCGTTTAATAACCAAAAACATGCTGGGGAGGTTTCATGAACTGATGTAAGGGAACCTTTGTGGGAAAAGTCATTCTCAGGTTTCACCAAAGATATTCAGTTGGGTTCAAGTCGGGCCTGGTGCCGGGTCACTCAAGGATTTTCACAGACACTCCTGTAATGTTCTGTCCGTGCGCTGAGGGTCGTTCTCATGGTGGAAGCTGTACATTCTGCCCAGTCTGAGGTCTTCAGCTATCTGGACCAGGTTTTCATTGAAGATGCTGACAATAAACAAACCCCTCCCCCCCCCTGGCTGCTCAGTCGGCCCAGCTCCAGGAAGAAACTGGTTGATCCAGACTCCTTCCATTTGAAGAATTATAAATTAATTCACAGACGTTCTTGAAAGGTAGATCTCCTCTGCTCGATTCATTGGCGCCAAATTTGGACCAAATCTGACCAACGGTGGAGAAATGACGGCCCAAAAACTGTGACTTTGAGACAGAGCTCCCCCTAGTGTCAGAAATATTCAACTGACCTTTCCCAAAATAATTCCAGCTCCTCCTCACACTAAGGTCTATGTCGGTAGAAAATTTGAAAACGATCCAAGGAACATTTTTTTTTTTTTTTAACAGGGATAATCTGCGTCAGACTTGATCCTTCCATCATAATCCCGACTTTTTGAGGAGGGGAAAAAATCTAAACCTAATAATAAAATCTCAAATGTACCTTCATCGTTAGTCTCCGCTTCGTCTCCCGTCCTTTACAACGCCGGTGCTGTCAGTGCTCTCCTCCGCCCCGTCACCACCCACTCTCCACCGATCCACCAGCTCCATCAATCATCGGACCATCAGAGTCATCAGCCGCCACCACTAGTGTCGGCGCCCCGTGGGGGGGGATCGGGTCTGTCGCTGCTCGTGACAGATGACCTTCAGTCACAATCCCCCCGACGAGTCTGGGTGCCAAATACTGTCTTTTCTGACTAATGAGCACAATCATCTGTTGTGATAATCACCTCCGCCTCATTGGTTCACTCATTCAGTCACTTATCACGTCAGCTCCTCCTTCTTATCACTACAGCTCCTCCTTCTTATCACGTCAGCTCCTCCTTCTTATCACGTCAGCCCCTCCTTCTTATCACTACAGCTCCTCCTTCTTATCACGTCAGCTCCTCCTTCTTATCACGTCAGCCCCTCCTTCTTATCACGTCAGCTCCTCCTTCTTATCACGTCAGCTCCTCCTTCTTATCATGTCAGCCCCTCCTTCTTATCACGTCAGCTCCTCCTTCTTATCACTACAGCTCCTCCTTCTTATCATGTCAGCCCCTCCTTCTTATCACGTCAGCTCCTCCTTCTTATCACGTCAGCTCCTCCTTCTCATCACGTCAGCTCCTCCTTCTTATCATGTCAGCTCCTCCTTCTTATCACGTCAACTCCTCCTTCTTATCACGTCAGCTCCTCCTTCTCATCACGTCAGCTCCTCCTTCTTATCACGTCAGCTCCTCCTTCTCATCACGTCAGCTCCTCCTTCTCATCACGTCAGCTCCTCCTTCTCATTCTTTTATTGAGGTTTACAGTGATACGTCCGTCATAAAAGGTGTGAGAGTTCTGTAGCACCGGTTGGCCTCGTTCACCAGAATCTCGTCAAGAATTTTCTTAATTTCTTTTCTTAAGAATTTTTTTTTTTTATATAACTTTAAAAAAACATTTTTTTTTGTAATTACTATTAGATAAATGAGATTAAAGAAAATGTGGATTGGGAACAAATAAAGGATACCTGACTGAAACCTTTTGAAGCGATTTGTTGTTTGATTAATTGTAAGCTGAATAAGTTTATATAAAATCCTTTAATTACCAACGATCAATTATTCGCTGGTGTCCATCTTGAATAGATGGACACCAGCGAAGTTGTTATTATTTTAAATTATTATAAATGGAAAAATATTATCGTAATTGAAATATTTTATTATACAACAAAGTATAATAATAATAACTTTTTCATAAAACATGGCATCACTCAAATGTTGGCGAGTGTTTTGGCCATAACTCAGACTTTAATGGACAAATCCGCATGAAACTTTACGTAAAGGTTGCTTTCGTCAAAATCCAGAGGTGATTGAATTTTGACGATGTTAAATCGTGGCGTCACGATGTGATGTCATAATAACCTTTTGTCAACCAGTTTTTCGTTTTTGGAGACAAAACTCAAAAATGTGTGGATGATATTTCATTAGATTAATTAATAAATGTAAAGGGAGTGATGTAAGCTCTGCGACCAATTTATATTTGTTTTACTCTATTTTGGACCAACCTAGAAATGTGTGCAGAGTCCATCCAGATTCTTACGAATGAAGTTTGAGTTATTACATAGTTGTAAACAACATTAAGAATTCTTATGAGGATGTTTTTGTACGTTTTTTTTTTGGGGGGGGGGGGGGGGGGGGGGGGGGGGCTTCCCTTCCCTTTGATGCTATGATAGTAAGTCACCTAGAAAGTTCAGGGCAGCAGCTCACGATGTGGAGACCTCCAAAATAAGGAGCTCCAAACTCCAAAGAGTCTTTTAAGCTTAAAAGGATCAACAGGTCAAAACACAGGAAATGTAATGTGTGATTATAACAGAGGGTAATTATACATTATTGTGTGTGTGTGTGTGTGTGTGTGTGTGTGTGTGTGTGTGTGTGTGTGTGTGTGTGTGTGTGTGTGTGTGTGTGTATATGTGTGTGTGTGTGTATGTGTGTGTGTGTGTGTGTTTGTGAATGTGTGTGTATATATATATGTGTGTGTGTGTGTGTGTGTGTGTGTGCGTGTGTGTGTGTGTGTATATATATATGTGTGTGTGTAGATGTGTGTGTGTGTGTATATATATATGTGTGTGTGTAGATGTGTGTGTGTGTGTATATATATGTGTGTGTGTGTATATATATATGTGTGTGTGTAGATGTGTGTGTGTGTGTGTGTATAAGGGTGTTTGAAGAGCAGGATGTGGAGATTAAGAGTGTGTGGGGTCATAGGTCATCCTGTTCTTGGTTCTCACAGATGAGGTATAAGAACCTGTTGGTGGTTTTCCACACGTTAACTTTTCATGCATTTAGAGTTTAAAAACTTTAACATTTACATTTAAGTAACTTGAATTAGACCCCAAGGACCTGAGAGTCACTCGTTCACTTTTTAAGGCATACATGTGTAACTCATTTCTTTTTGAGGGTTCGTCTCTTTTTTTAGGCTCTCAGTGATGAAGGGTAACGTATGAACGAGGCCTTCATGCATGTCTCTGAGGGATTCTGTGCTGGGGGGACGGGGATAAAGACGGATGAGCCTAGATTTACACCTCGACTATCCCCAAACCCCTCCCGTCCACAGACACGCCCACTTCTTCTTCTTCTCGTCTTCCTCTCTCGTGCGGCTCTTCTGATGTGTTCAAGTACAGAACAGAAAAACACCCGACAGACTAGTCAAAACAAAACAATAATAGTCGTTTACAGAGTCTTTGACAACAAAGCAAAGGCAGCCAAATATAATAATGAAGTCATTTGTAATTCAGGGGGGGGGGGGGGTCCTGACGTCCCCTGAGACGCCGCAGCTGCTGGACCGAAAACCACAAATTGGTGGCCTGATACGATACCAACCGCAGGAACTGGTTGTGCTTAGAATATTTGGCGTCGTGTCTTTTGGGTAAACGTGTTTCTGCATGTGAGGACAGACATTCCAAAAAGCTTTAATTAATGTTGCGGCTTTTATTCGACTCATCCTGGCGACCGGCTGTGACAATAAACCATCGAATGAAATGTTTTGATTGCACAAGATTTCCAGTTTAGGCCAAAAAAAAAAGCAACAACCCAAAAACACAGAAAAAGCTTGTTGGTCATGTAATGATGTCATATCAAACACGCGAGACGACGGCGCTGAGGTTATCGCAACAAACAAACAAACAAAAAAAAGAAGCGGCAGTAAAAGCCGCAACGTAATTGCGGGCTGGGAACGATGGGAATTGCGGTTTGCGGGGATTATTTCCGACGCGTCGCCCCCCCCTGACTTTAGGTAGCGACTTTTTAGTCGTGTAAAAATAGTCAATGCGGGTCCGTGGAGAATGCATGTTTTCCCCTTCTAGCCCATGCCATCTGTTTCCAGGTATGTGCCCGACCCCGTCGTCCACGCGGGCAGCTTGCCGCCATGTAATCCTACTACTGGTTTAAAAGCTTAAGGCCCACTGAGAAGGGCACAATTCCCCCCCCCCCCCCCCACCACTGAGCCCACTCTGAAGCCGGCATCACACTCTCCGGGTGAGTCCTCGCGCTCCTCTCAGGTCGTTTTAAACAGCAGACGCAGGTTGTTTGTTCTATTTCCATTACCTTATCGGTGGGTGAAAGTGCTTTTGGGAGAGATTTGGACCTGATTGGCGGGGTGACATCACCTCAGGGTGTTGGTGGTGCGGTATCTGTCTGAACTGGGCTTGCTTGTACAGGTGCTGCACCTCAAAGATGTCAGACACCGAGGACGCTGCGTATGAGTGAGTAAACGGATCATTTCTGCCGGAGGGAGAGTTACTATAACAGAATACTGCAACAACAAAAAAAACTGCGGAGCCTCTGAAGTCACTTGAGGATTCTTTTTCAGGATTTTGGGCGCGGAATTAGTTCAAAAGATAAGTTTAACGTTGGAAACGCGGGCCTGTTCTTTGAAAACCACTAAAATAGCTGCATGCCGGTTTTGTCCTTCAGTATGTGCAGCCCCCGATTCCTGCTGATGACCATCCCATATCTACCAACAAAAGACGTTAGGATATGACTCTGTACGGCATGAGCACATTTTTATGTTTCCTGTATTTCAAGTGTTCTTATTTGTGAAGGATCAAGCAGTAGTAGCAGGAAGTAGGAGTAGTAACAGGAAGTAGGGTTGTTCGGCATTGTGTTTGTGTTCTGACTTGCCTAAAATTAACGTTTCCCTCGCCGTGTGTTTCCTAAAACCGATTTTATGATAATTCGAATTGAAAATAAAACGTTGTGGCTCCCGTTCGGTCCATTAGAAGTTCTGTGGCGGCTTTGTTTATCAAGTCATGCCTAAGGATTAACAGTAAATACGATTGTAAAAACAAAAAAACCAGAACTCTCGGGTCACTTCAGGGGCTCCACAGCAGAGACATGGAATCACCTCCTGACAACAACATTTCTCCCGTGATTCTTTTCCTCTCTTTCAGGAGACACCGTAAGTCAGTTTGACCGTTCGCACGTTTGGACCGCAGCAGAGTTCAGGTCGTTAAACAGCCGCCGGTGTGTCAGACGCCTGGCTTTGACGCCACGCGAACGCAGCATGAGCGCCGACATGTTGCGTTCGTGCATTAAAAGATACAGTTGTGTGCAGAACTGTGTTTAATCCGCTTTTGCATTTCATTGCCATACCTGACTTCTTCTTCTTCTTCCCTCCACCCCTCCCCCTGGCGCGCCCGGCGAAGAAGACGAGGATATTGTTGGTACGTATGTCGATGCAAACAATGTCAGACGCTGCTCCTGAATGCGCCTTAATTAAAGGGTAGCCAGTATTTTGGGCCCCTAATTTACACACTTGAGCCATTCATTTAAAAATTCTTAACACGCCGCCTCCGCTAAGCCGCTGGCTTCGCCGCGCAGCATTCCGTATTTTTGGCATGTTGGTGCCACCGTAGAGGCAGCTGCTATCCTTGAGCTTTTTCTGCAGGGTTGACCTTTGACCTTGGAGTCAGTCCAGCCCGCCTCAGGCCGCAGACGGCTCACCTTGTATAGATATCCCCGCGGATCTCTCCAGCCAACTCCACTGGTGTAATGGGTGGCCACCGAAGAGATGAAGGCCCGTACCTCTATTTCTGGCCCCTTTGTGAGGCGGTCCGTAAGGGGGGGAACTGAACAAAACCCGCCGCCGGACAACTCCCTGGAACTAAACGGCACCTGTCCGTCTGTAAGAGGCATGTAGGTCAGCTCATGTTCTCGTCAGGGGGCCGAGGGGGTGAGAGCAGCACAAACACAATGGCTGCTTGAATTGTTATGACTTTTAGACGTCCTCTTAATGGAGGTAGGCTTTCCGTCTTTGCGGCAGGGAGAGAGCTTGAGTTACACTCTGTGACCACAGAACCACAGAACCACAGAACCACAGGCCCGGGTTTACTTTCTCCCACAGAGGCAAAGCCGTGCCAGGGGCAGCGGAGCGCTTATGCTGGGTCTGCGAAAGGTTTATGCATCCGAGCAAAAGCCGCGAGGTTTAGTGTTCTTTGGAAAATACTGAATACTCAGCTTTGCAAAAAAAAAAAACTGCATATTTTTAAGTAGTCATGTACATTATTACATTAAAAATGACAAAGTTACAAAAAATACACGTAGTGGCATCGACGATGTTGATCCGAGTGCTGTGTGAAAGTCTGACCTTGCTGCTAACTCTACATGCTTGCTTTGCACAGAAGAGGAGGAGGAGGAGGAGGTAGCAGAGGAAGAGGAGGAGGAGGAGGATGTAGTAGAGGAAGAGGAGGAGGAGGAGGAGGTGGATGTAGTAGAGGAGGAGGAAGAGGATGGAGAAGGTAGTACCGATTATGCTAATGTCTGTTTTGCATGTCTGCGTGAGATAATAAAGTTTCTTCATTCTAAACCAAAAACAAAAATAACTACCACTAGGTGGAGCTTTAGCTCCAAACATTTCTAGGCCACAATTTTGCAAACCGTTGGTCCGATTTACTCCAAACATCTTCATCAGATCCTATTTTACTCTAATAGTTCATATTTTACTCACTAGGGGGAGCATTGTTCTTTTGTTCCGCAGTAAACACTGTTCTTCGTACATAACTTCACGTTTAAGTTGAAAAGTTCAATCAGGGGAATTGCATGTACAACACAGGGGATGGGGGACTTTTGGTGATACACCGTTGCTGTCTGGGACAACAGCGATGTAATGATTGGTAATGAAACATTCTGTTGAGTATAGAGAAAAATGTGAACACCCTCACTCGTTAACAGATTGTTAGTTGAACTTGATTTCATTAGAAGTTGGTTGATTCCAAAAAATATCGATGCAAACTGTTGCCTAAATTCTTTTTTGGTTGGTGGCAGACAGATTGTCTGGTTGCTGCCGGACATGGCCTCAAGTATGGAGACAGCAAGTCAGATACCTCTGGCCATAATCTCCTCTAAAGTCTCCAACCTGCATACCTCCCAGGTTTCAATCCATCAACCCTGACAGGAGCTGGTCTGCAGAGCATCATTCCAGACAAGGGTCCGACAGCTGACCCCTTGTCTTTCAGTTCCAGCTCCGGCATCTGTCAAACAACAATGAGAAGAAGGAAGACTAAGATATGACACATAACCTGTTTATGAGTGTAAAGAAAGTCTCACTTATCATCAAAGTCCGAATGAAAGTTCAGAAATAATTTGATCTAATATTTAATACAGAGGTTTTAGAATCCGACAACATCCAGAACTATTTCTTACTAAATAATCAATAATTAGTTACACTTTAACACGTTGAAGCAATAATATATACAGTTTAACTTCTAATCTTACTGGGAGTGGTTCCAGAGCGTCATCGCTCTCTAGACGTCGGATTCTTTCCCTCCAGAACTCTTGTTTGACTGATGATTGATCTGTTTTTCTTTCAGAGGAGGACAATGACGAAGGTATGGACAAACACGATAACCGAAGAAACCCCCGAGAATGTTTGAGTGTCGGAGAAAAATGTTGCCCCTGAACTTTCCACTAAATCTCTAAGAATTTTCTCTTTGCTTTTTCTGCGTCTTACCTTTTTCTCAGAAGAGGCCAAGCCCAAGACAAAGTAAGGACGGCGTTACGGGTGTTCAGAAAAATAAAAGACGCCTCTCTGTGAGAAACACGCCGGCATGAAAAAGGATTTTCTCCTCTTTCTCATCCTCTTCAGGACTGGTTTCGTGCCCAGCTTGGTCGGGCCCAAAATCCCAGAGGGAGAAAAAGTGGACTTTGATGTGAGTTCATTCCGGGACGATCAGATGAAGACGAGTAGATTTTTGGGTGAGGCTTCGGCTCACGGTTGGACTTCCTTCGTTTTATTTCAGGACATTCATCGGAAGCGAATGGAGAAGGACCTGACGGAGCTCCAAACCCTGATCGACGATCACTTTGAGAAGAGGAAGAAGGAAGAGGAAGAGCTTCTAAGCCTCACAGATCGCATTGTATGCTCGCGTGTCGCTCTGCTACGCCTATCAACCATTACATTATGACCACTGCTTTACACTGTGTAGGTTCCTCTTTCACCACCAAAACAGTGAATTATTACGGTAAAATAGATATAACTCCTCGAGTTGATTCGTGTAGAGCAACTAAATTGGACCAACTATTGAGAAAGGATGGCCCTAAAAGTCTGATTTTGGAGATAAAGCTTCCTCTAGTGGCTGAAATCTTCGACTGACCTTTCCCCAAACCAATCAAGTTCTTCCCCGCTCTAGACCTCGACTGGATTGAGATCTGGGGAATTTGCAAGGCCATGTCAAGACATTCAACTTGTTTTGTTCCTCAAACCATTCCTGAAGAACGTCTGCAGCTTTAGCAGGGAGCATTAACCCGCTGGAAGAGGCCACTGCTATTGGAGGAGAGCGTTTCCATGACGAGGTGTACTTGGTCCAAACGATGTTTAGGTAGGTGCTACTTCCACCTACTTTAAATCAACATAAATGGCTGGTGCCAAGGTTTCACAGTCCATCTTGGTGCCGTCAAGGGAACAAGCTGTCCACATGATTTATCAGACCGGGCCTCGTTCTTCCATTGCTCCATGGTCCGGTTCTGATAACGACAAGCCCGGAACTGCAGATACTTTTGGTAGAGAGTCAGTGTCAGCATTGGTTTGATGACCAATCTGGGGCTTATATACCGGCCCATACGCCGCAAGCTGCAATGCATGTTGGTTCTGACACCTTTCTATCAGAACCAGCACAATTTTGGGAATTTGTCACTCCCTCACTCCATTCGAACATCAAAGGAGCTTCAGCACCCTAGACCTTCTCGCAGGTCTAACAGTTGTTCTTCCTGAGACCACTTTGGGATGGACCGGCCGGCCACTGCAAACCAGGAACACCTGCAGTTCTGGAGCTCTGCTCTTCTCTAACCCAGTATTTCTGGCCATCACATATTGGCCCATGTCTAAATCTCTAAGATCTTTGCATTTGCCCATTTTTCACGCCTCCAGCGCAACAACTTCAGGACGAAACGTTCATTTCCTGCCCGCCCACCGATAGGTGCCAGTGTGACGGCATCAGTTAACGTCAAGCCGCTGACGGTGGTTATAATGTTATGGCTGGTTGGTCTATAGCCCTAATTTAGTTCCCCCAATTTCTGAAATGAATCCTGCGTTCAGATTAATTGTTTGGGTCTTTTCGTTTTTCAGGATAAACGCAGATCGGACCGAAGCGAACAAATGAAGATCCGTGCGGAGAGAGAGAGAGAGCGTCAGAACCGAGCGGCCGTATGTAGAACCCGGACCTTTTGCTCAGGCCAAGCCAACATATGAATGTCATTTAGTCCAGACAGAATAACTCATAACAGCGCCGCGGGTGAATGACGGGAAGAACCACCATTTCTGTTCCACCAGGAGGAGAAAGCGAGAAAAGAAGACGAGGAGGCAAAGAAGAAGGCAGACGACGACGCTAGGAAGAAGATGATTCTGTCCAACCTGAGTTTCACCGGATACAAGGTGATATCATTTTTATTTATTTTTTTTATGTTTGTAGGTCATCTACTGATAAGATGACCTTCACCATGTGACTCCTCTTCCTCACCCGCAGACTCAGACTGGGCCGAAAAGACCAACAGAGAGAGAGAAGAAGAAGAAGATCCTGAATGAGCGACGCAAAGAGTTGAACACTGATCAGATGAGAGAGGAAAAACTGAGGTAGAATAAAGACAACTTCCTGTACGCGCGTGTTCAAAATCACGCATATCCACGACTTTTCGTGGATATGATGGAATCGTCCGCCGTAGATCAAAAAATGTTTCACGGATCATTCTCTAATTTTATACCTTCATAGACCTTACTGCGAGGAAGAACTGGATTGATTTGGGGAAAGGTTACTCGCATAGTTTTACCACTAGGGGGAGCGTTATCTCCAAAATCACAGTTCTGGAACCATAATTTCTCATCCGTCGGTCCGATTTCAGTCCAATTTGGCCCATAAGAGTCAACCCAAGGAGTTCCACTCGCATGTTTCACATTTTACTCACTAGGTGGCGCTCTTTTTCCGAGAAACACTGTTTTTGGACATAACTTCTGAACCATCGTTCCGATTTAGCACAAACTTGCTCTTTGCATCGACTGGAGCAGATCGGTCTCATTTTAAAGTGTCGTATTTTACTATAAAAGCTCATATTTTTCTCCTTTAAATTGCCGCGGGGAACTCTGTCTTGTTTTATTCCTGAGCTCAGAGAAACCAGTTAACCGTCACTCTGGACTGTTTGAGGTTATAAATGAGTCACATTTAATTTGAGGAATTCAATCAGGGGACATTCTTGTATAACGCAGGGGATTTGGGGTATTTTTCCTGATATAAATTGCTGTAGGGGATGAGGGCGTAGGCCCAGTTAAGATTAAATAATCCTACCGGCAGGTATTATTCATCAACTCTTCCTCCACCCTCTTGTTCCTCCACCCTCTGCTGATGCAGGGAAAAGGCGGATGAACTATGCGAATGGATGCGTCAGCTGGAAGCGGAGAAATTTGATCTTCAGTATAAATACGCAAAGCAAAAGTACGAGGTAGGACTTCCGATTGGAATTCTTCTTCTGACACGTTGCTGGTATGTGTTTTGGCGCAGGAAAACCCTAACGAGGCTAATTAGATAAGGCTAATTGACACAATAACTCAAATACAGTTTTTTTTTTATTGGCCATAAAACATGATTTTTACTACAAATAAGAAATGAACAAGCAGAATTAGAGATATTGGATAATTTCATTTGATTACATAATATCCCTTTACTTCAGCGATTTTATGAGATACCTCTCCTAACCAAGCATGACCTTTTAGCAGGACTAACCTGTTTAGCAAGTGTTAGCACACACTTGTGGTTGGCAAGCTGCCTCTTGTGAACAGGAAGCCACATTCAAATTAGATATCGTTAAAGTCAATGTTTAGATTTCGTAGAAAAGGCTGAATAAATGAGAATAAACTTGTCTTTGGTCTGCAGTGGCTGCTGCTAACGTCTGAGCTAGCTAGATGCAACTGCAGCAATTTTGCAAATATGAACATTTCCAACTGGATCCAGCCTCTAAATATAAAAGTCGGCCCATTTGAATTTAAACTCACAGCATCTATATGTAGCTCTTTGTTGAACTTCTCCGTCCAGCTCCAATAAATCAACAGGAACCACCGTTTTAATGTGATGATGAACTTTTAATCACATGTTTCCCACAGATCACAGTGCTGAGAAACCGGGTCACTGATCATCAGAAGATGTAAGTCTGTTACCTGATGGATCCTCGCATGCGTTCACATCCAACACATGAAAACTGAACTTTACACAAAAGAAAAATGCCGTTGGGCCTTCCTTAGCCTAGGTGTTTCCAGAAGGGCTGGAGCTTTAGCAATTGCTCTACAAAAACCCGGGTGTGGCAGGAGTTCGGGGGGGCCGTGGGCGTCCGTTGACTCGGGAAGGGAAAGCAGGTGCTGACTCACACTGAGGATATCGTTGAACAGTGAAAGGAATGCTTTGATGAGCTCCTGAACCCGAATAAAACATTCCTCTATCGTGGAGGCAGAGTCGATTGACTCCGAGAAGGTCCATCCATATCCACATGCAAAAGTTGCTGAGGTCATTAAGAAGTTACCCGGTGGCAAGGCGTCAGTGGTGGAACAGTTTATCCCCTAGTTAGTGACGGTTTTGGACATTGTGGGGTTTCCCTTGTTGACACGCCTATTCAGTGTTGTGTGGTGGACGGGGACAGAACCTCTGGAGTGGCAGTCTGGGGCGGAGAAGTCTTACTTTATTAAAAAGGGGGGCCGGAGTGTGTACTTCTCAGCCCTCCTTGGAAAGTTTACTCTGGGTTCTGGAAAGGAGGCACCGACTGGCTGTCTGTCCTAGTCCTGGAATGGTGGACTAACTTTTAACTCTTTCAGGCTTGCTTGTAGGGTCACGGGAATTTGCCCATCCTGTCTTCATGTGTGGATTAAGAGAAGGCCTATGACCATGTCCTCCATGGAACCGTGTTGGGGGTACTGCTGGAGTATGGGGTACCGGGGGGCATTGCTGGAAGCCATCCGGTCCTTATATAACCAAAGTGAGACTTGTGTCCGCACGCTAGGCAGAAAGTCAGACATGTTTTCAGTGAGTGTTGGACTCTGCCAAGGTTGTCCCTTGTCTCCGATTCTGTTCTTGATATTCATGGACAGGATCTCAAGTTGCAGTCAAGGTGAGGAGAGTGTCTGGTTTTGTGAGCTCAGAATCCTGAGAATGCTGTATGCAGATGATGCGGTTCATCAGTCCGTGAACTCCAGCACACGCTGGAGGGGTTTGCGGCTGAGCGTGAAGCGGTCGGTATGAGAGTCAGCACCTCCAAATCTGAGACCACTGTACTCTCTGAGTGATGGGAAAATGGACCCGCCAGATGGACAGGCGGTTCAACGCCGCATCAGCAGTAATGTGGGTGTTCTATGGGTCCATTATTGTGAAGAAACGGCCGAGTTGTAAGGCAGAACTCTCAATTCACCGCTCCATCTACGTTCCAACCCTCACCAATGGTTATTAGGTCAGGGATACAGGCTGAAATTAGACCAGGGGGGACCTTCATAGGTCGACTGGGCTGAACCTTAAAGTTAAGGTGCAAAGACATCCGGTGGGAGTTGGCTTCTCCTTTACGTCGAGAGGATCCAGTCAAAGTGGTTTGGGCATCTGATCAGGATGTCTCCCTTTGGAAGTTTTCCAAACACACCAACTGGGAGCAGAACCCCAGTGTAGACCCAGAACACGCTGGAGGGACGACTTTATCTCATTTGGCTCCGGGAATGCCTCAGGATCCCGCTAGATAAGCTGGAGAGTGTTGCTGGGGAAAGGGACGTCTGGAATGTCAATGAACATGTCAATTCCAGATGGATGGATGGATGGATGGATGGATGGACGGATGGATGGACGGATGGATGGACGGACGGACGGACGGACGGATGGATGGATGGACGGATGGATGGATGGATGGATGGATGGATGGATGGATGGCCTTGGCGAAACCATTTTTATGGATTCGGAGAACTCAAAGGAAGGGAAAATAAGGTTAAAAAAATTGAAATGCTGAAATAAACTTTCAAAATAAAGACAGGACACCGTTACAACATGCCTTCAAGACAGAGGAGGAGGACCTCAAGCAGAACCAGAACCCTGAAACAACGAGGGGTGTAAAAATACATTTTGGACCAGAGCTCAGGCAGATTTGTAAAGGCCGACAGTAACATTCGTAGAGATCAATTCCCCGGCCCGGACTCATAACACCGCTCTGACGTTCACCTGGTGACCTCCTCAAGTTTCCACCTCCTCTTGTTTCATCCCGTCAGCCGCCCTCGCTGCACGCTCTCCATTTGTTTAGAGCAGCATCAGTGACAGGCGTCTGTGCCAGCTGCATGACAGCAGGACTAAAGTTTCCTGAATGCACCCGGACCGGACCGGCCTGGGAAAACAAAGAGGGCGACCGCATCAGAGGTGCTTTCACAAAGGCCGGGCCGGAGGACTGGAGCAACATACATGCACTCAGTCTCGAAGGAGAGCTGCAGCTACGACAGCTGACAGATTTCACGGCGGCCACGTGACATCAGGAACGCGGCGAGGAAGGATCCCCGCCGCCATGCAAACGCCGATCCTTCCTCCTGATCTCACCGAGGCTCCGCTGCATTAAGGGCTCAGGCTCTAACAAGTCCATGATGGAGGCCCTCGGGCAGAGCAGGCAGGGATCCCGAAACTCCATCGCCGATCGAATTAGCGCCCTTCTATAAAACAAAAACTTTGTTTATGGTCGATTTATTTTTATGGAACTTTTAATCAAATGTTCAGAAATTGAAAGCGCCGACTCGTCACTATTGTGACGCATATTCAAATGATGATTAGGCCCAACTCTTAACTATAAGTCTTTTTTCACGGGGAAGCTGCAAAGGTCAGGCTACGTAGCAACGGCAGATAAAGATAGCATGAATTATTTGGTAGAGCGGAACCTTCCAACAACAGACAGCTATGAAAAGCTTTCAGGAGTTACAGCACCTCAAAATAAAAGCAGACGTTCCGCAAACCCTGGTGGAATTCTAAGATGATTATTTGGATAGAAAATAAGAACAAATTCAATTCCTACTGTTTTGGGGTTTTTTTTCTCTCTAATATTAGCTTTATTTTCATTTTTTGTTGTAACGCAGGTTTTCTCGCATCTAAAGGAATTCAGTCCAACAGAGAAAAATTCAAAATCCTTGATTGAACAAGCTCAGAGCTGTGCAAAAGTATTGCCCCCCCTCCTGATTACGGCTATTTTTGTGCGGATCTCAGAACGTGGAATTCACGGTAAAATACCGGAAGTTGTTCTCGCCCAGAATTTCACGGCGAAAAGTTTCAGTGGCCATGGAAAAAAAAAGATAGATAGATACTTGATTAATGCTCAAAAGGAAAATTCATTCATATCTAGATCTTTACGGTACAAGGCATGAATTACAGTAAAAAAAACAGTAAATTACAATCAATTGAGATTCAACCTTGAAATCAACAGTAATTAACAATTATACAGGATTAAGATTTGGTTTCTGTAGATATTCAGGCATGTTTCCGATGAATGGTAAAGATATTTCTTTCTTTTTTGTACTGTGAATTCAATACTGTTACTTTGACAGTAATACTTGGTTGTGGCATTATGGTATTTTTCTGTTGATTTCACCAAAAGTTTCTGTTTTCTACATCTTTTTACCCAAGAACCACAACGTTAACGGTGCATAACTGTTGAGTACCGTTGATTTCAAGGTTGTAAAGAATCTGAATTTATCATCATTTACTGTTATTTTAAGAAATATCCCTGTACCGTAAACAAGTTTTCAGTCTATCTGGGGTTTTTTCTCATTGTATTTTACTGTAATGTTTTTCACATGGTCACTATATTTATGACGACGTAATCCTCACAACAACAGCTGTTGGTATTTTACTGTAAATTATACACAACTATGTTTACAGTGTACAAAAGGCAAATTTCAAATAATTATTATACGCAGTAAGGGAGGAATAGTTCTTTAATACCTATTTCATCATCGAGAAAAACTCTTACGCCTACCTCTGCGCTGGCTAACGCCCTTTAGCAGCAACAGCTTCGGATCAGACTCAGATCAGACTCCGGCCCACTCTTCTGGGCCAGAATCCAGACGAGCCTTCATTTTATTGGGGGGCTAGCATTACCTCTGTCCCGACTCTGTCCTATGGATGCCATTGTTGTCCAGTATCTTTTTCATAGTCATGAACTCTGACCTTTACCGGGGTGCGCGGCGCCTGAAGTTCCTTGTATGTGTCTCGATCACCTTCTTCCTCATCTCTTCTGGAATAACTTTGGATTTTGAGTACTGATGGAGAGACCGATGAACCCTGGTCCTGAAGATGGTCTCTTTAAATGACAGAGTTGTTGGACGGTACTGGTAGTGATCAGGTATCGGTGTGTAAAGTCCAGCTGAAAGCAGTTGTTAATGCAGTTTGGTGGTTCTGGATTGAACTGCGAGATGGTTCCAGGATCAAATCCACTCTTGGGTCTTTTCTGTTTGGAGATAAACTACTCTGTGTCTTCATCGGGTTCTCTGGTTTCCTCCCACAGTCCAAAAACAACTCCGTTTTTAAGGTTTTACAGTATATCGCATGTTTGTGACTCTTTTTCTCTTTTTTTTCTTTCTTTTCAGCTCAAAGAATCTCAGAACCAAACGAGGCCTGAGGAAGTAAAAAATCTGACCCGATGGAACCCGGGCCTCGTCCAACAGACGAGAGGTTATTGAGACAAAGACCGCATTGCAAATATTTTTACTGATACTTGAACATGCGAGAACACGCTAGATAAATAATGCTCTTAAATATGTAATGTGTTAAATAATGAAAATGCATGCTCGGTTCTAGGGCAGGATTGCGGACTGATCCGGCGCTGATCCAGTCTGTGATTGTTTGAAATGAAGTAAGCGCTCATTATAATGACTGTTTGCGAGGATAAAAAAAGTCTGACAGGTTAATCCTCGTATCTACGTCGCACCGGTGATGATGTCGTTGATAGATTACATGAAGTGATTTTGTCTGTAATCGGTTTGTGCGGTGAATTAAAAGATCTTTATTTGATAAATCAAAAATGGCGTCCTGCTTCTCTCTTCGGTCCTGTCGTGTGGGGGGGGGGGCATCTGTAAAGAACCACATGCTGATTGTAAAAATGACTTTTTACCACGTTTTGCCCAGAAATCAAACTTTTCCAATCACTTTTTAAAAAAAATTATATTTACAGAAATAATTTTCATATTCACTTTCCCGTAAATTTTAAAATTGATTGATGTGTTTATCTAAATTTAAGTTAAATCCAAATATTAAATGCATATCAAAATGTAAACGTAATATCTAACTGTTAAATCTAAACGTTAAATCTAATTCTAGTTGTTACATCTAAATCTAAATATAACTACTAAGTTTTTAAAACTAAATGTATGATTTAAACCTAAATGTATGTTAATTTGCAATATTAAATGCAAATCAAAATTTAAACATTCTATTTTAAATATTAAATCTAAACTTTAAATCTAAATGTGAAATGTAAATGTTAAATGTAAAAGTTAAATGTAAACGTTAAATGTAAATGTTAAATGTAAATGTTAAATCTAAATGTAAATGTTAAATGTAAATGTTAAACCTAAATGTAAATGTTAAATGTAAATGTTAAATCAAAATGTTATATCTGAATGTTAAATCTAAAAGTAAATGTTACATCTAAGTTTAAAAAATGAATTGGTGTGTTTAATCTAAATGTATGTTAAATCCAAATATTAATACAAATCAAAATGTAAATGATAATCTAAACGTTAAATCTAAATCTAAATTTTGAGCGTACGTATTTAAGTGCGTATTTAAGTGCATAATTTATATTTATATTCAACATTTAGATATAATGTTACATTTTAATTTAGATTTACTATATTTAGATTTAACATATATTTAGATTTAGGTCAAATATTTAGATATAATATATACATTTAAATATTAACATTTACCTTTAGTATTTTACATAAAGATTTAACGTTTACACATAACACTTACATTTAATTATAATATCGTGACATTTTATTTCTACATCGTTCACATATGGAGGCAAATATTGCCGTAAAACTGATAAATTGACTTTAAAAATTCAACACTCCTTTTCTTTCTTGGAGCTAAATGTGGCACAAAAAAAAAGTTGCGTTTAAAATCAGCGTGTGCTGCGATACAAACGCTGTACCACTTTAAGATAAGTTATTACCATCGGTCCAGTCGTTCCAGTACTTTTTGGAGCTTCCTGACGTTCCATATTAAACTTTCAGAAGGTGAGCAGACGGTTTAAAGTTACCGACTTTCTATCCCTCATAAATCCATCAGTATAAAACGAAGTGAATATGAACAACGCCGGCTGTGCCAAAGACCTCATAAAATCTAAATATCACCCATGATCCCGCTGTCCGCTCACGGGTGTCGGGCGGATTATGCGGCTTCGAACGAGGAGGATCAAGGTTCAGTCTGGGTCAATTATGCTGTGATGGACCCGGTTTGACAACAGCTGTGGAAAAAATAAACCGTCGGGGTGGAGTCAGAACAGAATTTTGCTTTTGTTGCCCATGTCCTCCTGAAGCTTTCACAGAGTCAAAATAAAACGCCAAACTGCATCACAAATCCTCCAATGTACTTATATTTCATGTGTGAAAACCCAAAAACTAGAACTTTGTCCACTTTTTTGACGATTTCGTGTTCAATACAAATCAAATTTTGAAATCGCAGATATATATAGGAAGAAAAAAAAAGCTGGACGCATTTTCAAGCACAAACACACTTTCGGAGACAATTGGACTGTTTTATTGCAAAGTCTCTTACAAACTCTTACACCAATGAGCCATAACATTAAAACCACCTGCCTTTTATGGCATAGGTCCCCAGTTTGCTGCCCCTTTGATTTGTTTTGTGTTCTGCCGCCTCTCTGTCAGAATCAGCACCAACTTTATTAACAACTTGTGCTCCAGTAGCTCATCTTCGGCATCCGACAATACAGGCCCCGCCTTCATTCCACATACACATTAATGAGCCCCGGGCGTGAATGTCCCCATGTCCCGTTTGACGCTTGTCCTTCCCTACAAGACCATCAGTTCTGGAGATGCTCCGACTTCACCATCAAAATTTTTGTTTCAGACAGATCCTCAAGTTACCCCTTTTTTTTCTTGCTTCCAACACATAAACTTTAGGAATTGTTCATTTGCTGCCTAATTTATTCCACACGTGGACAGGTGCCACACCACAAGCAAATAATTAACGTTACTGTACCTTTGCATGGTTATAATGTTGTGGCGGATCAGTGTGTTGTATTTCGCTATGTTTATTTCCTATGAAAAACAACAATGGCATTTTATAACAGTAAGATTAATAACTAAGAAGTTCAAAGAGACCAAAAATGTTAAAAAAAAATCAGCCTGAAAGAGGACGTGCCTGCAAACTGACCCCGTGCAATATTAGGAGGAAGGTTAGACCGGCTAAAGACTCTCCGAGGATTTCAGCTAGAGAGGTCAGAGGTCAGTTGAAACTTAGGGTAGCAAGAAGAAAAGCCTCTTCACACACAAGCTAAAGCTCCTTCGGTTAGACAAATGCCACTGGAACAAGGTCAGAGGTCAGATGAGACCAAAGTAGAGCTTTTTGGCAACACACGCCTAAGAGGGGTTTGGCGGAGCAAGAAAAGTAGTTATAGAGAAAAGCCCCTCACACCCACAGTGAAGTCTGGCTGTGGATTTTCTGGTGCTGTGGGGCTGTTTTTCTTTTAAAAAACAACAACAACAACATCTCGTTAAAAGAGATGAAGACATTTTTTTGCCTTTTATTTATTTTTTTATTCTTTTATAAGAGTTCCCATAATTCCAGAGGGCGCTGTAGGTTCTGGTGAACATTTCAAGCACAGAAAGAATTTACACAGGAAGACATTAGCTGAAACGAGGAAGGCGTAAAATTACAACTTCCCTTTGTTTTTCTTCCTACAAAAGAAAAATAACCTTACAGCATAAAGGGGGGGGGCTACTATTCTACATGCTGGTCTGGATAGATGTCTGAAATGAGAAAGGATTCTGCTGAAGGACCCGGGTCCTCGGAGATTTGGTGAGAGCCTTTCAGATATCCACTCGCTCAGGTTTCCCGGGTTAATCCACTACCTGAGCCGACTTGTACTCCTTAGTGGTGACATCATTGACGAACGAGGACTTGGTCATCCCTTGCTGCAAGAAAAATGTTTGAGTGAATGTTAGTCAGCGGTCCACTTCACAAAGTACACCCAACTTTCTCATGACCATTTCCTGCAGATAAACTTCCTGTTGAGTGAAAATGTGTGGATGAGGTTCATGAAGAGTGCAGGAGAAACGTGGCCGAGATCAGAATTATTGTTCCTATGTGACTTTTTCATGGCGGTGTGAACGGAACCGACCACGAGGATCAGATCTTTTCCTGTTATGATTTGGGCCACCTTCATATGTGGACCTTAATCAGACACAGGTCAGCCTGAACCGTCAGATCGGAATTCATGAGACTTGAGTGACTTCCATCGACTTACGTCACGAATCTGATCCAGCGGGAGTCGCTTTTCACTCCAAAACATTAAACACTACAAACACTATTAACACTATAAACATCACTTTAAAAACTATAACCATCACTATAACACTATAAACATCAATTTAAAAACTATAACCATCACTATAACACTGTAAACATCACTATTAAGACTATAAACATCACTATTAACACTATAACCATCACTATTAACACTATAACCATCACTATTAACACTATAAACATCACTATTAACACTATAACCATCACTATTAACACTATAAACATCACTATTAACACTATACACATCACTATTAACACTATTAACACTATAAACATCACTATTAACACTATAACCATCACTATTAACACTATAACCATCACTATTAACACTATAACCATCACTATTAACACTATAAACATCACTATTAACACTATACACATCACTATTAACACTATTAACACTATAAACATCACTATTAACACTATAACCATCACTATTAACACTATAACCATCACTATTAACACTATAACCATCACTATTAACACTATAAACATCACTATTAACACTATAACCATCACTATTAACACTATAACCATCACTATTAACACTATAACCATCACTATTAACACTATAACCATCACTATTAACACTATAACCATCACTATTAACACTATACACATCACTATTAACACTATACACATCACTATTAACACTATTAACACTATAAACATCCCTATTAACACTATAAACATCACTATTAACACTATAACCATCACTATTAACACTATAACCATCACTATTAACACTATAAACATCACTATTAACACTATACACATCACTATTAACACTATTAACACTATAAACATCACTTTAAAAACTATAACCATCACTATAACACTATAAACATCACTTTAAAAACTATAACCATCACTATAACACTACAAACATCACAATAAATGCGATAAACATCACCATAAACAATATAAACATTCCTATAAACACTATAAACATCCCTATAAACACTGTAAACATCCCTATTAATATTATAAACAACCCTGAAACACGATAAACATCACTTTAAACACGATAAACATCATCATAAACAATGTAAATACTATAAACATTATAAAAGCTCAAAACACTATAAACACTATAAATATCAGTAGTTTACAGTGTATATAGTGTTTATAGTCCGGAGTTTATAGTACTGTTTACAGTATTTATGGGGTATCTAGTGTTTACAGTGTATATAGTGTTTATCATGATGTTTATACTATAAACATCATGATAAACACTATATACACTGTAAACAATATATACAGTATAAACACTACACTGTAAACAATATATACACTATAAACACTACACTGTAAACAATATATACAGTATAAACACTACACTGTAAACAATATATACACTATAAACACTACACTGTAAACAATTTATACACTATAGATACTACACTGTAAACAATATATACACTATAAACACTATATACACTGTAAACAATATATACAGTATAAACACTACACTGTAAACAATATATACAGTATAAACACTACACTGTAAACAATATATACACTATAAACACTACACTGTAAACAATTTATACACTATAGATACTACACTGTAAACAATATATACACTATAAACACTACTCTGTAAACAATATATACACTATAAACACTACACTGTAAACAATATATACAGTATAAACACTACACTGTAAACAATATATACACTATAAACACTACACTGTAAACAATTTATACACTATAGATACTACACTGTAAACAATATATACACTATAAACACTACACTGTAAACAATATATACACTATAGATACTACACTGTAAACAATATTTACACTATAAACACTACACTGTAAACAATATTTACACTATAAACACTACACTGTAAACAATATATACACTATAAACACTACACTGTAAACAATATTTACACTATAAACACTACACTGTAAACAATATTTACACTATAAACACTACACTGTAAACAATATATACACTATAAACACTACACTGTAAACAATATTTACACTATAAACACTACACTGTAAACAATATTTACACTATAAACACTACACTGTAAACAATATTTACACTATAAACACTACACTTTGAACCAAAACGTTCAAACTAACTTCAGTAGCTTCATTTTTCCGTATCGACGGCGTGCTGCGATACGGAAAAAACGTTATTCTTTTGTGCGTTCGAGTCACTTTAACGGCCGCGAGCTGTGAGTCTGATTTTGGCCACATTTTACAGGTAATATAAACAGATACACAAAAAAGAATCTGATCTAAGAACAGATCTGAGGTGAACTCAGGTCAGGGAGAACGCGGCCTTACAGGAATGCTTGTGGCGAGTCTGGCGTCAGACGCCGTGTGTCCCTCAAACCTGAGATGCTAGATTCTTCGGCCGTTTCCTGAGATTACAGCGACGTCCTTCTATCTCGTCACGAATCACAAATACCCGACGGAGGTGCGGTTGGAAGCACAAACACGGCGACGACGCGCCCTGAAGGATCTTGGCTCCGGCATCGACTCACCTTTTTCAGGTAGCCTTGTAGGTCTTTGGTTGTCCAGAGGTTGTAGAGCAACAGAGACGCACTTTTCCTGGATTTGGGGAGATATCTTGGAATTGGGAGGGAAAAGGAAATATTAGAGATCAGTTTGGACTTGTTGAGATCCACAGGTTATGTCAGGTGTCATAGCGTACTCGTTGTGGCTGAGGTCGTTCAGTGAGTTGATCAGGTTGTTCGTTAGAAGGTGCTTGTTCATCTCGGGCTCCTTCATCAGCAGGCAGCTGGAGGTCTGGCAGGCCAAGGCCAGCGTGTCGTCAGACACGTTCCCTTCCTTGGCGCCGTCGCTCAGGATGCCCAGCAGCTCCGGGAGGACTTTACGGGCTTCAGGGGAAGGGAAACGGAACCAACAGGGTATTTAACGCGAGGAATTCATGCAGCAATACATGTCATAGCTTTATCGTTCAGTTCTGCGAGGTTTCGGTGTGGCGGGACCGATTATCCAAGCAGCGGCGTTGGTTATGCGTGTGAGTGCGGCCCGGTTTCTAACGGTTAACAAGTTCAGAAGGCAGGTAGAACAGTACAGGAGAATGGGCGGATTCTTACCTATGACACTGTGCAGGCCCGAGTTCTTGCTCAGGTTTCCCACCAAACCCACGGTGTTCTTCTGCACGTTGACTTTTTCTGACTTTAAAAGGGGTCTGACGATTCTCAAGCCATCCAGCTTCTGCACAATGATGTGGCTCATTACGTTGGAGACCTGCGAGAAAAGAAAACCACATGAACTGAATCTATGCTTGATATGCTATATATGCAATATATAGTATATATGCAATATATAGTATATATGCATTATATAGTATATATGCATTATATGCTATATATGCATTATATGCTATATATGCATTATATGCTCTATATGCAATATATAGTATATATGCATTATATAGTATATATGCATTATATGCTATATATGCATTATATGCTATATAAGCATTATATACTATATATGCATTATATACTATATAAGCATTATATGCTATATATGCATTATATGCTATATATGCATTATATACTATATATGCATTATATACTATATATGCATTATATGCTATATATGCATTATATGCTATATATGCATTATATACTATATATGCATTATATGCTATATATGCAATATATACTATATAGCATTATATGCTATATAAGCATTATATGCTATATATGCATTATATGCTATATAAGCATTATATGCTATATATGCATTATATGCTATATATGCAATATATACTATATATGCATTATATACTATATATGCATTATATAATATATATACTATATATGCATTATATACTAAATATGCATTATATACTATATATGCATTATATGCATTATATTATATACATGCATTGTATGTATAACAATTTTATATACATGCTATATGCATTGTATTGTATATTGCTTTATATTGCTATATATGCATTATATGCTATACATGCATTATATGCTATATATGCTTAATATGCTAAATATGCTAAATAAGCTAAATATGCTATATATGCATTTCATTGCTATATTTCTTTATTTTGCTATATATGCATTATATTGCTATACATGCATTACATTACCCTGCATATTTGCATGTGCATGTATAGGCAACAAATTCAAAGCTGTCCTACGAGCTTTAGAAGCAACATTATTATATTTAATAGTCAAAACTGAAGTCGTATCGTCCAAACCCTTCAAGTCTGTGTCGACTCAACTGTCAAAAGTGAAGATTTCCCTCTGCAACCAAAATAGAACATTCGGAACAAATTGAAATAATAATCATTCCGAACACAGCTGGTTGTAATTTCTGCTGAAAGCCGACCCAGGTGTCCTGGGTTTTTTTTAGTTTAGTTTTGTTACCAGAACAATCAAGAGACGGCCTCTGAATGGTTTTGTTTGGATCAGAGAGGACCGGTTGGTGGGTAAAGAGGACTGGCAGAGAAAGGGAGGATTAGAACCCTCACAGTACTGAACAGTATGAATGGTGGCTGAGATGCATGATGGGTAATACTCGTATGGAAAGATTTGAACAAAGCGCTTCAATATTGACCGATACTTTTTTAGCAACGGAAAGAAACCGTAAAGGTAACGTGAAACTACCTGGGAGCTTGGCATTCACCGAATAAAAAAAATCATTCACACGCCTTATATCGTACTTAGAGGATAAGGAGGATATGTTTGTTTGTTTGTTTGTTTGTCTGTTCATGCCCTGTAATGAGTGAGCTACAGTTACAGAGCCGGATCATATCGATGTTCACCTAATGACGGGACAAAGCGTCTGAATCTAAAAGTCTCCGTGACACCCAGGTGTAAACGCCTCCCTTACAATGCCTTCATTGACGGTGAGGTTCTGCAGAGCTCCACAGCAGGCTTCCTGTGTCTCTTCTCTCCCGCTGGAGCCCAGCAGAACCAAATAGTTCTGCATGGTCTTGGAGTGAATCAGCCATCCGGGCCCTAAAGGCTGGGGATCCTCAACAACGGGGAAGTCAAAGTGTTGCTGGAGGAGAAAGCAGACAAAAAAAACAAGCCATCATCAACATGTCACATGTCACGGTTTCAGATTTCTGATGATAACAGGGTCGAGGGAAACATAAGACGGATGTGAATGTCGGAGAAAATGTCACTGTCACACATAAAGCCTTTGAGACTATGTAGTTAAGGCGTTACTGTCTCGAAGAACAGGACTAATGACAAGACTCACTGACAGGAGCCGTCAAACTGACAGCTGACTGGAGGAAGCATTTTGGATTCCCTCGTACGATGTGAGGCTCGATTCAACCCCTTAAAGTCTCAAAACAGAACCTGAAAGAAAAGTCCTGCTGGTCTTTTAATCTGTCCGCTTGGTTCTTTTCGACATAATTCACGTTAAATATAATATTAATATATGAGCGGCAGTAAAAAAAATATGTAAAGAATTTCATAATCCCCCTAAATGACCTGAAAAAGCCGTCAGACAGCGCAAACCTCCGCCGAGGCACAAGCGTTACGCTAAGTTCAAGAGAAATTCACGCAGATTTCTCTATTAATGTCTGAGTTATTGCCAGCCTCTAAATCTACCAGCAGCTCCAACAAACCCTCGGAACATGTCTCGAAAAAAGATTCTCAGTGGCCGTTTATCTCCTGCACATTCCACTTCGGCGTCTCTGTTCAGCCCACGGAGTCCTCAGCTCCATCCCCAAAGGAACATCAGAGGAAGTCTTGAATCTGAGACGCCAGCTCCACCCCAAAAGAACATGAAAGGATTCAAAGGATTCAAAGTATTACAGGATCAAAGGCGTCCATCGTTACATTGTGACGTCACCACTCCAAACGGCTTGGCAGAGGGAATAATATTTGCTTGAACTTACACGAGGTTTGAAACATAAAGATCCCCTGGAAATGAGTTCAGCTGCTTTTCTCCCTTGAGTAAAGAATGCCTTGACCTCCGGGGAAAGTTTTTGCCCTCAGGCAGTGGGATGTGAACCTCTTACCTCCTGTGCCAAAGCTCTGCTCTGCGGGCTGAAGCAGCCGATGGGGCCGGCGCTGGTCAGGCTGCCGCTCCCTTTGGCTGGCTTCGCCAAAGACGTAATCATGTTGAACAGAGACGGAGCCTCGGCCTCCAGCTGGAACGTGAGGTTATGCAGGATGCACACGCAGTTTTCTAGCGACTGTTCCGGCAGGTAGAAAAAGACAAAAGGGATCATTGTGAGACTAAAAAAGAAAGGAGCGTCTCTTACTCAGCGCTGACTTACGATATGTTTATATGCTGCTTTATCAATCAATCACTCAATCTCTATTTATATAGCACCAATTCACAACAAACATTGCTTCAAGGTGTTTTCCAGAAAGAGTGTAGACCAGACTCTTTCTATAATTATCTACAGGACCCAACAAATTCCTCTTTGGGCAGCATTTGACGACAATGGCGAGAAAAAACTGCCCTTTAACGGGGCACTCAGGGTGGACGGCCTACTACCGTGACCGAGAGAGACGGGCTCCTTACCCGTGTCTCCCTTTTTCTCTTCATGTTAAATGATTTAATTCATGTTAAACCATTTAACATGCATTAATCCAGTAACATGCATTAATCCAGTAACATGCATTAACCCAGTAACATGCATTAATCCAGTAACATGCATTAACCCAGTAACATGCATAAATCCTGTAACATGCATTAATCCAGTAACATGCATTAATCCAGTAACATGCATTAATCCAGTAACATGCATTAATCCAGTAACATGCATTAACCCAGTAACATGCATTAATCCAGTAACATGCATTAATCCAGTAACATGCATTAATCCAGTAACATGCATTAATCCAGTAACATGCATTAATCCAGTAACATGCATTAACCCAGTAACATGCATTAATCCAGTAACATGCAATAATGCAGTAACATGCATTAATCCAGTAACATGCATTAATCCAGTAACATGCATTAATCCAGTAACATGCATTAATCCAGTAACATGCATTAATCCAGTAACATGCATTAACCCAGTAACATGCATTAATCCAGTAACATGCAATAATGCAGTAACATGCATTAATCCAGTAACATGCATTAATCCAGTAACATGCATTAATCCAGTAACATGCATTAATCCGGTAACATGCATTAATCCGGTAACATGCATTAATCCAGTAACATGCATTAATCCAGTAACATGTATTAATCCAGTAACATGCATTAATCCAGTAAAATGCATTAATCCTGTAACATGCATAAATCCTGTAACATGCATTAATCCAGTAACATGCATTAATCCAGTAACATGCATTAATCCTGTAACATGCATTAATCCTGTAACATGCATTAATCCTGTAACATGCATTAATCCTGTAACATGCATTAATCCAGTAACATGTATTAATCCAGTAACATGCATTAATCCTGTAACATGCATTAATCCTGTAACATGCATTAATCCAGTAACATGCATTAAAGTGAGAGGGATGTATAAAGAGGGACAGTTTGAGAGGAAGAGAGAAAAGCTCAGTGCATCATGGGAGATGACCCTAGCAGTCTAAGCCTACTTTTAAATGTAGAGAGGGTCTCTGCCCCCCGAACCAAGATTGGGAGATGGTTCCACAAGAGAGGATCCTGATAGCTGAACGTTGGTTCTGACCGTAAAGGGCTTTGTACGTGAGCAGAAGGATTTTGAATTCGATTCTAGATTTTACCGGGAGCCAATGAAGGGAAGTTAATACAGGAGAGATATGTTCTCTTAACCTGGTTCTGGTTCTGGTCAGCACACATGCAGCAGCGTTCTGGATCAGCTGGAGGGACTTCAGAGACTTATTGGGACTACCTGCTAGTAGGGCATTACAGGAATCCAGGCTGGAAGTAACAAATGCATGAAGGAACTTTTCTGTATTTTAGAAATATGACGCAGATGAAATTTCTTCTCCAGCGACTGGCAGAAGGTGAGACACTCTGTGAGACAGATTCAGGCGTGGCTTTTGTTGCAGCAGAGCTCCTCTCGGCCAAAAACAACAAACCTAAAAGTCTGACAAAACCCAGACCCAGACGGGGAGGAAAGGAGGCTGAAGGAGGCACAGAGGGAGGGGCAGAATCAACAGGAGGTGGAGGTGGAGGTGCTCTCCTCAGGTTTACCTTATCGTCTGGTTTGTCTTCCTCCACACATTCTGTCACGTATTTCACCAGAGAGTCGATCAACCCTCGACATTTTCTCATCGCCTGTCTGCTGGTTTGCTTCGCACTGCTGAGGTTTCTGTGGAAAGTGAGAAAACAATGGTTATGGTCAAACGATATTTAATTGATTTCATCTGCCTGTCTGTGTCTGAACCTCCCTGGTAGAATGTCACCTGTGTCTCATCTTCTCCACTTGCTTTTGCCACCTGTGTCTAATTATCTCCTATCCACGGGAAACCTGTGTCTTTACAATTGAGACTACCTGAATGTCTTACCTGCGTCTCATTGTCGCATCTACTTGGACACCTGTGTCTCATTTTCTCCTTCTGCCTTTACCACCTGTGTCTAACTATCTAATCATTCCTGTACTACCTGTGACTCATCATTCCTGTACTACCTCTGTCTCACTGTCTTATAATTCCTTTACTACCTGTGTCTCATGGTCTCATCAACCCCCCCTACTGCCTGTGTCTCACTGTCTCATCATTCCTTTACTACCTGACTCTCATTGTCACATCTTCCCTGTGTCATCTGTTTCTCTTTGTCTCACCATTCTTTTGTCCTCTGTGTCTCGTTGTGTCACCTTTCTTGTGTCATCTGCGTCTCGTTGTCTCACCTTTCTTGTGTCATCTGCGTCTCGTTGTCTCACCTTTCTTGTGTGATCTGTGTCTCGTTGTCTCACCTTTCCTGTGTCTCGTTGTCTCACCTTTCTTTTGTCATCTGGTATCTGGTTGTCTCACCTTTCTTGTGTCAACTGTGTCTCGTTGTCTCACCTTTCTTGTCTCACCTGTGTCTCGTTGTCTCACCTTTCTTTTGTCCTCTGTGTCTCGTTGCCTCACCTTTCTTATGTCATCTGTGTCTGGTTGTCTCACCTTTCTTGTCTCACCTGTGTCTCGTTGTCTCACCTTTCTTTTGTCATCTGGTATCTGGTTGTCTCACCTTTCTTGTGTCACCTGTGTCTCGTTGTCTCACCTTTCTTGTGTCACCTGTGTCTCTTTCTCTCATCTTTCTTTTGTCCTCTGTGTCTCGTTGCCTCACCTTTCTTATGTCATCTGTGTCTGGTTGTCTCACCTTTCTTGTCTCACCTGTGTCTCGTTGTCTCACCTTTCTTTTGTCATCTGGTATCTGGTTGTCTCACCTTTCTTGTGTCACCTGTGTCTCGTTGTCTCACCTTTCTTGTGTCACCTGTGTCTCTTTCTCTCATCTTTCTTTTGTCCTCTGTGTCTCGTTGTCTCACCTTTCTTTTGTCATCTGGTATCTGGTTGTCTCACCTTTCTTGTCTCACCTGTGTCTCGTCGTCTCACCTTTCTTGTCTCACCTGTGTCTCGTTGTCTCACCTTTCTTTTGTCGCCTGCGCTTCTCTTAATCACCTTTGTTTCACCTCTTAGTTGTTCATAATTTGACATTAAAACCAAAGCTACACGCTCTGGCGTAATGGCGTAAATAAGCGGTTTGTGGTGTTCCGTTTGAAACAGATAGTGAAATGCTTTGCAGCAAAAAAAAAAAAAATCCCACACTTCATTTCAACTTTGACATCTGATTCATTTCAACTTGCCTTAAAAGTAAATAACAGTAATCATGCACAAACACGGAAGTTAATTCAAAAAAACAGGAGCCAAAGAATTCTCGCTTTCCCAGAGCGATACGGGAGGTTAGCCAAGAATGTGCTGATCCAGTTTGTAAGATAACTATCAACAATACAACGCCTCTGACCCGGAACTGTGGTTTTATCGTTGGTTTGAAATACATTTATTCTCACTGTTTGATCTAATGACTTTGGCCGACACGCCTGAAGGTTCTTTGGTTAAAGGAACAGCTCTAATATGATTCTATAATTACTGTTTACAGACGATTCTGCAATGATTTGAGGAGATAATGACGGCTCAGCAAATAAAGTATACTAATGAAGTCAGATCAGATATTAAAAACAATTCTGTCTAATATATCTAATACATATATATATATATATATATATATATATATATATATATATATATATATATATCATAAATATAGCAGTCTGCTTTATATATATTTATTTATTCTATGGCTAAAAATATTATTTATTTTTTTAATATATATATATATGTATATTTATTTATTCTATGACTAAAAATATTATTTATTTTTAATATCATATATATATATATTTTATGTATTTTTAATATTATATATATATTATATATACATATGAGTATATATATATTTAAAATATAAGTACATACATTTCAACAATTAATCCGATTTATACGTATTTTTCAAACAGGAAGCAGGTTTTGTAGTCATTGCTGATGCATAAAACTACAATAGCAACAATAAACCGATAACTGAGTGGACTGACGTAAGTCCTAGGACTACACACAGTTTTGTTCCACTAACGAAGGTTTTCTCTATAAACTATTTTTGTCAATTGATTGATTAGTAAAAAAAATTACATTTTTGAGGTGATTTTATGACAAATATCGCCCAAAAACAAAATATACCACAGGTTTACATAATAGAGTGCAATTAAACGCAATTTTAGTTGCGTGGATGGGTTAAATGCAAAGATAAAGTAATTTTATGTATGTATCGTGTAACATGCGATAAATAAAGGAAAGATTATCGGATTATAAAACCCAAACTTACTTACTGCTCTATTCGGCTCTAAGTAATTAGATCATTTGCGTTGTACATTTTTAATTTACCTATTACAGGAAATTATCTGAGCCAAATGTTCATCATGTCTTTTGCTGACCTCAAACATCCGGTGACGTGAAAGAAGACCTCGCCGTCCCTCTTGCCGCTGCCCGGACCTGCTGTGTGAGGCAGGATCACGCGCTCCACCAGGACCGGCACGGCGCTCTTCAGCAGGTCCGGCTTCAGGCTGTTCACCGAGGACAGATTCCACAGGAGGCCTGGAGAGAACCGTAAGACCCTCAGCAGGTCGTCACTAAAACGTTGGTGCAGATGCTTTAGGAGGAGGTTTTAAGAGCTAGTCCCACGCTGTCATTGTTGAAAAGCCCACAATCCCCCGCGTTGTACAAGCAGTCCCCGTTGTTGAACGCTTCAAAGGAAGTCACGTCTGAAAAACAATGTTTTTCGAGAAAAAAAAACTCCCCCCTAGTGAGTAAAATATGAATAATAAGAGTTTGATATGATATAAACAAGAGATATCTCCTTGATTCAGTTCTTATGCACCAAATCTGATTAAAAATTAGACCAATGGTTGAGAAACCATGTCTGAAAAACAGTGTTTTTCGAGAAAAGAAAACTCCCTAGTGAGTAAAATATGAATAATAAGACTTTGATATGATATTAACAAGAGATATCTCCTTGATTCAGTTCTTATGCACCAAATCTGATTAAAAATTAGACCAATGGTTGAGAAACCATGTCTGAAAAACAGTGTTTTTCGAGAAAAGAAAACTCCCTAGTGAGTAAAATATGAATAATAAGACTTTGATATGATATTAACAAGAGATATCTCCTTGATTCAGTTCTTATGCACCAAATCTGATAAAAAATTGGACCAATGGTTGAGAAACCATGTCTGAAAAACAGTGTTTTTAAAAAATAAAAAACTCTCTAGTGAGTAAAATATCAACTATTCCAATAAAATATAATATATGCGAGACAAATATCCACAAGCTCATTCATAGGCACCAAATTTGGACTAAATTGGACCATCTGTTTACAATTAATCTCCAAAAAAAACAGTGTTTTTTGTTCAAAAGAAAGAAAAAAAAAGAATTTAGTAAAGTAAAGTAAAATTATAGATTAGAGAAATTACTGGAGTTGGAGCTCCCCCTGGTGTCAGAAATATGCAACAATCCAGTCCTTCCTCACAATAAGGTCTATGTAGCTATAAAAATTTGTAAATGATCCATGAAACAGTTTTTGAGTTATCGCTGTTTTTACGAAGTTTCTACGGAGGATGTGATGAAAATCCCATAACATCCTACACCTTCTTGGGAATATAAATATGCTAGTTCAGGGGTTTTTTAAGGCGTGTCCTCCACCTTTAACACCACTAGTGCTCAGGAGACACTATTCAGGATCACGTTGGTGATGGACAGCAGGATGTGAGACAGGCGTCTCTCTCTCCGCCCTGTTGGACGAGGACAGGTGTGTTTGAGTAACATAAGAACGGGGAGACCAACCTGTCAGCTGTTTCTCTATCTCTGCAGAGTCTGTTTCTCTGAGCAGAGTCACGGCGTCCGTGATGCCGCCACAGCGATGGATCTCCTCCTTGTTGCTGTTGCTCCTGAAGGACAGGTTGCGGAGGGCAGCAGAGGCGGTCTGGTGGACCGGTACACTGGTGCTGCGCATCAGAGCCACCAGAGGCGGGATCCCACCCAGGGTCAACACCTGAGAGAGAAGAGGTTCTTCAGAGTTCGGCACCACGGAGGAGCACCACCATTTCGCCGCAATATCAACGGCATACAAGGCTTATTTTTTGTTATTCATAAAGAAAGCTCCCCCTAGTGACCAAATTAGGAAGTATTAGAATAAAGTTTGACAGGATCTCCTCGAGTCCATTCACATGCACCAGACTTGGACTAAATTGGACCGACGTTTGGTAATTCATGGCTTAAAAACACTGTTTTTCATAAAGTAAGCTCCCCCTAGTGACCAAAATATGAACTCTTAGAGTACGTCACATTGTTTGCGAGATAAATCGTCTCTTTTGGAGATGAAACTCCTCCTACAGTCGGAAGTATAGAACCGATCTTCCCCAAAAACACTCCAGTGCTTCCTCACAGTAAGATCTATTAGGGTATAAAGTTTGAAAATGATCCATGAAAGAGTGAATAATATTATCTTATTATAAATTGAGAAAAATAGGAAATTAACTAAAATGGGCCCAAAGCCAAAAATTGCATGTTAGCATGTTTGCATTTTAAAAAAAAAGAAAAGTTTGCACAGATCCCCCAAAAAGGCTTGAGCGCTCCTGTAGAGGCATGTAGCCTTCAGTTTAAAAAAAAAAAAAACGACATCACAGTACATCACAAACGCTTGACTGTAAAATCGGTCCACAAAAGATTTCTACTATTAAGAATTCTTTCACCAAATACAGAGTGAATTTTTTTATTTAAACTTTCTAAAATGTTGGGAAACAGTTTGATAATTTGTTTATCCATTTAGAAATTATAATAAAAGTATGAAGAGTATATTTAACATTCATCAATTTCACTGATCTGAATCTGAATCTTTATTCTGAATTTGACACCAGCAATATATTTCAGAAAAGTTCCCAAATGTCATCAATATATTTCAGAAAAGTTCCCAAATGTCATCAATTTGTTTCAGAAAAGTTCCCAGTAGTCTTTTGAAGTCTGTTGGGGAAGTTGTGAAGCAGAAAAACCAACCTGTCTGGAATATTCCACAGGTGAAAGAGTTAGATCACCAGTCTAATGATTGAGGTTTGGGAACAATGTAGAATATTTAGAGGTTTTTAGGTTTTTACTTTACTGACACGAGACACCTAGTTTGTAAATTACTCTTTTTTTTTTTTTCTACCTCTGCCGAGGAGATCGAGTTTTTACCTTTGTTTGTAATAAAGATAATGAAAAGACTGTTTTGTTCCGGTTGGATTTGCACGTTGTTTCTCTATGAAATAGAATTTGCATCTGAATGCATGTAAAACATTTTGATTACTATTTGTTTTTTACATTTTGGGTGATTTATTGAACTTGTATATAAACCGTCTTGTTCCCGGTCAAAAACGCTGCTCTGTTTTCGTTTGGAGCCGCGTAGCGACCCCGGAGGAATCCGGGCTTCGGTGTCTTCATTGTTGCGGTGGAGTCCTTCGTGTCGGCACGGGTTTTAAGTTACACGTCCATCCATGAGGGATTCTCACGTTTCTACTCACTGATTTCTGCCTCGCTGGTTTTTTGTTCATTCAGTAAGACATTCCTGCCGACGCCGGGAGTTTCTGTAACGCTTCAAGACGAACTTGAGGTACAGGTGCGTAAACTTCATCTCTTTAAATAAGTGGAACATTATATTCATTACAAATTTGTTTTTTGTGTTTACTTTCAGCTAAAATTCAGAAAAAGTGGAGCCGGTCCACTTGGTGCTTTAAGTTGTTACTTTGAAACTTTTGACAAATGGAGGATCACCTTTATGTCTCACTGTGTTCTTTTTCAGATGCCGTCTGTGTCCCATTGTTCCTGTGTCACATCGCATCGTCTTCACTCTGTCACTTGTGTTTCAGTGTCTCATCTTTCTGTGCACCTTTGTCTCATCGCCTGTTCTCCCCACGCAACTTATGTCTCGTTGTGTCATATTTCATTTGTCATCTGTTTCCTATTGTTCCGGTGTCACCTGTGTCTCATCGCCTGTTCTCTACACGCAACTTATGTCTCGTTGTTTCATCTTTCATGTGCCATCTGTTTCCCATTGTTCCTGTGTCACCTGTGTCTTATTGTTTCGTTGTCTCATCTTCACTCTGCCACCTGTGTCCCATCTTTCCTGTTACCTTGGTCTCATCGACTGCTCTACTATATGCCAATTATGACTCAAGGTGTCATCTTTCATGTGCCACCTGTGTCCAATTGTTCCTGAGTCACCTGTGTCTCATTGTCTCATATTTCACATCACCTGTGTCTCTTTGCCCGAACGCCCCATCCCTGCCTGGACCAAACCTCTTCCCCGGGATTGCGAGCTGACTGGGCATAAAGTATGCTAGGGACAGTGGTTCTGGTTTGTAGGTCTTGTGGGTGGAGTTATGCAAATTAAATATGGTGCTAGATCAAGGGGGTCAATAACAAAAAAATCAACCCAAAAAATTCTCAAACTTTCCCCTGTGTCTCCCGTTACAGCCCGGGTGGGAAATTAAAGATAGGACGAGAACCCACCTCCTCTTTGGCCTTGTCTTCAGTGAAGGTGGAGTGCTGGATGTAGGAGGCACCGCACTGCTGATACGACGGGTCCAGGTTGGACAGATACACCACGGCCTCCTTCATAGTGATGTCAGGAACTCCACCGCTGTCCCTGTTTGAGACAGAATACAAACTCAATGTCCTTCGAACCCGCCGAGAGCGGAACAATCTGTCCATTCCAAACATTCAGCACCAGCGTTTCAAGAACTTACCCAGATTCCACTCGTTCCCTCAACAGACACTCAGGAGGCTTTGATGGTGTTTTGGACACGTCCCTTCCACTGCTCACAAACTGGGAGCTTGTTTGGTTCTGAGCTGCACTGGTGATGGTTCTGGTCTGAGCTGTGCCATTCATGGTTCTGGTCTGAGCTGCGCCATTCATGGTTCTGGTCTGAGCTGCGCCATTCATGGTTCTGGTCTGAGGCAGTCCAGTCATGCTTTTCGTCAGAGTTTTACCGGTCATGGTTCTGGTCTGAGCTGTGCCATTCATGGTTCTGGTCTGAGCTGCGCCATTCATGGTTCTGGTCTGAGGCAGTCCAGTCATGCTTTTCGTCAGAGTTGTACCGGTCATGGGTCTGGTCTGAGCTGTGCCATTCATGGTACTGGTCTGAGCTATACCGGTCAAGGTTCTGGTCCGAGCTTTACCGGTCATGGTAGACATGAAGTGAAACTGAGATGGGGATGTGGGACTGGTTGGAACCTGACCGGTGACCATTTCTGGCCGGTAGGTGTTCCTGTTGGACAGGAATCTCTTCCGTGCAGAGTAAATTGGGTTGGAGAGAGGCCCGGTCATATTGGGTTCGCTGCGGCTTCTGTTCTTCCGACTGACGGCCATGGAGCCGAGAGGCCCGTTACTCATCTTACTCTGATAGTTGGAGGCTTCTCTGCTCCTCTTCACCGTGGTTTCCTTCGTGATGCGGGCGGCTTGCCAGTTCACGCTTTTATCCTGGCCGAGCTGCAAAGAAAAGACATGATGTCATGATGAAGATATGACATCATCAAGTAAGCGAGGAAACCGAGGGGAGTGGACCTCGGCAAAGGCAAAACATACAATGAAAGAAAGTCTGAGCGTAACGACGGGTCATTATTGAAATTAGGACTCTGAAACCGTTTATCCTGTTCAGAGTTGTGGTTGGCTGGAGGCGGTCCCAGCTGACAGGGAGAGGCGGGACGCACCCTAGATAATCTCCAGTTAGAAGCAGACAACTATCTAAACCTGCGGGCAAAAGTTGGGTCAAAGATTCACCTCCTTCGTTTGGACTGTGGGAGGAAACAACGCAAAAAATGGCGAGAACTCTGAGGCGAGGTGGATTTGAACCCAGTTCCTACCCACTACTCCACCTTCCCTCTGAGGGAGGGAGATACGTTTATCACATTTTTATAGAGTTGTCAATGAAGATGACATTTAAACTCTCGCTGCGATCAGTAACAAAAAACAGCGACGATGAAAATTGTGAAAAGTCCAAAACAATGACGCAATTTCCTAGAAAACTAAATATTTTATGGGTTGTCCGTTTAAAAAACAAAACAGACACACTCACATTACGAATGGAATTTTTTCAACTTGAAATTTTTTTTAGTTTTTTTGAGCAAGATCCAACAAATATTTTTTCACACAAGCAATGTTAGCAATGTTAGCAATGTTAGCAATGTTAGCAATGTTAGCAATGTTTTTGGAAGTGAAAAGAAAAACAGGCTCCGCCCTTTAATCCCAATTGGCATCCAAAATGTATTGGGTTCGATCAAAGGCACATAATGCCAAAGGTTTTTCTGGAAGTCTATTCTGAAGTTGTTTTGCATGACAAACCATTCAAGCTAAATTACATGCATCCAAAAAAATACGCTGAGTCATAACTTGTAAACAAACTGAAAACCAGTGTAAAATTATCTATGCGGAGAAGTAAAATAAAAAGACTCTAAACACTTAAATCTTCTATACTATCCTCCGGGCCCGAGTATCCAGGACCTCTAATAGCTGTTTTGGGCCGAACGGTGGGCGGGACAACGAGACATCGATGTCATTTCCTGTGATAGCAACTAGCTTCAAATCCCACACAGAGATAAAAACACAAATAAACCCAGAAATCCCATCAAATATTTAAACCCGACAACAACCAGAGGAAACAGAACCTCCAGTGAGAAAGCTCAGTTCCCTCATGGTGTCTCTGCGCCTTAAAGCGACAGACCCTCACACTGTGACTCACTGACCACGAAATCAACACCCTAAATTCAAGAATCACGTTTGTACCGTTATTAGTTCTTACTAAGATTCTAGATCGTTTTTCTCTTCAAGCTTTTCCTTATCCCTATAAAAAGCCTCCAATCCCCCTGCGTTGTACAAGGAATCCTACCTGACTGAACTCCCCAGATTAAATGTGAATCATCTCAAACAGTCCGTATTGACTCAACTTAACTATTTCTATGAAGTCAGCAGTCTGTTCTAGGATCAGATCCCGTAGTGACTCAATGATGAAGATGAATACAGTTAACTAGTTGTTCTGAGCTCAGGATTGAAACTAGACAGATTTCCTCGTGTCGATTCATTTGAGCTCATTTTAGACAGGAAACTTTTTTCCACCCAAAGCTCCCCCTAGTGAGTAAAATATGAACTCTTCAGATAAAAGGTGACAAAAACAAGATCGATCTACCTGTGTAGGTTAGAAAGTTGTCGGAAAAACTGTTTTTTTTTGTAAAATATCTCCTCCCACTGAGTAAAATATGATCTATTAGAGTTTTCACAGAAAACATAGAATATGTAATATAGAATCTCCTCATGTCGGTTTATTTGCAACAAATTTGGACTAAATCAGGTCGACAGTTAGGAAGTTAAATGACCCAAAAACTGTCATCTTGGAGCTAAAGCTCCCCCTCGTGGTGGAAATATGCTACTGACCTCTCCCAAAATCCCTCCAGTTCTTCCTCACACTAAGGTCTATGTGGGTTTAAAATCTGAAAATGACCCATGAAATAGTTTTTGAGTTATCGCGCCAACAGGAAGGATCTGCGGCGGACCAGACGGCGATGTCTATTCCTTTATTAAGACCCGACTTTTCTGGGAAATAGAAACGAAATCAAAAAGCTGCGGCTCCTCCCCGCACCTCCCCCGCTCTTCAATCAAAGTCTCTTTCATCTGTTGGGTTTACTTTCATGACCTTTACCTTCTGCTTTTTCTCACATGAGTCATCACTTTCGTCTTCTCTGACTCGTCTCGTCTGGGAGTTTAGTGAGTCTGACTTTTTGTGCGAGTCTGCGAGTAAAAACTTTATACGGACACGCGGCGATTCCCTCAATGAGCGATTCTGCAAAAAACACAATTTAAGAAAGTGGGCGGGGCATAGAGATCTGCCGTTTGGATGGCGTGGGAGGGGCCCGCGAAGAACGAATGGGGCCAGAGTTTGGTGCTCCACTCCCGTAACCTGTGAGGTGTTTAGAATTTTAAAAACACAAACTCCTTAACTTACAGTTTTAGACAAGCCGTTACCGATGAAGACGTCTCCGCTCGATTTGGTCAACGGGGACCTTTGGGGATCGGCGAACACGTAGTCGTGTATCGGGCCTGAGGAGAAAGACGGAGGTTATCAGCTCTTATCACGTATTCAAGTAGACGAACAGTTGATTTATTGTTTGAAAGAAAGAGGCAAGGCTGTTCCCTGGATTAGATTAGATTAGATCAGATCAGGTTAGATGGGGAAGGAGTTGGAGACGCAGGAAACCGAAAAAGAAAGATTCTGACCGCCTGCAGATCCAGATATTGTGTCAGGAGGAAATATTTCCTTTTATTCAAAGCTTAATCTTAACACTTAATTTTAAGTGTTAAGATTATGTGGGTATAGAAATATTCAGCTAGTAAATTTATGATTTGGACCCTTTTTGTGCAGAAATCATTTTAAAATTAAACTGAGCTATAATTTTGTATATATATATATATATATATGTAAATATATATATATTTTCTCCTTTATTCTTAAGACATAAGTACGGAAGAGGATTAGTGCCACAAAGGGCTACATTATTATTATATTTTAATTCTACTTTTTTCACAGAATCACGACTTTAAGCTCAGAATTCTGACTCAATACTTAAGACTTTTGATTTTATTCTCAAAATAGGGCTGAAGACAAAACTCTGAGCACAGTTTCCCTGCCGCATTACGTAATCTAATCCTCTTCCATACATAAAACCAGAATCAAAGCGATACGGCTTTATTTGTTTTTGGCTTTTTCTGAACTTGGAAAAGCCTCGATTCGATTTTTTTCCCCTGAAAGTCAAATCTATCGGCCCTGAACCTGAACTGAACACGACTCCTCAGCCTCTCTCCTCCCTCCTCCCCGCTGTCACACCCTTCAGTCGCTAAATCAGCTCCTTGTTCTTGACTCCTCAGGTTCTTCCTACCTCCCAGGGTGAAGCATTCATGCACCCTCATCTATAGACCCGATACTAGACCGGTTCCCGTCAGTTCATCACCGGGTCACTCATACCGGAAAATTCCTTTTGAATAGTCACCTATTCATGAAGCTCTTCGTTCTGGATTAGATATAAAGACGAGTCTAAGTAGAACTTTCGGGCCACTAGACCAGCAGACGTATTTTTGTTTGTTTAATAACACCTTAAATGTCCTGCTCAACATTTTTGGTTGAGCGAATTTCGAGTCTTTGTTTCTAATTGAAAAATACGAGCCCCTGTGACAAACGGTAAGGGGCCGATGACGGAGCCCTGAGGGACGCCGAAAGTCAAAAGGGGCTTCCCTGAGGAGGAGGCATCAACTATAAAACTATTCAAAAAGTATCATTCGATTAAATTAGGTTTTCTTTAATGTTTGTTTTTTTAATTAAAGTAATTAGTTGAATTACGTCAATTATATAACAACAAACTAAGTCTAAGAGTTTTTCTGAAAGCCTGAAATGCTGCAAACATGTTGCCCCTAATCTAATTAAAATTGACTATTTTCCAAGAAATACAAAATTCTACAATGAAATAACTCAAAAAAGTCGGATTTGTTGTTTTATGTTTAAAAAACACAGTATAACAGGTTTTAAGGGGTATTAAGATCCTTTTTGTCCTTTTTTATACATCAATCTCGCTTTTTATGCTTTTTTTTTTCCTGCTAAACTCTCATTTTTATTGTTCTGCAACAATGAAAATAAAGTTTTATTCAATTAAAGTTGACTATTTTCCAAGAAATACAAAATTCTACAATGAAATAACTCAAAAAAGTCGGATTTGTTGTTTTATGTTTAAAAACACAGTATAACAGGTTTTAAGGGGTATTAAGATCCTTTTTGTCCTTTTTTATACATCAATCTTGCTTTTATGCTGTTTTTTTTCCTGCTAAACTCTCTTTTTTATTGTTCTGCAACAATGAAAATAAAGTTTTATTCAATTAAAGTTGACTATTTTCCAAGAAATACAAAATTCTACAATGAAATAACTCAAAAAAGTCGGATTTGTTGTTTTATGTTTAAAAACACAGTATAACAGGTTTTAAGGGGGATTAACATTCTTTTTGTCCTTTTTTATACATCAATCTTGCTTTTATGCTGTTTTTTTTCCTGCTAAACTCTCTTTTTTATTGTTCTGCAACAATGAAAATAAAGTTTTATTCAATTTTTTTATGTTCTCTTACCCTCGACTTTATCAGTAGTTCATCGGACGTGGTGGCCTGAAAAGCTGCAGGGTTGCAGAGAAACTTTGATTCAGACCCACATTGAAATCCCGGACTGATTTATATTCCATGATTTAGGATCATGGTGGGAGGGGAACTCCAAAGTCCGGATAACAACAAGCTGCGGTGACGTAATAACCTCCATTGTTCACGTTCAGACACTGATTGGTGGTTAAAGGTGTAGAATAACACTAATAATAATGATGAATAAAGTTCTGTGTTAGAGTTTGTGTAGAGTTCTGACCCTTACTGGTGGGAGAGAGTGGCGTGGACCCGCTCCTGCTGCTGCTGCTGCTGCTGCTGTACATTTTGGACTTGGTCTTCCTCATACTCTTCACTTGTTCCATGACGCGCTGCTGGCCGGACCGGTGCTGGTCGGCGGACGGCAGGGCCAGAGACGTGTCGTCCACACTCAAGATGGAGATGATGGACCTCAGCGGCTCCACAGACGCCATGGTTCTGCTGTACGTGGGACCCAGACGTCCGGCAGAGTTCCGTTCGGGAGTCCGTCTGCTGCGCAGCGGCGGTTGAGCAGTGAAAGCGCACCTTGCCCTTCCCCGCGTGACGAGACCGCGCCCATAGACACAACTCTCCCACAGCACCCACCTGCAGGGAGGCTCGCTCTCTGCTCTGCGTGCACCCGCTTTCTACTGCGTGCACCCGCTTTCTACTGTGTGCACCCGCTTTCTACTGTCTGCACCCACAGTCTACTGTCTGCACCCACTTTTTACTGTCTGCACCCACTTTTTACTGTCTGCACCCACTTTCCACTGTCTGCAACCAGTCTCCACTGTCTGCAACCAGTCTCCACTGTCTGCACCCGCTTTCTACTGTCTGCACCCACGTTCTACTGTCTGCACCCAAAGTCTACTGTCTGCACCCAAAGTCTACTGTCTGCACCCACTTTCTACTGTCTGCACCCGCTTTCTACTGTCTGCACCCGCTTTCTACTGTCTGCACCCACAGTCTACTGTCTGCACCCACGTTCTACTCTCCACACAGTCCCTCTCCCTGACCCCGAGCGTCCTACTGGATAATTAATGGCCGTCGCTCTGACCTACATTCAATCAAACTTGTTGACCTACATTTTCAATCCATGTTGTTATTTTGAAGAGTTCTTGCAGATGTTCGTTCACCTGTGGGAAAAAGGACATGGGGAGTTTTTTCCTCACATTTCCAGACGTGTTCCTGGAAGCCGGAATCCTCGTGTCACCTAAGAAAAATATTTGTCAAACGGCGCCTTCGCCAAGGAGGAGGCGTGATTGACAGCGTGTGAGGGGTTGGGCATGTGACGGGCAGGAACCCATCAGGCCCAGGGTTCCTATTGAAGGACGAAAACTTTATTCGACGTCGTGAGACATTTATCGCCATGACCCAGAAAAAAAAGTACGCAGAAAAATCCGATTAAAGGGGCGGGCACTAAAAAAGGTTTTATATCTTTTATGGAGTTTGTCGGGATTTAGTAGAGAAAAAAAAAGAAGGTTGGGAATAAAGTTTGGAAGAAGCCGTTAAAAGTTCGGAGAGGATCGGGATAGTGGGAAAGTTTTCGGGCCTTCCCACTATAAAAACAACAAAAAAAACAAAAAACAGTTAAATGGCGTGACCGACTGCGATAACTGACAAACATAAATCACAACAGATTAATCTACATAAAAGTCACAAAACTCACGAATCTGCGTAAAAATTCACCAAATGTTTGATAGAGAAGAATAAATATATATATTTACGGTAAAATACTGACAGCTACAGCTACTTAAAACACAATCAAAATTCATTTTCATCCTTTTATCGTGAACAAAAATCAGTTACATACAATATTTTAAGTCTATTTTTTTTATTTACGTTAACGTTCTGCTGCATGAGAGAAGAATCCGGAAGATTCTGACCCGATGAAAAAAAAAATTAAAAACTGTTTGTGTTTTTATATTTGCAAACAAATTCAATGCTCAACTTTTAAATATGATATAAAACAAAAATTCCAATTTTGGCGTTTTAAACCGCAGGTGAAAGTTCAAATAGCTCCTTCTGCAACATTTAGCAGGACGACCTGCCGAATGCTGGGAGGCTGACGGAGACGGACGTTTGTGCCGGATAAGAGCGAAGGAAAAACAAACAAAGTCTTAAGAGCAGATAATCATCGCAGCGAAGAGGTGAAAGTGAAGAAGCGTCTCGGTTACCTCGGCAAACAGCGATGCTGTCATTGTTGCTGTTCAACCGCAAAAGTTTGAACAAGCAGGAAATAACTTTCTGCGTTTCTTGTTTTTTTATTCTGCAGCCGTGCTGAAAAAACAGATTATAAAATGTCATGTGGTTCAATTTAAGGTTATTTATGGTACGCTATGACGCCTCCTAGACGCGATCTAAACGTGGCTCACGCCGTCATCCCCGGGGGGAAAAAAAACCCCCAATCCCCTGCGTTGTGCAAGAAATCCCTCTGATCAAACTTGGAAAATCAAACATGATTCATGTTGACTCAAAGTAACGAAGGATCAAAGGAAAGAACATCTTCCAAGTCTGTAACATATGAGCTATTAGAGTCAAATATTATGTATTTAAATCAAAACGGCTTGAGAGATTATGACCCAAAAACCTTCAGGAGATGAAGTTCCCCCTAGTGTCTAAAACATGTAAGTGACCCATGAAGGTGTAACGTTTGAAAATCACCTGAGAGATCATTTTAGGGTAGGACCAATCAGAGGAGGATGCTACGATTCTATAATACCACCGACTTTGAGGGTTTAACTAGTTAAAAATGAACTCGACCTACGCCGACGTCCCGGACAGAAAAGGGTATAAATCCCCAAAAAGACCCCAATCCCCCTGAATGAACCCCTTAAATTCACTGTGAGGTCATTTCCACTGTATTTTTAGTAAAATAAAGTTTGAAAATGTTCCATGACACAGTTTTTGAATCATTACAGTAACACATTTTTCCCCCGAAAAAATCGCCCCCTAGTGAATAAATTATGAACTACACAAGACAGATAATAAATAATAATAATAATACATTTAATTTATAATGCAGATCTCCTCGGGTCGATTCGTAAACGCCGAAACACCAGTATTTGAGAACTTATCGCACAGAGACCTTTTCCGTAACATCCCCAACTCTCCCATTAATATTAACTTAACTTTTAGTAGGAAAGTGTAACAAATAAAAAGCGACAAAGCTGACAAAGCGGCAGCGTTATGCACCGACGGTTTACTGATGTTATTTTTTTGCCTGTTGTGAAATAAATGAACCACACCAGTGGCCCTGAGGGTGTGCATGTCCTTATGGCACCTGTCAAACATGGCTTTCATGTCCTCACATACACACCCCTGCAGCTTTCTTTGCTGCCAGGGAGCTGGTTCGCTTTCAAGTCCCCTGCGCTGGTGCTGCCCTCTGGTGGTGAAGGTGAGAACCTGCTGTGTTTCACATATGGACCAAACAGGGTCAGCGATGGTTTTTGTCAGTTTTAACAGGATTACAAGAAACAAGTCGGTGAATTTTCACCGAACGGATCATGAAAATTTGGATCTGGAGAAAAGAGGTCGAGCAAGGAAAGATTTTTCCACTTTCTTAAACATTAGGAGACATTTCTTTCACTGTTCTGCATTATTTTTAAAACGCCAAAAACTAGCAGTCAGATTTAGTTGAAACTTAATGGAAGGATTTATTTGTGTATAGTGGAATAACCCTTTAAATTCAAAAGTGGATCCGGATAAAACAATTTTTCTACTTTTTAGACCTTTGTGAGACGATGACTTCTGGATGTTTTTGTCAAAAACACAAACTAACTGATAAATCAAGATGAGCGGGTTCCTGCAGATTTCAACAACATAATATTTAAGACTTTTTATGACCTTTACTAATTATTTCATGTCCACATTGGCAAAAAATGTGCAGAAAAGTTGGGGATACTATTGAATGCTCATAAAGTCAGTTGCATGTTTCCGCCACTAGGTGGCGGACTCTCCAAAAGTTTTCAGGCCATAATTTCTCAGCTTCTCATGTGGAGCATCTGAATCAACTAGAGGAGATCCATCTTCTGCATGTATCATATATTCTCTCAAAGTGTTTACACTTTATTTACTGGAGGGGGGAGATCTTTTAATTTGAGGAGTTCGATCGGGGGAATTGTTTGAACACATAGGCGGGTGGGGGGCTTTTCAGGGATATAATGCACAGGCCTTATTCATATTTACATAAACACATTCTGATGAATGTCCTGTACCTACATTCCAATTTGCACACAAGGACATTTTATTTGAATTCTCTTTTAGTGTTCTTCCTGGAATTTTTATATTCAATTTTAAACGGTTTTTATTATTCCTATATTCTATTGTATTTAGTATTTGCCGTTCTTGAATACTACTGTAACACAACAATATCCCTTTTGGGGTTAATAAGGTACAAGATCATTTTGCGTATTACACAAAGGAATATTGGACTTCTTGTTATTTGCGTTAAGAAGTAATTCAGCGTTACTTGTGTAGAACCGTATGTGTTGTATTCTCTAAAAGAAAATAACGATTTAGAGGCACTAGAGATCATTATATTAAATAAAGGAGCATTTTTTGTCGTAGCACTTAATGGTTAAAATATTAAAAAACCTTGTATCTCCTGAAGAAAACCTGTTTAAAAAAAAAAAGATATATATATATATATATATATATATATACACACACACACACTGTATATATATATATATATATATATATATATATATATACAGTGTTCTCGTGATTGATGAGTCAAACTATCCGCCCAGAATCACGTAGGAGAAGAAGCCGCATGAGAATAAAGTCTTTATTCTTCCTCTCACAATCATCTACATCACTGCTTTCACTCCGAGTGAAAATCCCGAGGGATCCTCCTCGACCTCACGACCAGATTAAAATCAACGACATTTAAAAACTCATTCACGGTGACGGAGGAGCGGGAACGCGGAACGATTCCCACGTCTACATAAAAGCGGGAGGTTTACCCGGTGAGTGGCGGCGCTGGATCACGGCACGATAAATTGAACACTTTTAGAGTTTTTCTCTACAGTACGTGACGGTTTTGTGGAAAGGAATTGGATTTAAATACGTAATCCTCTGAAGCGGGAGTGTCGGTCGCGTCTAGCGTGAAGGTGTGCTGTGAGACAGCGGGTGAGATAACGCTGACGCGAAGCTGGAGCCGGTTTCTGGTTCTGCTGCCGAGTTGAAAAGTTACGGACAGAAACAGGAAGTGACGAGGCCGTGTCGTCTACGCAGACCGCAATGCTACTTCCTGTAAGTGTGTCAGCAAGACAGTCTGGACCCGCCGGCGGCGGTCGGTTCCAGATCACGAAGAGGAAGTCTGGAATTAGAAACGCGATCAGCTGGTCCCTGTTAAACCACCGATGAGGGGAATGCAAGAGAAACCTCCGGCCCAGAGGAAACCCAGACGCTCACGGCTCTGACCTTTGTCATACTTTGTGACAGGAAGCACGTTTGAGCCGATCCCGGGGACAGTTCCATGAGAAGCAGAAAAGAAAAGAAAAAACAATGTGACCGGCACGTTTCTTTTTTTTGTTTGTTTTGTTTTTTTAAAGAGAGGTCCTTCATTCTGCTGGTCGCAAATCTGAATCACGGGAGAACGAAAAAACACAACCAGGCTCCTTCAACCCAAAGCTCACTTCAAAGCCTCCTTCCAGTCCGCCCCGTTTGGACGCCGCTTACATTTCTGGGTCAAAGACTCTGGGTTCAGGACCCTCTGAGGGCCGGGAGTGTTGGGCCTGGGCCCCGGAGACGCCTCGGAGCTTCTCCTGCAGACTGCCCACCGCCAGCCTCATCTGGTCCTCGGCCCCCTGGAGGGACTTGAGCTCCATCGTGTAGAAGACGTACATCAGGGCGGTGGTCAGCAGGATGGCGAAGCAGAGCGCGGCCAGCAGGTAGAAGGAGGTGCGGGGGAAGGGCTGATCCGCTCCCAGGGCCAACCACGGGACGGCGGCGATGACCAGCTCCAGGATCAGCAGAGCCAGCCCCATCACGCCGGTGCGCGCCGCCGTGTATCGCATCCTCTCGGCGCAGTAGAGACCCACTTTGACCTCGGTACGCGCCTCGGTCACGATGTCCACCAGCTCGGCCACGTTCCCTGGAGACGAAGAGAGGGGATGAAGATGAATACAGTGAGCTGGTTTATCTGAGCCCGGGGAATAAAACCAGACAGATTCCCTCGTGTCGATTCATAGGAGCTAAATTAAGACACAAGGATGATGATGATGATGATGGTGATGATGATGATGGCCGGGAAGAAATCTACAAAAACAGTTTTCCACATAATAAAAACACTCTAGCGAGTGAAATATGACAAAACAAGTTAGAGGCGGTTGCTGCGAGGTCATTTGGACTAAATCGGACCGACGGTTAAGAAGTTCCATCCAAAAATGTTTTTCTTTTTTTTTCGTCAAAGAGCTGCTGGAGAGTCAAAGATGAACTTTTAGAGTGAAATGTGATAAATCCAAGAAAGATCTCCTCCATTTGACTCATACGCACCACATTTGGAAAAACACAATAAAAAAACTGTGAAGATAAACCTCCCCCTGGTGGTGGAAACATGCAACTGACCATTCCCAAAAATCAATCCCGTCCTTCCTCGCACTAAGGTCGATGTGGCTATGAAATCTGTGGATGATTCATCAAATGTTCTTTTGTTTTATGAGCTACGGCGTTGACATGTAGGAGCCGCGACTAAAAGTCTAAACACAATCGGACTTTTTAGTTAAGAAATAACAAATACCCGCAGAACTGTCCTGGTTCTTCAGGCCTCCGTCGCCTGCCGGGCCGTGTCGTTCCAGCCGGAGCTCAACCGTCAGCGCTTCGTGGTCGGAGTACGGGACTGGATGGCCGGGGGCGGAGCCTTTGGTGGTGGACATGAAGTCGCAATGAACGTCCGCTTTGCAGGAACCCTTGGAATTAAAACACAGAACCGTCGTCGAGGAGCCAGAACACCCTTCAATGTCATGGACCCAGAAGAATAGAGTGCCTTTGACGACCTTCGACCCACCTTGAACAGGATGTAGTCGATCCGAATGCCCTTCTCAAAGGGCAGCAGCTCCTTTTTACTGATATAAAGATTATCGGGGATCACAGTGAAGCCGTCCTCACATCCCTGCGTCAGAAAAACACCTTTAGCACGGATTAAAAAACTCACTCTTCCTCGCTGGCGCTCGTGTTCATCATCTTTAGCATTATTGCTGTCTCCTACTGGGGACCCCTACCGGGTCTTGACCCGTCTGACACACCGGTCATATTTATTACGGTTAAATATGACAAAAACTAGTTAAATCTCCTTCATATGAGGTCAATTTGGACTAAATCAGTCCATTCATTGAGAAATTATGGAACGAAAACTGTGATTTTGGAGATAACGCTCCCCCTGGTGGCGGAAAAGTGCCACTGACATTTCCTGAAATCAGTTCATCCTCGCCTGTGTTGGTTTTTAAAACAAATTGAAAATGGCGGCATTGCTTATTCCATAATATCTCTTTTTCCCCCCAGATTGTTTTAGGGGGTATAATAACGTGACATCATAAATACAACTTATAGATTTAATAAACCTTAAACTGCTGTACCGTTTCCAGCGTTTCCTCACTACCTACGTCAAATTTAGCCGTCTCTGTGTAGGAGTCCTGGAGGCCGGTGGCGGTCCTCAGTAGTCTGTTGCCGAGGTCCTGTGGGTGCATGTTGAGGTCGCCGCCTAATATGACCACATCGGCCGCGGCAGAGGTGTGGCTGCACGAACACAGAACAGCGCGTTATCGTCCGTCACAAACATCCCTCACCCCGATATGCAAAACATGTACGAGACCGATCCGAGTCCGAGCTCGAGTCACCAAACTGTACGTGCAGGAAGGCGTTAAGGCGTCGTTACCGAATGACCTGTCGCAGCTCCCAGGCCTGAACCACTCTGTGAGGAAGATACGGGTCCTTGTCTCTGCAGTACTCTGCATGCAGCTAAAAGCAAAAAACACAGACACAGCAGGCCCGTTTAGCCCACATCCACGTCAAACGTGGGCACGACAGGGACGTTGGGAAACCTTACATGAGTGACGTAGACGTTTGCAGTCAGGCCGCCGATGTTTAGGATGGCCAACCCCACCGCCTTGCCTCCAAACCAGTCTCCATGGTGCGCCTGATGGTTGGGAAAAAATGTTGTTAGAGAAACTCTTCAAAGAGATGCTGCAGCACTAAAACCACGGATCCAACTCTGAGGGGGGGGGGGGGACCGGCTCGCCGCTTTACTGCTGCGATCTCCAGTGCTGCCCGAGAGCTGCTGACAGGCGTCTATTAATAATGACCCGCTCAACAATCAAAAGCAGAAGAGATCTGGACTTTACCGTCACTGCCTCTCGACTCTCCACCAACCTGACAGAGGATGTTAAACGAGCTGGTTCTACATCTCTGTTTAGTGGAAGTTAGATCACTTTGAGGCGGTTCATGTGACGTAAAGTTGGAGTGAATCGGACCCGCAGTTAAGAAGTTAGGTCCGAAAATAACTTTTTTACAAAAAGAAAAAAATCCCCCTATTGAGTGATATATTTACTATTAGAGTAAAATACTATAATAATAATCATTTATATACAAGATAGATCTCCTTGAGTCGATTCATCCGCACCAAAATTAGAATAAATCGGACCAACGGTTGAGAAATTGTGGCCCGAAAACTGATTTTGGGGGGATAATGCTCCACCTAGTGGCGGAAATATGCAACTGACCTTTCCCAAAAATCTCAACCTAAATAATTTCCCTGATTTTTATGTGGTTAAATGCGCAAAACTTTTGGTGCAGAATTTCTTTTCAAATCACCTTAATTCCGGGTTCTCACATGCCATTCTATTCCATTTTAATTTTGACATGAATGTCCCCGATATGAACATAAATATGAATAAAAAGGAGCAACGCCTTTCGACAAATGATTTCGACTCCTTATTTAGAGTGTTGCTGCGCGGACTTACCATGTAAGGGTAACCGTTCAGCGAGTAGCGATAAAGAAATGTGTCGTGGATTCGGTACTTGGCGAAAATGGCCAGTCCACTCCCAATGACCCCGCTGGAGGGACGACAAAGAAGAGGCCAGACGGGAGAGTTATTCATCTAACAATGTTCCTGAGCAGCAGGAGGGAACAGGGAGGTACAGAAAGGGGTTGATTAATCTGAGAAGTTATGCTTTGGTGAGGAGGTCAAGAAAGAACTAAGCTGCTAAAAGTTAATCCTCACTGGGGATTTTTTTTTTTTTTTTTTTTTTTTTTAAATCATAGATGATTTTTTAGATATGGATCAAAAACGATTACATCACTGAGGTGATGGCGATGAATCCTTACCTTTTGAAGTAATGGGAGTGAGGGTGGCTCGAGGCCAGCGTTTGTTTCAGGTAGAGATAATCCTTCTCGCTCCAAACCTTGGAGGGAAAAAAAAAGAAAAAATGAAAAAGAATCTGGAAAAGAAATACACGACGCCTCTTCGTTTAATCCGACGGGTTTCCAGGCAGCTTTAGAAAAAAAAACGCGTGGTTGTGAAGAGAATCCGATGAAGGTACTGTAACTTTAACTCCCACTAACCTCCTGCAGTAACACGATATCGTGTTTCTCCTTGCACAACATCTCCCCGATCATGGCGTATCGCTGAGTCACATGTTTGCAAAGGTAGCGGATTCCCCTGGACAAAAAGAAGGAGAGAGAGAGAGAGAGAGAGAGTTATGGGCGAGTTGTGCCGCCATGTGTTTTCATAAATGTATCAAGGCATATTCAAATTCTTTTTAAATGCATTAGTGGACCCTGGCGACCGCAGACACTGACCAGCAGTTCAGAGAGAAGACCCGGACACTGAGCGCGTCGGTGTTAGCCATGATGGTGGATCAGTGGATGATGATGATGATGATGGAGGGTCAGTTCAGGTGAAATGGCGGGGACACCTCCTAACGTGGCAGACACAAAGTGACTTGTTAGACGCCGCCAAACCAACAAATACGTACACTTATCCGCCATAACATTACAACCACTGACACTGACAGTTGATTGAAAAGTAATTTCCGAAAAACAGGGTTCTTTTTTTGTAAAAAGCTCTTTATAGTGAGTAACATATAAACTATTAGAGTAAAACTTTGATGCACATAAATGATAGATCTCCTGGAGTCGATTCATATCCATCCAATTTGGACTAAATCGGACCAATGGTTAAGAAATTTTGACTAACAACATTTTTTGAGGTAATGCTCCGCCTAGTGGCGGAAACATGCATGTTCACCTGTCCCAAAATCAATCCAGTTCTAACTCGCGCTAAATTCCTATGTGGGTATAAAATTTTTAGATGATCCATGAAATAGATGAACCCGGGACCCGGTTCTATCCATCCCGGCCGTTTTGGGGACATGATGACGTTTCTCATTATTTCTCACTACAGTGTCACCTGTCGGTGGATGGGAGATACAATATTAACTAAAAGAACGTTTGTGCTTAAAGTCGTGGTGCTGGACGCAGGACAAAATGGGCCCACGTAATGATCAGAGCGACGGATTTTTCCTCGCTGACTTCATTTCAGTATCTCTACATGCACTCTAAACGATGACACCACTGTGTGTCTCTTCATATTTATTGTATTTGCACACTGGGTTGTTCTACGTGTGATTTTATGACAAGCTCCGTGAGGTCGTCCTTGTAAAAGAGATCCTTGATCTCAATGGGCTTTTCTTTTTTTCTCCTCCCGGTTTCATAAACGCTTTCGCAGACAGGAAGACGACCCACACTCCCGTTCATACGGTGGCGGTAGTGCTTCGGTGAGTTGGGCGCCGCCCAGAACAAGAATACGAGAAAGAGGTCATGGACACGCGCAGTTACAACTCAAACAGAAAGTTTTCCGATACGGCGTTCACATGCGGCGGCTGGATATCGGAAAGGCTTTCCGACGGGATTCAGACCACCTCCTCGCAAAAGGAATGAAATCTAATCCGGAAAGGTTCTGAAATGCGTGTTTACACGCAGCATTTTCTTTCCGACTAAACGTCTTTTTCCGAGTCTAATCGGAATTAGGCTGTCCGCGTAAACCCACCTAGTGCGACGATCCGTTCCTCCGGCGTTCTGCAGGGAAAACCTGGAGTCTATTCACTTGAGCGTCGCTTTGGCGCCCGGCCTAAAAGGTTTGCTGCAGAACAAGTACTCCGAGTCATGTAAACAGCATTCCCTGACTCCAGCGGTCTCTCCCAGCAGCATCAGGCTCCCTGACAGACTCCAGAAAAGACTCAGGAATGTTCGGAGGAACACACTGAACAAATTCAAGGGGCGGACTTGGACTTAAAAATCCCTCAGATCTCAGTCCAGTAGGGCCGCACTGAATAATCGACAAAAATCGATGATGAAACTAGTTGTACACGATTTTACTAGTCTATTAGTCGGTGATTATTAGTCATCATCAGACGGCGCCTCTGACATAGCGTGATACGAAGGAAGTAAACATTAGCGCCGTGGTAACTGTAAACCGCATGATTGGCGGAGGTGACCTGTCCTGGCGTGGAGATCGTCACAAATGCTGGAGCGTTTGAAGCCGATGGACGTTGGGACTCTGGACGATGATGATTCGACTTGTTAAGCTAGTTAGCTAGCTAGCTATCTCAGTGTTAAAAGACGCGTACTTAACGTTTCCGTTGGGTTTAACGTTTCTATTTTGCCACGTGGTGAATTGGAGAGGAGTCAATTCCTTTTTCCGCAAAAACACTGTAGGTATATTAACCTGTTTGGTTTAACAGTCTGTTACAAAAGCAGTAAAGTTTATTAAAAGTTGCATTTTGGACAGAAGTATTCATCTTTATTGTCTTTATTGTTAGTTGGCATGCGCCGAAAACAACATAAATTCCAAAGTTGATGGCTAAGTAAGAGCCATTAAGTAATTCTGTGATTTGGTTTTATTTTCATTTCACTTTCATTTGGGGGACATTGGTAATATTAGGCGAGTGGTTGTAATGATATGGCTGTTTGGTGTTTTAAACTGTAATACAGTGGTTGATATTCGGCACTTTGCAGAGCTGAACAACTGGAGGGAACACACAAAAGCATTCCATTAATTATAGAAAAAAAAACGTTAAATAAACTGAAAAGGCAGAAAATTCTCACAGGTGGATTAAAAAAAACTGCAGATTTTCCTTCCGCTTCTCGGATTGACATTAAGATTCAGCGAGTGGTCATCATTCTCCTACTGAAAAACAAATCTGTTCTTCTGCACCACCGGTTCGGTCAGGACTGCAGAAGGAAAAGCCCGGTCTGAGATTATTTTCTTTAACAGTGGGGTTACAGCTGAGCTGACCTCTGGCAAAGCCTCACTGGGAGAAAAAAAAAAAAAAAATGGAGTGATTTTCCATTAAAAGAGGCAAAGTAAAGAGGCGATTGAACCCAGTTCCTTTCTCCTGGGAGCAGAACAAAACAGCAGGCAAACAGAGTGCTGACAGAGCTTTGTTCTCGTCAGGAGGGAAGGGGGAAGCAGATCTGCAGCGAACAAAATCCACTGGCTTGGTTTTTCTGGCCGCGGTTCTTTCTGAACGGGCGTAGCCGGTTAATCATTACGTGTGAACCACTTATAGAGCAAATCTGGGTAGTGTAAACGACCGCGGTAGAGGCTCTAGCGATAACAGCATCCTTCAGTTGAGGGATGCATTTGTGTGTCGTCGGGATCCTGAGGGAACAGCGCGTTTCCCCCGAAGGAGCTCACGGCACACAGTCCATGTCGCAGCCAGGTAACCGACCGTGACCTTTGACCCCAGATGAGTAGCATGTCTCCCGACACTAAAACATGATAACGTATCGTCACGGCGATGCATAAACATGCGACTTTGGATGGTTTGTATCACTCAAGATAATGTTACTTTTGACTTTTGACTCTTCAGGTCGTCGTGAAATGCTGAAGCAGACATTAGCTAATCAGAAATGGGAGATTCAGTATAAGCTTAACCTGTTCTGCTCATTTACTAATTTTATGTTAAGCCTCGCCTGAATAACATAAACAAAATTATCTTTTTTTTTAAAAAGCTCCACAACCACCAGGTATATTTGCATAACTTTATTGTCTATGGACAAATAAAAGCTAAAACAATTCATTGTCAGTGTTAACATTGTAACATTTACTATGTGTGAGTATTCTGCAGATAAGAAAAGACATTTTATATATTATTATATATATAATAACCTTGTCTGAAAGTTTTTGGTTTGTTTTTTAAAGACATAACATAATTACTTTAGAGCAAGACCATGAAACCAAACAATCAATTGAATTTACCAAGAGATTCTTTGATAAGTATTTAATCAAATTTGATGAAAATATCACAAAGTTCTTTTTATTCTACGTGGTTTTTGTTGAACAGGACCAGGAGGACTCTCTATTTTGCACAGTTAGATAACCAATGTACCCAAAATGTGACAAAAGTGGGATTTTCACCCCAGAGAGGTAGTTTGGCTGTAAAGTATGACTTATTTCCACTAGGGGGAGCTATATGAATATACCCCAACATTAGTCTGTGACATAAATCAATGTTCATATTTAAATGCAGCATTTTGTAGAGTGAACACTGTGCAGAAACTAGGTTGGATTCCCAAATATGGACTTCTCTGGAAAAAATTAAGTCATGTAAAAGAAACAGCAGCATATTTTAACCCGTTTAAACATGTCGCAGCAGTTTGGTAGACACAGCTGGAGACAGTCGGAATAAGCTGGCATAACATCATGATGTTAGTCACGACAGGTATGTAGATAAATGCTGTCGAAACAGGTTTATAATTAAATAATGTCAGCAGTTACTAAATAATTCAAGCTAGCTAATTAGCTACCTCTCCGGTACTGAACTCCGACGCTGTCTCTGGCGTTGTGTTCACTTGTAAGTCTTAACTGTCGTTCATTGCGCTAATTAGCTATTTAATGTGATAAACTTCATTCAACTCACCTCGCGAATCAGTCGCCGCAAACTTGGCCGTTTGATCGACAGTTTTAACTTTTGACTTTTGCTAAGGCTACCCGTTTAACGCACTCCCGAACCGTTATTGTAGCTATCGTTTCTGATCATAAGGAACGTTCGACAAATCAGCATCTAAAACAACGGTCTCCAGAATTCAGTCGTGCCAACATGAAGTTAGCACGGATAAAACTATTAAGTGTGATTTCCGGTGGTGAATTTTAAACCCCCTTCAAAATAAAACATGAACCGTAGCTGCGACTGCATTTCAGTGCGAGGAGCACATGTATTTAAGACGGAACAAGTATTGCTATTCAATTTATAACACTTTGTTGCAAAAGGGGGAATACATAATAAACAAATACAGTCAAATTTTAATTAAATAACTATTATTGTTGTAGCTAATTTGGAAGTCGTTTCCGCCTTTATCCGTCACCTCCGCGCTGAACTCTGGGAGATGACGTTCTTTTTAGCGTTTCACTGCATAGAGGCGGAAACGCGTTGAACTCTGGATGGTGTGGGTTTTTTTCAGCTCAGTTTGCTATTAATGAGCACTTAACTTACATTTAAATGACATTTTAATGAAGGGTGAGCTGAGTATTCTGTCATTTGTTAAAGAAACCCTGTCAATGTTCATTATTTGAGGAAACAAATATTATACAAAAGTTGTTCAGGCACAGCAAATATTGCTAAAAGAACAAGATCAATAACAGTGGAGAAAAATATGTTTTCTATTTAACAGTGGATAAATGGTAACCGGACTCCCCTGATACAGAACCTTTCAATTCTGCCCAACAATGGCTACAGTGGCATACCAAAGATGTCACCATGGAGGAGGCAGTAACCAGTGACCCACACCTCGGTTTCATGGCACCACCCATGGGCTTTTTGCCCGGGCAGCATTTCAACCAGCATACCAATGTCTCTCCTGGACACCTTAAGGCTCCACACAGGAATATAGACCAGGATCGACACATGTTCATTTATCTGAGCATCGATTCTAAGGGACTTGGCGAATTTCTACATTATAACATTATTTATTGATGATTTTAGCTATTTTATACTTTTTTTTTCCCGACTGTATCCTGCATATTTATTGGCTGGTATGAATTTCTGTATTCCAATTTGCAGGATACGTGCAATTTATCTTTGTGAAGAATGTTTATAAATCTCTGACAAAAATTACACTTATTACATTAAATGACACTTTATGATCTCCCAGACATTTAAAGTATCAAATGGACTGAAATCATTTCTGGATCTGGTTCCCAAATAGTCCCAATTCTTTACACATTTTATATTTTCATGATAATAACTGGTATTGAATCCATTTATTTATCTTAGAAACTTTAAAAGATGACGTCACCGGTCCAAACGACTCAGTTATTTTACTTTTAAAACCTTTTAAAAGACATATCTTCACCAAAAATTTAATGCAATGTGAAATCATAAATCCCTTCATGGAGGTGATTAAAATTTCTTATTACCGCTGCTAAAGATGTAATTCCTGCCGCAGTATCTCTGTATTTAGTTACTTGTTATCAATAGTAATCACCCAATAATATAGTATAATACCATATATTACCAGTTAAATAATTAGTAGACTGTAAAACTATGACTTTAAAGTCCATTTAGTGCTAAGATAAAATAGTTTGTGACTAAAACTCACAATCTTTAGCCTTTAGAATAAGAGAGATAAACTATTGGAACAAAAGATAATTAGTTAGCGAGTCTGTACGTGATTTTCTTCAAAACGTCGGCCTCAAAAAATTCAAATCCATAACAGCAAGTTACCTTGAAATTGTAATTGTCCCTTACTTAGTAATAAATCTAACAAAAAGGTTAATTATGGTATAAACACTTAGCTGCAGACTTTATTCACTATAATAGGAGGAAAAAACACGTTGTCAGCTTTTGTCACTTGGACAGTATTTGGTATGAAAAGAAGCATCAGGGACAAAACAAATTTACAAACATGTTTAATAAGTTTTCTGGGGGGGAAATGGCCCCAAAGGCACCACGAGTCTTTTATTGTTAGATACATTTGTTTGATTACATAGTCCAACCTCTACTTTAAAGTAAAAAAAAAAAAAAAAAAATTGCAATGCACAATGGTAACAAAGAAAAACAGTAAACCACCTTAAACCAAAAAGAAAAAAAAAAAAAAAAAAAACTGCCCACACCATTCAGAATATGATACATTAGATATCTCATTATTAATTATTCAATATCAGCAACCACACAACATTTTCAGTGAAGCATATGTGCAGACACTGAAAGTCAAAGAATCAAAACAAAAACATTAATCTTGATAATGACAAAAAAAAAACAAAAAAACAAAAACAAAAACAAAAAAACGTCCGTATAAAAGATAAAATGAGAAACCTGCTTAAAGGATGAGTGTTATTTGTATCTAGCTTGTGAAATGTGACATTCGAAGCCAGGTGCAAGTTTTGACCGTACGACGCCTTAAATGTGAGCTTTCGTTATTGTTCAGTGAACCACACAGAGCAGACACTCGTCTAGCAGGATCCAAGGGCCGACAGTTCTTCTGTTTCCTAATATGAGTCCTGCAATACTTTAAACATCTCCATCAAAATGGAAAATTATCAATACGTCTCCAGAACGACCCCCCCCCCCTCCCCGCCCGCCCTCCCACCAGTTCTTTTCCAACCCTATAAATAACAATCAAAGGTCATACTCCACAGCACAGAGACAACAGCTCTCACACCACGTCTGATTCAGAATGACTTCATGTCAGTAAGTTAAAAAAAAAAAATGAAAAAAAAAAAAAATGAAAAAGCAAATGAAAAAGAAATTGCCTCAAATTGAACTTGGATCCACGCGGCTCCTCCGCCCGACACGCGCGGAGAATGGGTGGGGTGGGTGGGGGCTGCACCATCTCTTTTTTAAACAAAAGAAACGTCCGTTCGTTTGCCCTCCCCGCTCAAAGCCTGGTCTCTGTGCCGAGTTAACTGGATCACAAACATGAAAATGAAGTACACACCCCAGAATACTCCCATGTAGCACAGAACAAAAACAAACAAACCAACAAACAACCTTTAGCATCCGCCGACTCACAGTACAGAAACAATAATTATTTCCATTAGGCTACATAGCTCAAGGCAGAAAATAAGCACTGCTTTTGTTCCCGCCCCGCCCTTTGATCTTTTTAAGTGCACCAAGCGCACGTCTTCAACCACACAGACATAACGGGGGGGGGGGGGGGGGGGGGGGGGGGGGGGGGGGGACTTCTTCTTCTTCTTTCTTTTTGTTGTTTTTATAAGGCTGGAATCCAGAGCGTCACAGATCGCCTAGAGATAGATGCTGTGTAAGACCTGACTTTATGTTTTTGTTTTTTTAAACTGTGTAATAACACATTCGTAACACGGTAACACAATAAACCTTCTCCCTTTACACGCGGACTGTAAGAGCTGGGACAAATTTTTATAAAAACAGGCTACATGAAAGTCATTTCTCCCGACCCCTCGCCTCCGTGGGCCGTAGAAAAAGAAGAAAAAAAAACAAAGGCCTCACAAGATTTGAGAAGTTTCATTTCCAATTTGACGAAAACACACTATTCTGTCTAGTATCCGGTTGTTTTTAAAAATAAGAGGTAGTACAAATGCAATCCAAAGTGGCAGGCGATGATACAATATTTGGGGTTAAAAAAAAAAAAGGCACTTTCCTTACATCACCTACTGCCGCGACAACGCTTGGCTCTGGTCTTCCTCTTCCTCTTCCTCTTCCTCGCTCTGGTTCTGGTTCTGGTTCTGCTCTCGCCGTTGCTTTGTCAAACTCACGCACGCTTTCTCTTATTGCTCAGAGTGAGTCTTTTCAGCGCTAAACACATTCGCCTTCCCTCCGTAAAACATGTCCGATTCCATCAAAACACCTTCAGAACGTGACCCTCGTCATCTCAAGCATGTTTAAACACATGGATGATAGCTAGTTGGTTGAAAAAATACACAATTCTTCTTCTTCTTCTTCTTCAAAAAAAATTCTTTCTTGGTGATGAGATTTACTTCTTTTTTTTTTTTCTCCTTGCGAGCAAAAACTTTTTTTTTTGTTTCTGTTTCTTTGTTTGTTTGTTTTTAAAAGCATAAACATGCGTCCATGTTAGTTCGGTGGAGGAATTGTTTGTTGTTGTTGTTGTTGTTTTTTCGTCTTTCCTGGATGGTCGAGTTGGTCGAAGAGAGATTGTGTCACGCTTTATGCCTGGCTTTTCCAAAAAAAAACAAAAAAAACAAAACCTCTCCGCGGTGCCGTCAGTCTTTTACGAGTCTGTAGACGTGATACTGAGCGCCGTGTTCACTCGTGGAAACCTCAAAAACAAACGCTATACAGAGCAAGGTCTCCTGGGTGTCGCGGTTCGTCACCACCTGCGGGGGCAAAGGGACGATGTCAAGGCATTCGACAAAACAGGAAAAATGATGCTTGATCGATAGCGTTAATTAGCTCTGTCGCGGCTTTGGCTAATTATGAAGACACCACCAGAACCCGGTTCCGTCAGCGAACTGATTGGATTCACTAACATATTATATCTCCTGTCTTATATTTGTCACCTCACCTGTACGGAGACGGAGCCCCGACTCTAAGCCAGCATTTAACTCAATATAGGAGTTATTCCATTAAACTCTGCTAAAACTGGCTCAAGCACTTACGCCCATTTAAACAGTGGAGGGCCGGCGAGTCCTTCTCTGGTGGTCTGGGCGTGTTTTTTGAAACACCTTGTCCTTCTAGCTTGCCTCGTCCTGCGTCATTACTACCTGTGTCGTACGTAGACCAGTTTACACATTGGCATGTTTTCCGGGTCATTTAAATAACCTCGGTCTCTGTTGAGAATCTCATCTGTCATTTTTATCCCATAAAATAATTTAGAATGAACTGGAGAAATAGGAGGGGGCAAACTAAGTTGTCAACATTGGTCTATAGTACGCCAAGAATGGTTTATTAGTAGTAAAACATGATAAATACACAAGAAAAGGCTCCTTGAGTCGATTCATATGCACAACATTCAGACTAAATAAGACCAACGGTTAGGAAGTTATGTTGGAAAAACTGTGTTTTTTGCTTAAAAGGACTATTACAGTAAAATATGTTATATTCATGATAGATTTCATCGAGTCTCTTCATGTGGACCAAATCTGGATTAAATTTGACCAACGGTTGAGAAATTATGGCCCCAAAACTTGTGATTTTGGAGATAAAGATCCCCCTAGTGGTGGAAGTGTGCAACTGAACTTTCTCAAAAAGCCATCCAGTTCTTCCTCACACTAAGTGTCTATGAGGGTATAAAATCTGACATTGATTCATGAAATAGTTTTCTTTAAGGATCTGCAGTGGATCCCCGTTTGGTACGTCTCCATAATAGCGCCTTAATATTACGACACATCCGTGGTTCAAAGTGTGAAATCTTCTGTTTCCCTTGTTTCCTGTCTCGTTTCTGAGGTAACCTACAGCATGCTGGTGGCATCAACCATCTCATCGGTTCTGAACAAGAGGAGAATATCAAACTAGTCCTGTCACATATCCCATAAAACCCAGCGGCCTGTTTGTTACCTGTAGGATAGTGAAGTTTTCAAGAACGCTGTTCATCATGTACTTTTCAGGCAAATGCTTGAGTTTGTGGATGAAGTTGATCATGTACTCGCACATGGGAGAGCGATGGATCCTGTAAACACATTTCCCTCCCTCCAGGTGTGCGTACTCCGTCTACAACACACACACACACACACACACACAAACACAGTCAAAAAGACTAGGTGTAACCGAGAGATTGTTTTTCGACTCTAAGGGAAGGGAATAAGAAGATCAGTGCGTCTTCTTACCTCTACCTTCTCGACGACCTGCTTGCCAAACGAGCAGACTTTGGTTGAGACGGTGATCGTCATGTTCTCCAGGCTGCTGTACTGGCTGCTGACGCCGTAGAAGGAACCCGGGCCGTCCTGCATGCCGCTGCTGTTCAGGTCCGCCTGCAGGGGAGAAACCAAAGAACCTTCAGTCAGATTAGGGATTAAATTAAAGTAGAAGAGTTTGGTTTGTTCATCAATGACAAACCTGAGAAAGTTTAACTAACTGACCCGGTCAGGGTTTGCATAGATGGTCTTCAGTCGATACATTTGTACCAAATTTGGACTAAATTGGACCAACGGTTGAGAAATCATGGCCTGAAAAATGTGATTGCGGAGATAAAGTTCCCCCTAGGGGCAGAAAAGTGGAACTGACCTATCCCAAATTCAATCCTGTTCTTCCTCACATTAAGTTCTACGTGGGTATAAAATTTGAAAACGATGAATAAAACATTTTTTAACGTTGTCTTTCAGGGACACGATCGTTTGTTGATGAAAGAGTGATGATAAAAAACAGAAACTCACCCAGAACTTAACCAGGAAGAAAGCGTTCTGAGGGCCTTTTTCATACAGCTCTTTCAGGCCGCCCTTCTTCTCGGGGAACTTGTCATAGATCTGCCGGATGTCCACCGCCTCGAGGAGTGGGTCGCTGTAGGAGGGGTTGGTCTGTCCAATATGGACAAACAGGTGTTTGCTGTACTGCAGTGAGACAGAGGAGACGCATGGACGACACCGTTAACCTCCAGAACATCAGCGGCAAACTCACTTTGACGGATGAAGGACAGGTGAGACACCTGTTCTACTTTATCTAAGACGTCCTCTTCTTCTTCTTCGGGCTGTTTCCTTTAGGGGTCTCCACAGAGGATCATCTGTCTCCATCTTTCCTGTCCTCAGCATCTTCCCCTTTGACAACGACCAACTACATATCCTCTCTCACAACATCCTTAAACCTCCTTTTTGGTCTTTCCCCTTTTCTCTCCAGCGCATACCTCCACCTCTTCAGGTTTCCTCCACCTGCTCTCGGCTTTCACTGTGTCCTCAATAAACTTCATCGTCCACGGAGACTCCTGTCTGACCTCATCTGTCAGCCTGTCCATCACCACAGCAAACAGGAAGGGGCTCAGAGCCTATCCTTGGTGCAGTCCCATCTCCGCCTTGAACCCATCCGTTACTCATTTTAATCTCAATGGGATTTTAATTAAATTAAATGAATACTTATAAAAACAGGATGTTACGTAACGGACCTCCCTGGTTTTAACTGCTAGCGTAGCACAGTTAGCTCCTGACCCCTCCGGGCTTGTTCACAGATCTACACACAACTGACTTGAGGTCATGTTGTTAATTTCCACTCACATTGTCTGGGTCTCTCTGGACCTCCATGAAGGCGGAGTACTCCAGCATCCGCAGCTTAGAGGAGGCGATGGTGCGGTCCTGCCACACCGGCACCGCAGTGGCGGATGGTGGAGGAGGAGGTGCCAATGGCTCATAATCTGGAAGTCAACCACACAAAAACATTTACCAATCGGATTTTTTTTTTTTTCGGTTTCATTTTTTAATAAAAGCTCCTCACAGATTTTTTTTTTCTGGCATACTTACTTGATATGGACTGTGGAACAGGACCTGATAGGCTCGGGTACGGGGGCTGTGCAAAAGGTTTGATACTGGAAGAGCAGGAATGGTTGAGTGAGATGACGACCTCGGCAAAACAGATGTTTCTGGCACACGACTTTATCACTATATTTGTATTTGTGGCGAATGCTTTTATTGTGAAAATATGTTAATGCGAGTCAAATGTCTCGTTCGTTGCACCAGCTAGGCGTAAGTCCACCTGCTTCAATGTTTTTCAATTATGCAAAAAAATTGCAATCATTCATTTTGACAAATTTGCAAAAACAAACAAGAAAACAGGAAATCATGACAGAACAACAACACGTTAGTGTGGGGGAGGAGTTGGTGCTCGCCGTTGGATTTGGGCTAGGGGGAACTTACGCATGGCTGGAGCGGCCGAACCCAGGAGTCCTTCCCGGGTTGATGTCTACCACCAGCCTAGTGTGCAAAAACGTCATCTGTTAAACATCAACACCTAACCCCCGCTGTCCCTCGCTCTCGTATCATGTCTACACTGTTGAAGAAACACTTTCTGTATCGTTTGCGGTAAAATGACAGAAGCTGCGGTTTCCGGAATTCTGTCCACCACGTACGATAAATTACAGTAAATTTCCATTTTGAAAAAAAGACAGAATGTTAACCTGTTAACGGTTATATTGTTAATTACAGTAAATTACAATAAATTGTGATTTTATTTTACCTAGAAATCCACGTTATTTCTTGAATACATAGAATGTATTTCTGGAAGTATTAGATTTTTTTTTTAAATATTGAATTAATCATCTGAAAATAATGACTTACCAGCATTTCAGAATTAATTATACAAGCAAAATATGTGATTTAGACAGAATAATACTTTTACGGTAATGGCTTGCTTGTAACGTGATGTTGTTTTTAAATTCATTCTATCAAGAGTTGGTATTTTCACAGTAAAAGTCTGCATCGTTACCGTTAGTTACAGGAAGCATTTCAAAATCTTGCGTTTTGTGTGTAAACGCAGCACCTAAAATATTCCGTATGTCTGAAATGAAAGTGAGGTACATTGCAAAAATTGTCTGTAGAAATGACTGTAAAAATGAAAACTTAGGTGGAAACAGAAAAAGACGGTAGATAACGGTTGTAAATACGATGAGTCACGATTATGGATTATGGTAAAATCAATTTACAGTAAATCAAACAGATTTTTTTTTTTCTCTATAAAGTGTAGCTAGCTCTTCCCAGACTAAAGACTCCCACCGTATGGGTTCAGTGGAGCGGTTTACTTACTCCTGAGAGGGTCCGGGCTGTCCTGGGATGGGATGCCAGAACTGGGGATTTAAAAAAAACAAAAAAAACCAAAAAAAAACTGTATGTTAATATTAACAAATACTCTTTGGATTAAATGCAATCAGCATGTAAGGCTGTAATCTCAGAAAGCAAAAAACTAAATCAAATGGTATGTTGTGCAGGGAACGGGAGGCGGGCCTCACTCTGGATGTTTGGTACGGGGCAGGAGGCAGCGGCGGAAGGTGATTCTTGATCATACTCGGGGAGACGATCTGCGCCGATGACAGCGCTGCCATGTTCTGCAAAGCTTTGTCTTTAGATGCCTGATCCTACGAGTTGAAAAAAGAGTGACGGAATTCAACCACAAGGTGGCGCCATAACCTCGCGCAGTAGAAACCTCCAAGCCTACTCCCTTTACCTGAGGCTGTCAAGACTTGACAGGAGGCAAAGAAAGCCTGACTACTAGATTATGCCCCAAATATATCAAATTAAGATGAAAGGTTGTTTTTTTTGTTTTAAATGAAAAAAGCAGCAGTTTGTTGACAGACTTAAGCGAAGAGGAGAGGGAAGATGAAGAAAAGCAAAGAGAGCGCGTCTTTCTCAAGAATGCAAATCTGCATTCGTGTCGCAGAACTGTGTCAATCAACACAGAAACTTTTTTTTTTTTAGCAGTGCAGATGAAAGTGGTGCTGTGGAAGAGAAATCAGGCGGCGGGAAGCTAACCGGTTCACGTCAGGTGCACATGGAACATATCTGTGACAGACAACACCAAACAAAGCCTTCGCTCTAGTGGAACAAATAACAATTAAAAAGGCTTTTTTCTTTTCCCCCCACTTTAAGGCATAATATGCAAGCATTACTCTTCACATAGATTCATCACTCATCACCTGTGAAAAGCGCCTGCATCAGCAGAAACGCTGCTGTCTGATTGGTTCTGCCTCATCTTCATGCGTTTGGCTCATTTTTTGTGCGATGATGTCACTCCCCACCAGTTTATTGACACTTCATGCAATAACATTTTTTTCTTTACGTTGACTATGTGAGCTGTGCAAGAAATGCTCTGCTGTTTCAGACCGAACCACTGGCTCATCTTCTGTTCATCTCTCGTCTTACATCAAATCAAAAATCCACAGGAAGTCATCGTCTTCTCCCAGGACTTATTCCTACTGTCTGTCCCTAAAGTCACATGTTAATTGTCCTTTCTTACGTATTCTGAGTGTTTGTTTTGCACTGTTGAGCGCTGCTGCCGGTCATTTCCAGGACGCTCGTGGAAAAAGAGATTTTTAATTTCAAAGGGTTTTTAACTGGTAATATAAAAGTTTTAAAAAGTGTTTTTTTTTTTTTTTTAATCCAGCACCTATGCAGAGATGTTGACATGTTTGTTCGTGTGAAACCTTAAAATAACATTATTACTCCGGTTCTCTTGATTGCTCACATTAACCCCTGCACTCTCTCTCTCTCTCTCCCTTCAATATTGAGCTCGCCCGACCACCCCCGGAGAGCGTAGGCCGACTTCTGCGTGCATCGTTTTCAAAACACAATTACTGCATATTATGCCTTTAAGTTCACGAGGCGATGGCTTGGCCAGCGCAAAAGGAAAGACGCCTTAGAAGCGAGAACCCAAATTAAAGAGCGGCTCCTTGTGCACAGCAAGCGAGACCTTGGCCTGCGCCAGAGGCCGAGGATAATGGCGCTGCATCAGGCAGGATGTGCAGCACTAATTGTGTGCAGAGCGTAGCTGTTTTTTCCCTAAGCGTTGATTCATTGCAGGGTAGCAATGGGGCGAGATGCCATGCCAGCAGACGGCAAGAGCAAAGGGACAGTTCGCTGGTGCTGCCAAACAAAGAAGGGGCAGGGAGGCGTTTTGTACGAGGTACACTTACCAAATTCATGGCCTGAATACAAAAGAGAGAGAAACCGTTAGTACTATCATGGGTTCATGAAGAGATTTTGCTTTTTGGTCTTTCTGTAGTTTAAACATGGTGCGTGAAATATTCATGTAGACATACAATCATGATCGGCAGACGGTTATGGTCTAGATACAGAACTCTGTAGGGACGGTCGAGGGTTAAAAACTCCATCACAGTAATTATAGAACCATAAATACGCCGTCGTCCCCACAAGCAAGGGTGTAATCCCCGAAAAGGCCCCAAACCCCCCCGCATTGACCTCCTCACATTAAACGTGACTCATTAATAATCTCAGACAGTCCATATTGATTTAACTTAAGCATTTCTATGAAGACAGCAGTCTGCTCTGGGATCAGAGCCCATAGAGATTAAACGATGAAGATAAATACAGGTAAGTAGTTTTTTTTCTGAGCTCAGGAAGAAAACCAGAAAGATTTCCTGGTGTTGATTCATAGGAGATAAATGAAGACACAATCAGACATATGGTTGAGAAGAAAAGGGTCATAAAATGTTTTTTTGTGTGCAGAAAAGATTCCTTAGTGGGTGAAATATGAAGAATTACAGTAAAATATGACAAATGTAAGTTAGAACTCCTTCAGGCGCTCATATGAGGGAGATCTGGATTCAGTCAGACAAAGAGTTAGGAACTTATCCTCAAAGTGAGTGAAATCTAAACTATTTTCATCAAATACGAGGTAGATCAGCTTGAGGAGGTTCACATGAGGTTCATTTGGACGAAATCGGACCATTGGTCAGTAAGTTATGCCCAAAAAATGGGTTTTAATTGCGATAAGAGCTCCCCCTAGTGAGTAAATTCTGAACAGTTAGAGTATTAATGGTTAAATATATAAGATATAAACCCCTCGGGGCCAATTCTTATGCACCGAGTTTGGACTAAATCGGACCAACGGTTGAGAAATTATGGCACGAAATCTGTGTTTTTGTAGATAAAACTCCCCCTAGTGGCGGAAATGTGCAACTGATCTTTCTCAAAATCAATCCAGTTCTTCCTCACCCTACGGGGGTACATACCATGTTGGTATAAAATTTGAAGAACTTATCGGGGATGAAAATTATTCAGTACGCCAATTTCTTTTCCAACTACTTCAACTTTATTATGATATAGATTTTTTTGTTTTATTTTTACTAGGCAGCAACAGATGGTTGAAACAACGGCCGATAATTGTGTGCAAAGGCTTTATTCCACAGGATTTAACAACACATCCGTTCAACTACGGCGTATAAATGTTGTAAATCCCCAACAATTATACAAACTAGAGTTTAAAAAAAAGGCAAGAAAGGCTCTCATTAGAAAAATAAACAACTTTTTTAGTCGAGGCTTAACCGACGAAACATTTGTTGATGGTTAACATCTGATGGCCGCGGAGTATTTAAAATTCCTGGAAGTGTTGCCGAGGTTACGATCCATCACAGATCACAACAATCTCACAGCAGACTCAGCTACGCGCCGAAAAGCCGGCCTCTGAATACGTTGTGAATGAGTTTGCTTTTTTTTATATAGGAGATTTAACTTATAGATGTCATGTTGTCTGCAAGAGGATTTCAAAAATGAAAGTAAAGACAAACAAGATGGATCCACTGAAGTCACCACCCAGTGTGTCTCACAGGTTGTGGGTCTGCTTTGCGTGTAAGACACGAACATCTAAGAATGACGTGTTTGTGAATTCTCATTAATTCAATCGTCCCAGGAAGACTTTCTCGGGACCAATTATCACGTCATTATGTGGATATTATGGATACCCTGGTTGATGTTTCCACCCACACGGCCTGTGACTTCACAAAACCTGCTTTATGGAAACGTTTGATCTTTTATTTGTACACGATAATGACCCTTCCCCGAAGTTTAAGGATCTGACAATCGCAGTGCCCCTTCGGAATGATTGGCACCCATTAAAACAAAGATTAAAATGAGACGCAGAGAAAACCTCTTTATTGTCTACGGCCACGACCTTTAATCCAAATCATTCACAGAAATCCAACCTTCAACTCAAGTAACTGAATTTAAAAAAAATATTAACATTCTTAAATTGAAAACAAATATTTTTCTTTACAATGTGTGTGTGTGTGTGTGTGTGTGCCACCATTATTGCTATTTGCCTCATTAACAGTCTCCTTCTGTAGTGTGTGAAGAGGTTCTGGAGAAGATCTGACACCGTTCCTCCAGACAGAAACTCTCCAGCTGGTCATGGCAGAACCTTTATTTTGTGACCTCTGAACCGTTCTTGGGTGGATGTTCAGGTCATTGTCCTGCTGGGAGGTCCAACCACGGCCTAGTTTGAGGTTCCTGGCAGAGGCTTCCATGTTTTCATTGAATATCTGCTGGTGTTTGATGGAGTCCATGGAAGAAGAACAGCACCACAGCATCAGAAACCCACCACTGGACTTCACAGTAGGTATGAGGGGGTTTTCTCCAAGGCTTTCTTTCTTGCTACGACACACCCATCTTTGATGTTTGTTCCCAAAAGGTTCTAATTTGGTCTCATCTGACCTCTGACCTTGTTCCACTGAAAGTCCCAGTTGTTTTTGTCAAACTGTAGGAGCTTTAGTTTGTGTGTGGACGACAGCGGAGGCTCTTTTCTTGCTACCCTCCCAAACAGCTGCTGTTTAACGGCACCAGCTGACGGTGGTTAGGGAGACTTTCTGACCCCAAGATTCAACTGACCTCTGACCTCTCTAGCTGTAATCCTTGAAGAGTCTTTTGCCAGTTGAACCAGTGTGTGGGGTCAGTTTGCAGACATGTCCTCTTCCAGGCTGATGTCTAACATCTCCAGCCTCTTTAAACTTCTTCATTTTTGATCTAAATGTTGAAACTGACATTTTGAACTGCTGAGAGACGTTCTTGTCAGATTTGTTCAGCTCTACAACTTTTCTTTGCTCCTCATTGCGGTGTTCTCTAGTCTTCATCATGGTGAAGAACCTCAGAGGGCATCAGGCCTGTGTCACCTCATATTTATACCCCAATCAAACAGGAAGTCACTGTTCACCTCTTCAGAGTTCCTGCTCCAACAGGTGAACTTAAAATATGAAATAGAACTGGAAATATGATTTAGTTATATTTTAACCCACAGGATCTCCTAGGGCTGGTAATAATTATGGCACACATGTTTTAGAAAAACTATATTTGCTTTATGTCAAGAATGTAATGTTTTGTTTTTAACTTTTTTATTTTGCTATTTCAATCAAAGGTTCGATTTTTGGAAATGAGGTGAATTGTGAGGATTATGATGAAGACATTTTTTTAACATCTCAATTTACTCACTTTTTCAAAGGAGGCTAATAATTCTGGAGTGCACTTTAAAAAGATGATTGCATCATTTCCCCTGCAGGTTACCTGTCGGCCACAGGTGGGTGAACTACAGTGCATGACATCACAGAAAACATGTCTAATTTATCTTTTTACAGATGAATGAAAAAGAAAAGTGTGTCACTTGTGGATGCTGGAGGATTAGTCGGCATAAAAAAAGTGTTAATTTAAGTGAGTCTAAGTTAGAATGCCAGACCGTAAAACGTGTAACCCACGTTTGAGTTATGTGTATGCAAATATGAAGACAACAGAAAAACAACGGAAAGCATGAGGAGATGGATTTGAAGTGGAGTAACGATGAAAAACAAAAAGACAGAGACATTTGAAAGGAGCTAAAAGTAGAGAGAGGTTTTAGGGAAGGAGAAGTCTCAGAGAGGAATAGTGCTGCGCAGGAATGTGACTGGAGCTGCGGGTGAACGGCTGAACTGTGCGAAACATGACAGCGCGTGCAGCATCCGCTTAAAGACGAGGCCTCGGGAACCAGCCACTGTACTTTCACCGTGGAGCGATTGGGATTAGCCTCGTAGTTCATGCAGCGCTGATAAACAGGCGTTACGAAAGCGTTGTCCGTCTGTGGGCCGCATGCACGATGCAGAAGCAGGACTGTGGGAATGGCGCCCGACTTAATGTTTAGCATATACGTAGCCAAGCCGTGCAATCTACTTAGCTAGCAGGAACTAGCGTGGACTGATGATAATGTGCACAAATATTGCAAGCCAGTGCGAAGCCAAGCTCTTTACCAGCCCCGCCCAGCCCGCGGTGAAGCGCATACCTTTAGCTTTGACTGGATCTCGCGAGATTTTCTCCGGGCGAGAACCTGCAAGTGGCTAGAAACCTGCACAGAAGAATAGCCGGGAGGAGGGAAGAGGAAAAGGAGACAGGGAGAGAAAAGACAAGGGAAGAAAGAGAGAAGCCGTAACCAAAGAGGAAAGAGACGCCCCGTCAGTGTTGGCGGGAGGCAGGCTAGCAGCACCTACCTTTATACCCGCCTGGTATTCACGAACTTTCTTCCGTGCTAACACCTGTATGTGACTAGACACCTAAAGGGGTGTGAGACAGTTTTTGAGCATGAAAACCAACATGAACCCAAGATGCCCACACACACACGCACGCACACACACACACGCACACACACACACACACACACACACACACACAGACGCTGGTCCAACAAGTATACACACACACGCACACACAAACACGCACACACACAAACGCTGGTCCAACAAGTATACACACACGCGCACACACATGCGCACACACACATACAGACGCTGGTCCAACAAGTATACACACACAAATACACACACACACAAATACACACACACACAAACACACACACACACACACAAACGCTGGTCCAACAAGTATAGACATACACACACAAACACACACACACACACTTAGATCCTGGTCCAACAAGTACAGACACACACACACACACACTCACACAAATACACACACAGACGCTGTACCAACAAGTATAGTCACACACACACACACACACACACACACACACACACACACACACACAATAAGACGCTGGTCCAACAAGTATAGTCACACACACACACACACACACACACACACACACACACACACACACAATAAGACGCTGGTCCAACAAGTATAGACACACACAAACAAACAAGTACACACACGCACACACACACACACACGCATGCACACACACCGACGCTGGTCCAATAAGTATAGACACACACACACACACACAATCACACACATAGACGCTGGTCCAACAAGTACAGACACACACACACACTCACACAAATACACACATAGACGCTGGTCCAACAAGTATAGCCACACACACACGCGCACACACACACACATACACACATTCATAAATGCTGTTCCAACAAGTATAGACACACACACACAAACACACACACACACACACACACACACACACTAAGATACTGGTCCAACAAGTATAGACACACACACATAAACACACGAATACACACACGGACACACACACACACGCGCACACACACGCAGACGCTGATCCAACAAGTATAGACACACACACACACAAATACACACACACAACACACACAAACACACAGACGCTGGTCCAACAAGTATACACACATACACCCACAAACACACATATGGACACACAGTGACAGCTCTAAATAAAAGTGATGACTTAAATGATAAGCCTGATGATATTCTGTCATTTTTTTATTATCAACAAATCATGAAAACATCAAAACTATCAGGGGACGAAAGCCGCTAACAGGAACTGAGCCCACACCAGTTGTCCCCAACAGCAGGGGTATGTCCCCCCAAAAAGGCCCCGATCCCCTGTGTTATACAAGCCATCCCCCTGATTGAACTCCTCAGATTAAATGTGACTCATTAATCATCTCAAACATTCCATAGGGACTCAATCTAACTATTTCTGTGAAGTCAGCAGTCTGTTCTAGGATCAGACCCCAGAGTGACTCAATGATGAAGATAAATACAGTTAACTAGTTTTCTGAGCTTCACAAATACAAATGACATCTCCTTGCAGTCGTTCATAAATGAGGTCAATGTGGAATAAACTGGACCAACAGAAAAACTGTTTTCTTCTGTTAAAATAGAATAAAATTCCCCTTAGGATGGAAAATATGAACTATTAGAGTAAATATTAGTCTCCTCCAGTGGAAAATATACAACTAACCTTCACCGAAATCAATCCACTTCTTCCTCGAACTAAAGTCTGTGTGGGTAAAATATTTGAAAGCGATCCATGTAATGATCTTTGAGATATCGCGTTAAAACCAAGGATATGCGTTGGATGTGGCGGCGGCGATGATGACTCCGTAACAAGCCTGACTTTTGGAGGAAATATTGATGTTTCAAGATTCAAGAAACCCTTTTTTGTCGCCAGGGTCGGTCAAATCAAAAAGCACCGACAAACACACGGAGCACGACAAAAAGAAAAAAAGGCACCAGGACAAACACACATCAAGAACACAGAATAACACGGTAGAACAATAAAATAAATAATATATAACAGTAAACCCTTTTTTTCTTACGGTGAAGTTTTCATTAGCTTGTTTCACGAGTCCTTATTATGACTTCTACACGTTCGGATGTATAATCATAACTGTTTAACAGACTCTAAAGGAGGGTACGTCGTTTTCAGCAGGACAGAAAAAAATAGTATTTGTTCACATTGATGCATATTTTTTTTTTTTTAACAAAATAACATTTTTGTCCAGAACTTTTTCTCCATGGTTGGTCTAATCAAATGGACTCAATGTCCATCTTTTTTTGTTTGTTTGTTTGTTTGAAGCTTCATCAAACTTTCTACATCCAATAACAACCACAATGTGTTGTACTAATTTCATTTTGTGTGGTTTCCATGGAAACACGATGGACCTTAACCAACAGAACCGGTCGTGTCGGTTCATCACAGGTCCGACGCGCAGAGACGCACAATCACTCGCGCTCACAATCAAACCCGCGAGGGATTTAGAGCTGGGGTCACTTTTGGGCTTTTAATCAGATTTGTTGACAATAAAAAAAAAACATCAATAAATAAAAAATGTGTTTCCTGGTGATGCATTTCTTACACCATATGTGGCTCATCTAAACGTATTAGTCTTTAAATATGGTTTACCTGTTTTCTTGTGCGGGTTTTGCCCGTCCGCAGCTTGATGTACCTTGCTATCAATTCATTGCGACCTGAAAAAAAAAAGATACAGAAATTAAGATCACAAACAAAAAACACTCAAAAACTAATCATTAATCATAAAATTAATAGTAGTTTTTACAGTTCAATTATTCAATTATGTCTTAAATTATTTCTTTATGACTTTCACAACTTTCTCATGTCCACTCAGAGATATAAGGGAATAATCTTTGTACATTTTTCAGAAGACTACTCTATAACAGGGGCGTAAAAGTCACTCACAGAAGGGGCCGAAATGGTTTAATCTGATGTGTTTTGAGAAATTTATTCTTGTTTTATTTATTCATTATATAGAATTCTGAACAAACCAGGGAAAACAGAAAATAGTCAAACTACAGATAAAATTCAACATAGATTAGCATTTACTACAGCAGTATTTCTCAGAATCATTTCCAACAAAAGGTGTTTATTCACAGGCATACACAAGTTATATCTTCAAAATCTATCCGTTTTTAATTATCAATATCAACAGAGAGGGAACTTTAAATAACCCATAATCGTCTACATGTGTATTTCACATTAAATATGAGTCACATAATGAGTTTTCCTGTTTTAAACGCAGCAGCGCTGAAACCTGCTGAACGGCTGGGGGACGTGAACGCACCTCGCCAGTTAAATAAAACGTGCTTTCTTTTTACTCAACTGCGTGTGGAACTTACTAATACGTTTATTAATTAGCGTTTTACCTCTTTATTCTCACCCATATCCTTTCCCAGGCTTCGAATGAGCCTTAAGTTTATGCGAATGACTGAGTAACGCTGACAACAGAAGAGAAGTGAAGTCGCTCGCGCTGGCGCTCTTGTTGGATGCACCGGCTGTCGCAGTGCATTCTGGGACTTGTAGTATCTGTGGTGTTCGCTCTGTTTACCAGCTGTCCAGTCATTATCGGAATTAGATATTGTCACGCGGGCCGGATATAATTGTTCTGCGGGGCGGATGTGGCCTTTAGGGCTCTATAAAGTACAAAAGTGGCCCTTAGGCTGATATTTGTCGACCTTTTTTTCAGTAAAGTATGCATAACTTTACATATAACAAGGTAAAGGTACACATTTCTGATTCAAATAAAGAATTCTACAAAAAAAAAAAAAAAAAGCTGAAATAGTTGAAAAACACAGAATTCTGTTTATGCGTTTCTTTGTGGAGCTTTTGGGAATTTATTCTTACCCATCAAACATGATTTATGTCAATTACGGGTTAGTTTGTATAAGTTTAAACAAAAAATGTAGATGTTCGAGCAAATTATGGTAAAAAGTTCCAGCATAGCTACCAAGTCAATAGATTCAGATGCAGACTCAGATTCCCTTTATTGTTACGTTCTATGCACTACCATAAATACATTTAAAAAACATTTAAAATGTTTCTCCTACAACACTTTGCAAGACAAAAAAATACCGAATATAAATAAAATATTATAAAAATCTAAAAAAATAAAACGAGCAGAGACATCATGAATAAAAACAGACATAGATGCATTATAAGAGGAGTTACCTCTGGTGCATTTTGTGTGTTTTTCTTGATACATAAAAGTACATTTTTGCTTGTAGAGGTGCAGAAATGTTCCATGAAGGTGCAGACAAAAAGAGACAAAAAATACACCAGTGTTCTAAGGAACAGCGCTCTCACCCTGCTGGGGTACCGCTGGAGCATCAAAGCGTTCGTACCATTTCAGGTCCATTTCATTTATTGACTTACACTGTTTTCAGACTCTGATGTGCTTTTTGGAGCATTTAACTTCATTTCTTTCTATATTTTTTTTAAAGTACAGAAGTGCATAAGAACTGACAAAAGAAGGGAAATCTGAATTTGAATCTGAACATTAGGACTTAGCTGATATGCTGTCCTAAACTGGACAGAAGATGGCGCTCCTGTGGTGTGCAGAATAAAGAAGAAGACCGGCGTGACCTTTCCCAGAGCTGCTCAGAGTCAGGGCAACTTTATAGTCACGAACTTCACAGGGCCACAATAACGCCTCTGTTTCCTTTAGCATTTCGAAATTAAATTGTCATTTGAAGTAGGTCAAATTTGGAACTGATTACTTTCATTAACTCGTTTAGCACCTCCCCATTGTCTGCTCGTGAAACCTAATTACAGACAGCTCCGAAAACAGAACCATGTTTTTCATGACATAACATCCACTCTCCACATTCTGTGCAGTGAAGGGTCTTCTATTCTTGTCCTCAGTGCCTCTCTTTATGCTCATTGCTTCCTTTTAGAGCTGACAAGCGCTGCCTTTTCAGGAACACAGAGCCGGCATCGTACAAAAAACATCTTTGTTGTATCAGAAATGGATGAAGGAGTATTATGTTGTCTCGGGGGGAAAATCAGCCCATCAGTCTTTTGCGCTCCTCGCCTCTGCCAAGTCACGTTTACTGGGTTTTTGTGGCTAAATAAAAATTGGGCCGGGGGAAGAGGTTGAGACAGTGTATCATTATGAATAATGACCTAAACTCTTCTAAAGTTGCTGACAGAAATTTTGCCCCAACCAAAAACTGGTCAAGATGAGCCCTCCTAAAAACAAAGAGGCACACACACACACACACACACACACACACACACACACACACACACACACACACACACACACACACACACAAGAGACAGTGTGTCTAAGAGGTCTACGGTGTCAGCGCCTTTAGACTATCCAGGCGCATAATGACAGGAGAAAACGAATCCCGTTTTTTTCACACTCTTTAGCTCTGGGCCTCCAGAAGGCCCTGGTTAGAGCAATTACCATAAAAGTACTGCAGGCCATCTCCAGCAGCATCGAAGCTCCTACCATGCCCTCCGACCAGTCGGTCCGGCAGACAGCCAGCAGAGCGGAGCTGAGCGGTCTGCCGATACCGAACTGGCCCGTCCCGCTTTGCCCTGGGCCAAAGATGGACACGCCCGCTGCAGCGCCTCCGCATTCCTAGCATTCCTCGGAGCCTGTCACATCTGTGCTAGCCGGTCTGATTGGCCCGGGCCTACGAACACAGCCAGCGCTGCGGCGAGCACACATATGTTGGTGTGTGTGTGTGTGCACTTCCAGCTCAGGCAGAAGCAGGGGGTTAGAGCAAGGGGCCATTAGGTTTCGGAGGTGAGGGGGGGGTCACCGGTTAGCCGGGCAGCTGATGCAGTAACTCTTGGAGGAAGCACAAAGCCATAACTGTCTGTGCCAACAACTGCCACCTGGCAGCAATGCGGCCCTTTTTCCCAAAACAACATCACTGTGTGACCCTGGACCCAACGGACGGCCGCACCTGCTGCTGACCATCCCAGCCGCCGACGGCAGGGAGAGAGAACAATGCCAGTCCGACCCCCGCACAACTGTCACTCTCAATCTCTTCAGCTGAGGAGAAGAGGAGGGTGGGGGGCATTACACCGTCCCAACCTCAGGGTTCTGCTATGGATTTCACAGATATCACATTAGGTCCATTTTGACCTAGGTGCTGCAGGTCGCCAAAGAAAAAAAAAAGACAGATAAGAAAGGGAGTGTGGGTGAACTCCTAAGCGGACTTTCAGGACTCTCCTGGTTCAGATGCGGTTCTCGCCTCCACAACGCGAAGGACTTAATCATTCAAGATTGTCAAAACCGTAAAACTTTAATGTAAGCTGCTTTCTAACAGTGTTCAGCGGAACAAACTGCTAATGTGTTTCGAATCACGAGTGCGTTTCCATCATCTGTTGAATGATGCAGCTCTGTGGTCGAGTGCTGAGATTTCAAGGTTTCCGCAACATCTGGCTTGATTTCGGATATTCTAAATCGCAGGCTTTTGTTCTGCGCGGGCCGCAATGTTCAGCAGAGACGCCGCTTTGAAGTGGGCGAGGCAAATAATTGCATTTTCAAATAAACCTTTTTTTTTTGGATCCAGCGGAATAAGAAACACTTTTGAGGGTGTAATTATTGCACTCTGTTGAGAAAAAGGCACAAATTAGGTCACGATCCTGCTGTAATTTCTTTATTTTATTATCATTTCTAAATGAAATATTGAGCACCATGTCTCAACAAAATGTAGAGTTGTACAAAAGAACCGAAGTTGTGGAAAAAAACGGATCGGTCACAATTTCCATAAGCCTCCAGCTCACATCCCAACATGAAGTTTTCATCACAACCAACCAACAGATTCTCTACTGGAGTCCCCAGAATCTGCTGAATAATAATTATCTGAAAAGGAAAACTTGGTTTTTGCCCTGATTTGATATCCTCCGATGAAAAAAATACTCCTTAATGGTCTCAAATGGTCCATGTCGGACCAACGGCTGGGAGGTTCTGTCGGAATAACCGTTTTCCCTAAAAAACTGAAAACGACTCCCCCTAGTGAGTAAAATATGAACTCTTACATTAATATATGACAAATGGAAGTCCTGGAGTTGATTTTATGTGGAAAATTATGTCCCCAGAACTTTTGGCGATAAATCTCCCCCTTGTGGACAAAATATATAACTGAACTTATCCATAACCAGTCCAGTTCTTCCTCACACTAAAGTCTATGGGGACTATGGATTTTTGATTGAAAGTGTGGACCTGAAGGATCCGCGCCAATTCCATAATATCCCTGACTTCTAGCCGGGAATATTATTATTATTCTAATTATTATTAAACAATAGCTTGATAAGTAAAATTAAAAGTACACAAGAGGTTTAAAGTTAGCTTCTTAAGTCTAATTTAACAGTCGGAATCCTGAGATTAAGCCTCTTCTGTACAAACGGTGAATTGATGCTTATGAAACAAAAACCCGTATTATACGTTTTACTTTACCGAGGCACAATAGTAACCAAGGTCTAGGAAAGATTTACGCAGATTCCTCCATTGAAGTCTGAGTTATTGCCAGCCTCTAAAACGACTGACAACTCCAACAAACACTCTGAGAATCTCTCAAATACTCTGTAGTCGCTTGTTTCCTGTGCCTTCCACTTCAGCGTCTCTGTTCAGCCCGCTGAGTCTCCAGCTCTATCCCCAAATGAACATCAAAGACGTCAAAGGAAATCTTAAAACTGAGCCCAAAGCTACCCTCCCCCCCAAAAGAAACATCAAAGGAATCAAATGAGGAAAGGCAGCGATGGCCACATTGTGACGTCACACCTAAAGTCACCGAAATGAAATAACATCTAATATACGCAAAAAAATCTATATCAGGGTAAAATTTCATGCAAATCTGTGATGTGGTTTCCCCATCATCCTACTCACAAACAAACACACACACACACACACACACACACACACACACACACACACACACACACACACACACACACACACACACACAGGAGTGAAAACATAACCTCCTCGGTGGAGGTTATAAAAATAAAACGACTGAATGTTAAAGACTTCCTTGTATCTGTATGCATATATTATAAATAAACAGCAGCCAGTGTTCTTTCCGTTTTTTCGACTCGTGACTGAAGGACTTGTTTTACTGGGTGACTCTTTTTTTGTTTTAGACTTAATGCTCACTTAAATCCCAACGCTGAAAAAACAACAACAAGTGTCTGAGCTCTGTGTCGCCGTGGCGACCAGGATCTGCTCAGACTTGAGCGGGTCGGGGTCAGAGGATAGGTGAGCTGGCCGGTCCACACAGCAGGGGTCACATGACAGGTGCCACGCCGTCACACAAAAGACCCACTTGTCCACAACGTCCCCACGCTTCTTTCTCTCTTTCTTTCTTTCTTTCTTTCTTTCTTTCTCTCTTTCTCTCTCTCTTTCTTTCTTTCTTTCTCTCCTTCTTTCTTTCTCTCTCTCTCTCTCTCTCTCTCTCTCTCTCTTTCTCCCCTGTTTTTGATCTGCTGGTTGCTCAACACCGGCTCCGAACGCTGCAGGCTGCCCTTCTTAACCTCTTCTCTGACAGGACACGCCTATCTCATTCTTTTACTACATAACCGCTGGAATTTTCCACTTCCACGCTAAGATAGCGAGTAAAAAAGGTAATCTCCCCTCGTTCCCCTCCTCCAATCGCCACCGGACTGCACCGTCTCTCCCCGGAACCCTCTCTCCACCCATATTTCTCCCCACCCCACCCCTCCTCCTCCCTTCTCATAACATTGAGGTAATCCTGAATTGCTAACATACTGCTCAGCCATGACTGAAAACATTCCTAACATCTCAGCGAGGGGGCTGACAGCGAAGGCCTGCTCAGTCATCATTACGGCGCTCCGGCCCCTCCAACGCTTCCTTCGCTCTCTTTTTCATCATGCGCTCCACCTGCTGCTCGATCCCTCATTCCTACCGCGGCCCGCAGAGGTCAAAATACACCTAAGACTCCCTGCAGCAACACAATCTTTCTCTTTTTTCCTACCCAGAATGCTTTGCAGCAGTGACAGCTGCAGAGCCGAGGGAGAAAGAGAGAGAGAGAGAGAGAGAGAGAGAGAGAGAGGTGAGTGCCAGGGGTTTGACGTACCTGTCTAGGCCAGAACCCGCAGAAGAACAACAAGTCGGTACAGCCCCAAAGCAAAACAGGAGAGGCAACATATTTTCTTTTGAAGGTCCTCGCTCTGAACTTGAGCCGTAAAAACTATTTCACCGTGAACGAATGCGTCTGAGCGGCAAATGTTCTTTGAGTCGTTCGCCCGCCGGACGTCAAAACATCAGAATCACCTCATGGTGATTTGTGTTTATAAGTTTGAATAAAGTATGAGGAATCAGACGTCGAATTCTGGGATGTAGGCAAAATGTGAGGTCATGAGATTCAGCCGAGGCGGTTTTAAATTTCTTTTTCCTTCCTTTTTCCTAGTATAAGTATTAGATCCTGTGTGTTCTCTCATTATAGTGTCAGAAAGTTGTTCATATATATGTGTATTATTTATTGTTTTCTGTCTATTGCTGCTCTGGGAAGAAGAGATTTTTAGTCTAAATGAGAATTTTACCTGGTTAAAATAAAAGATAGAAATGATCATGTGTATTATTATTATATTACGTCACTTTATTATCATGCTGTTATTTCCAGGCACCGGTTTTGGCTTTTACGACCGATACTCTTCATTTTTCACACATTTCCAGTTATCTTTGCATTATATTTTTCTTTTACTTACTGGCTCTCACTTTTTACTAGCGTCCATTTTTATTCCTTCGGTATCAATAAGGTTCTATCTTATCTTATCTAGGTCCCCCGTAGAAAGTCGCCAGAGTTTGTTTGTTTTTTTCGCTCTCAACCAGGTAGGAGGTCCACCTGAGAGGAATTACATCGCAACCAAAATCCACCTCCACCTGTGGAGTTCGGAGCAGAGAGCGATCACGCTTTAAAGTCGCAAGATTTTAAGACCTTTATGAATCTCCCATCAGCCCCCTAAAGCCCTCGGTCTTGCATAAATAACGTTTTTGACTGATTGACGGTTGACGCCGCTCTCAAAATCTGCGCGGTGAATAGAGGGTGGAGCCTGTAGGCCGTCAGCTTAAGTCACATGGAGACTGTAAACGGGGCAAACGGGCTTACTGGGCCATCATCCAGAGGCAACAAAAGTGTGCTTACTGCTCTACGGCTCATTTACACATCATATCCAGTGTGTTAAATGACTTCTTCAGTAAAACTTTGTCTCCCTACGAAGGTTTGTGACGGATCTCAGCGCCGCGGGCAGTGATGTCCATTTTGACCCCTATTTTTTTATTTATTTTTTTGGTCGCACTCTGACTGACGTTTTAAACGAGAACAAGATGTAACCGGTTAATGAGCGATTTTAAGAGGTGGCGCTAAGTGGATTTCCTGACCTTCTGACGGAGTTAGGTCTGCACGGGTGGCATGGAGACCCGTGCAGACGTAGCACGGGCGAGAAGGTGGGTTTTCGTGGGTCGGTGATTCTGGATGAAATCAGAATCAGGATTATTTGCAGAGATCTTTTTTTTTTTTTTTATTATACTTAAATCTTATGTATATATTTTTTTACATTTTAATGTCTATTAGGTATATATGTATGTATATTTGTACGTGTATGTTTATGTGTATGTATGGGTGTGCAAGGATGTATATATTTTATTCACAGTTAATTTTATATATACTATGAATTCATAGCTCCTATATACTACTTTCGTATAGTTACTTTAGTTAATAGTTTGTTTTATATGTATAGTTTACTCTTTACTTTCATTTAGTTCATATTAAACAACGTTAATATATATATATATATATATATATATACACATTTATAAATTGTTTATAGTATTTTTGAACAGTTTTTGCTTTTATTTAGTTCTGGACAACAAATAAACCAATAAAAAAAATAATTCAGTAAACAAAGAAAGACGTGTGAGAGAAGCGTCTTCTTTGAATAACTGTTTGCGTGACATCTGTATAAAAATGCTGTGTTTTGTTTTTATTAAATCTATATGTTTCGCCTTCCTCTCGCCCATTGTCAGCTGAGACAGTCTCCAGCCCCGCTATGACTCTGGAAGGATAAAGTGGTATATGTGGAAAACAGATGGATGAACTGGCAGAGCTAGGCTATGCTAACTGGCAGCTGGCCATAGTATGAAGTGGACACATAATACTATGGCCACATGAAAAAGGAGGGAGAGTGGATCTATCTGGTAGACGAATGCTGGAGACGGAGCTGCCAGGCTTCTGGATGTGGTGAGAGAGGACAAGCGAGTGGAAGAAGATGCAGAAGACACGGGGAAAATGGAAACAGATGGTCCGCTAGAGGGAACCGCCAAAAGAAGAAGATTACAGCTATATACCGTGATTACGTCACAAACTCCCGGTTAAGCGTCTTTCTCGTGTTCTGAAACACATGTGCCGCCTTCAAAAAAAATAAAATAGAATTGAGTGGCGTGCTCCTTTGAACTCTTTGTCACCCTTGAGCTACATAAATGCTACCGAGGAGTCTAGACGCATTTCGGAGCGCTAAGAATACACGTCTATAAAGCCGTCATCTTGCTAAGGCAGTGGAAATTTTGCAGAGATTTCTCACCGAATGAAAAAAAAAAAAAAAAATGAAAAAAATCCTGGCAGAAAAAGTGGAATTCCCAACGGGAGCTATGACTTGTCTGCTTTTGGAGGCCACTCGGAGTCTGAGACTGCAAGGTAGACAGTATTACATACAGCGAAATCGTTAACATTCCCCCGCCCTCGCGTCAGGGCGGCTTTTAGTCTGAGGTAATCACCTTGAGAAGTTCTTCTTCGGGGGCATGCCTTGGCTCTGCCAGCGGAGCCTCAGATGACTTACTGTAAACTGAGAGGGTGTTTAGTGCTCTAGAAAAAAAAACCCCGGCCTCTGCGAAAAAAGGGGGTCCTGACAGTTTGGTGCTAAGGGGGCAGGTTTGAGCACGGCCGGCTAGTTTGTTGACGTTCTCATGGAAAAAGTACGCAGACGAGACGAAACACTGCCCCGCTAAACAGCACTGAGGAATTATCTACGATTATTAGAGAGCTGTGTGCGTGTGTGTGTGTGTGTGTGTGTGTGTGTGCGTGGGTGTGTGCGTGTGTTTGTCCGGCCCAAACGTTTTCAGGGTCACGTTTCTCCAATCGACCTCCAAACTGACCCCAAACCAAAGTTTGAGCGGGAAAAACTTTTGCACACGGTTCTACTGACCCTTGTTTTAAAAAGTGAAATGACTTTATTTTGGAAGCAGAACCCTTATTTTGAAAAACCTGCATCGAGGGGCCCAGATATTTTTTGCGCTAGTTTTGGCTCTTTGTTTCGTAATTTTTTTTTTAATTCAATCTTTATTTAACAAGGAAGTCCCGTGAGAATTAATCTCGTTATAACGGGAGATCTAATCCCAGCCCATTCAGAGAAAAAAACGGAAATGTTAAAATAATGCAAAATAGTTTTGTGCTGATTCTGGTATTAACAATTCAAATAAATAATAGAACCAAGAAACAGAAGATAAGATCAACAGAAGTGACTGTAACTGACAATACCGACATTTTAATCCGTCTTCTTCTCCTCTAATAATACAGACAATTTCCTTCTAGCTTGGTGTAAGTCTGGTTTTTACTAGAGATGCAGCGAATGTATTTTAAAGGCTCTTATTTTGAAGGATTACAGGATTATATGAAAAGGCTGGTCGGCCTTGTGTATGTATTCTGACTTGTTGTATTTAAGGGTTGTTCCACTGCAGCTTCTTTTGTCCTTACGTCTTAAAAGTATAAATGACGGCGTAGATACATCAATCGGTCTCGTGGCTAGCTCTGGGATCCCGTTAGCTTTAGCCGCTCTGCTAACGTTAGCCGTGCTTGTATGGCGCACAGCTAGCAACCGTTGCAACCGGCCTCAAGTGATTGCCGATTTAATCAAAGTGGGTGTAATAAACATGTAATAAACCCCTCATGGCTATATTATGAAGAAAGTGTGACAGAACCAGGCTTCCTTTACCCAAACCGGACTGAACAAAAACCTAAACCAGTCAGAGGTAACAAATTCATCACAACAGCAGTTGTCTTCTTCTTCGTCTTCTGTGCAGGGTCCAATAAAAAAAAGGGGCTTTCGGTGACTCACTTGATCAACTGCTCTTACGCTGCATTAGTCAGGCGAGAGGGACGGGTTGTTATCATGAAGAGGATGTGGAATATGACAAAATACAAACTAAGAAAACGTGTGTCCAAAGAACCGGATAACCCCCTCCACTGGAAACGGTTAATGCTGATGTGGACAGACAATAACGTCTATTATAGGCTAAAGTAGTAAGAAAGTAAGTAAGTAGTAAGTTCTGAAAAAAGTTTAAATGTGCCTGAAAATAGGTTAAGTCAGCAAAATGAAGAAACTAAATACGCGCTGCACATCCAGCAGTTTTTGAAGAATGTTGGGTCGATGAACCCCCGTCTCATAAATACAAACCGACGGGGGTAACCGTATATTCACGCGCTGCGACTTAAGAAAACACGTTCAAATAGACATGCAAAGTAAGAAAACATCAATTTCCCAGCACACATGCGCAGCATTTAAAGACCAGCCCAAAAATAACACAACACTTTAAGAAAAGAAGACTGGATCTGGGGGCTCGGTGGGCTGAACAGAGACGCTGAAGTGGAAGGCGCAGGGGACAAGCGGACACAGAGTATTTGAGAGATACTCAAGAGAGTTTTTAGGAGTTGTCGGTAGAGTTAGAGGCTGGCAATAACTCAGACATTAATGGAGAAAATCTGCGTGAATTTTTCCTCAACTTAGGTTTCTGTTGTATTTCGGCGGAGGTTTGCACTTTCTGAGTGTTTTTTTTTTTTGGTTAATTTTCATTTTTCAGTTTAATCAATTTTAATATGCGTATAAAATCCACAATATTGTCAGAAAGTACCGCCTTGATTCACCCGGTAATATGGATAAAAGGTTGCGTTGGCTTGAACCACCTCACTGGGCCGCGGTTCCTTCTTAAATCCCGTGAGTTCCTTCTAACCACACCGGTAACATTTTTAATTTCAAGACAGATGGCGGCTAATGAAACACAACAGGCTTAAGGCTAGAGGTATTTATTCAAGCTTTCCTGTTACGCCTTATTTTCATGGACTGTTTGGGAAATACTCACATTTGTCTCACATTGATCAGAAGTGTAGTTGTTTCGTACAACATAAAAGGACAATAAAGGAGACGCTACTTTTACACGTGTCATAGTTTTCACTAATAATTGCGGCGCCACGGCTTTTTTTCAATATTTGTTTCAGTCCTTCAGTGATTACTGGGTGCCTTAGGTCAGGGGGGTCCAACTGGATCCCAGAGGGGGGGACAAAATCAAACGTCCACATCAGAACTCCAACTGGCCCTTATTAATCTGAGGTATTAAGACAATTTTATTCTTATTTTATGAACTAATTTTTTTTTTTATAGAATTCTGAACAAACCAAAGGAATAAAAAAAAAAAAAAAACTCAAATTACAGATTAAATTCAAGATGATGATTAGAAAGATGAGTTGCGTTTCCCTCTCTATCAGCAAGTTTTTAATCACAAACATCAACAACCGGCAGAAAAGTTGATTTTACAAGTTAATAATTACATCTAAAATCAAATAAACATCAAAGAAAAAGAAGAGATTCATGAACAATATCTCCTCCTGAACGCTGATAAAAAAGACCAGGGAGAAACGCCGGTGCTATTGATCGACGTGCCGGCTATCGCAGTGCATTCTGGGACTTGTAGTATCTGGGGTATTTGCGCTCTATTGCATATTTTGGTTTAGAGGAGAGGATGAAAAACGGTAACCGTCAAAACTGCGAAACCTCTCTATGGTTTCACCATTTCCAGGATTTTTGGTTCCGGAACCGATGTTATGCTTGGAGGCGAGCCCGATTCCTCCTCCAACATTACGCCGTCTCCTAACAGAGACGCTCAGCAGTCTGGACAGAACATCAAACAAAAATATAAGGGTGGTTTTGCCTTCCACGGAAGGTCGCTGCAGAGGTCAAAACATTTAAACAGAAGCTATTTGAAGGGAGAGTAAAGTTTATTTACTCTCCTTATTTGCGTAGTCTTCTAAGTATGCAGGTATGCATTACTATTACCGGTCAGTCGGGTCAGAACTTTGCACAGGATATTTTTAAGGGGTGAGGACCGAGGGGGGCAGGAGAGACGGGGGAGGGCTGGACGCGGGGGTAAGAGCATCAGAGGTCAGGGGAGGGTCAAAGAAAATGGGGCCACAAAACCTGAAGGCCACTTTGTTCTATTTAAGAGAAATTTAGAAAAGGGTTTTTTGCAGGAATTAAAGAATGTACTCCACATTCCAATGAAGTCAGTTTATTATAGGTTATATATATATATATAAGTTGTATAAAAGTTGTTTTGAAGCAAATGTCTCCCAGTTTTACTTAAAATGTTTTCTTGAATTTAATTAGGTTTTCAATGAATGCTTATTGAAAACTGAAGCTCGTAAGTAAAAAGTCCACAATTTTATTTATTTTTGGTCTGTATCCGGCTTTTTCTGCTCTGGGGCTACCATGTAAACCAATCAGCCATAACATTATAACCACCTAACTTATAAAAGTATATAACTTGCCGTTTTCCCGCCAAAACAGCTCTGAGAAGTCAAAGCGTAGCCTTAGCGAAACGATGAAAAAATAAATTGGTAGAAAGAGAAAGGATGGGAGGGGAGTGACTTGAAGGAGTTTATGGGATATACGCTACTGCTTCTGTCTGTGCTACACGGTGTTAGCTCTCTGGCTGCTCAGCCATATCACGCTAGCTCGCTTAGCTTAACTCTGGCTAAGTTGAGCAAGTTAGCATCTGGACCAACCTTTAAGCTGAGAACAGGTGTTTTATTTTTAAAGATAGGATAAATACACAGCCTTACTAATGAGTGACATCAAAAATACTCTTTTAACAGGATGCTAGTTCTCCAGCACGCAGCTGTGGTAAGGCACCTAACAACAAACCACAACTCCCATAATCCCCCACATCACAGATACACCAATACTCATAAAGCCTTCTTCTTAAAGGGCCAGTGAATTAAACTGCTGTGGAACCGTCGTGCTTCAAAAATGAGATTAGATCTACAACCGAACGGAGAACGCAATCTTATTACAATCAATCGCCCAGCCGTAATCCACATGAATGCCAGGAGCCAAGGTTTCCTAGTAGAACATTCCTAAAGCATCACACCATCTCCCCCTTCTTCCCATAGTGCATCTTGGGAAGGACAAACTTATTCACCAGACTTCACGCCTTCTTCCATGGCTCCAAGTTCCTGTTCTGATGCCGACGATTAATCTTTCAGTTCATTTATTATCGCTAAATTCATTGACGTAGGTCTTTCGAACCATCATAAATCACATGCCAATGTCTCAAATATCCTGAATTGTCAATATTGGAGAAGATGGAATCACCAAACGGTGTCGGTTTCTCCCTCGATAACCGCGTAAAAAAAAAGGACGAGGGATTATTTTCTGATGATTAAATCCGCAACTTTTCTGCTCATTACTAGGCTCCCCCACCCGGGGACGCAAATGTAAACAGAAGCCGCACCGTCGGCTGATTTATCTGAGCCTGAGATTAGCCTTAGATTAGATAAGCCAGGAGAAGAGAATTCTAAGGTATGCTCTTCTCCTTGCCAATCAAAAAAAATGTGGCGGTGAATCAGCGCCGAAGAATTCCAATCCGATGTCAAGGGCGTAAGAAGGAGCCTAATTAAAAGCAAACACTCAAATTCAGACTCAGGCTTTTTGAGACGTGATGGATAATAACGGCAGCAAATAGAAAATCTGACAGAGCAACGCCTGAGAGAGCAGAATTATGATGGCGAACATGACATCACTTTGCAAAACCCAAAACAGGTTTGTTGAGGACGGCGGCAAGAAATCCATCAAAGGGGGCCGCTAAATGATGTCAATTAACATTTATGACGGCAAAAGAATTCCCAACTGCGAATGCTAAATCGAATTAAGGCAGCCTGCGCCGTTTCAACAACAGGAATGGGAAATTGGGAGCCAAATAATGAAGGACGAATGGGTTCAATTTCCTACACCTGGATATCAGTGAGTCGACCCGGGATCTCGCCAACAAATCCATCTGGGCCTTTTCAGGACATTAAGGGTTCAACACCTGCAATTTAATGAACACACTGCAGGAAACGACATAACTATTCTGGAACCATATGGATGTTTAAAATCTTCAAAATGCCAACGTGATGTTTTTTTTCTTCCCGAGTCTCCATTCACGCTGTGCTAATTATCGCTAATTCAAGCGAGCCATCCAGCATCAAACGCAACACTTCTTCAGAAACCAGACTCAACCAGTCACCTACAGGCAAAAAATGCTGCCAGTTATACCGGTGTGGGGAGAGGAAAAAAAAAAAAGTGCGTGACGCTCAGCGATAAAAAAGCAAAGAGCCGTTTTGTGTTTTTTGTTTTTTTCGTGTCTCTAAAAAAGTGCAGCGAGGAAGAGAGGAGGCCATAAAACAGCGGGGCTGTAAAGACTCTGAAGAAAAGAGAACAGGTGTAAATCAGAGGAAGGGGGAAGGGGTGCCGGGATGCCCTGGAGATGGCAGAACCCGCTCTTTGAGTGCCGGTGTGACTGGAAGAACCTGCCCTCTGGGTCACAGACCGACAGGTACGGACCTGTTGAAGAGAGCCGTGTTTGGAAAGGAGGCATTCACCTCGCTGTCAAAGCTGCGACGTGAGCACAGGAGATGGAAAAACAAATTCTCTCCCACGTCGCCTGAGGGCGCCGCGGCGGACCTTTGTTGTCTTTTAGCCGCAAGGGTATGTGGGATAGGATCTTGTCCTCTTTTTTTTTTTTTTTTTGTGCTCTCACAATGGACCAGATTTCCTCCATGTGATCGTGGTTGTGGTTGTGATTGTGGTTGTGGTTGTGGCGGACTCACCATACATCTTGCCCTCGTCGGACAGGATGATTTTCCTCCTGCCGCAGGGAGGGTAGATGGCGAGGGCCTCCTGAAAGCTCAGCTCGATGTCCGGGCTCCACACGCCCTCGGCGTCCCCGTCCAGGGCCCTGTCCTCGCTGTCCACGTCCAGCCCATCTTCTGGGCTACCGTTGGCGCTCCACTCGTTGGAAGCAATGGTGGCGGCTCCCCCTGGGCCCGTCCCCGAGCCCCAATATCAGAGGATCTGTGGGAGATCTGTAGGGCAAAGATGCGAGACGGTTTTCTGCTGAGTATTCACTTGAATATGTTGATTACATCACACATGAAAGCGAACAAGAAGTCGGCCATGTTTCCTCATGCTGGATGAAGGACACGCACACATCTCAACTCTTACCCATGAGTCTCATGGGTTATGGGAAAGATAATAACCCTCAGAAGTTCTACTTATTTCTTGTGTGAGGCATTATGAAAGGAATGGTGTACCTGTAATACTACACTGATACTGCAGTATTATTGTAGTTATACGCGTGTTACAGTGTTTCATCGGTGTGTTGTTGGGTAGGAACAGCTGAGTCGTAAAGAAACTCTGGGCAGTAAATGAAAGAATGAGGTCAAGGATACACGCAGCTGAAATGGGTTTCCTTTGTCAGGGTGGGGCTGGGCTCAGCCCTTAAAGATAAAGTACCGGAACCACATCAACGCGCGTCATAAAGGAGACAGTCGAGGTGGTTCTGGCATTCGATCAGGACGCCTTCTTTTGGAGGTTTTCCGGGAACAACCAATTGGGATGAGACCCCGGGTTTGACCCAGAAGAGGCTGGAGGGACTATATATCTCGTCTGGACTGGGACCGCCTCGAGATCCTCCAGTATGAGCTGGGGAGTGTTGCTGGCGAGAGAGACATTTGGAATTTTCTGTAACCGCTTATCCTGTGAAGGGCAGGGGCTGGAACCTATGCCAGCTGACTAGTGGCAAGTGTCGGGGTTTACCACACTGTCACCTAAAGGCAATTCAGAGTCACTGATTCAGCAGCGCTGCATGTTTTTGGACGGTTGGAGGCGGCAGACACGGGGAGGAAACGCAGACTCAGCACATAACCGACCCGTGTCCGTAAAAACCCAGAACTTCTTAACCAAAACTCCCAGATCAGGGGGGAGGAGCTTGAGTTGGAAATAATTCAAGAGGTGTATTATAGAAAAAGGTTTGAGACTGAGGTGGACAAAGACCCCACCAGAACCGCTTCCTGTCAAAATATAATTCACTTTTTCTTGCTGGTTTTGGGGAATTGTACAGAATTTTCTAGTGTGATCCAGACTATTGGAATGTTTCTGGACAATGTGCAGAACCACTTTTTTTTCCTCTTTCTTTATGTAAGAAGAAAAAGTCAGACTATCGAATGACGTACTAACGTTTCTTGGGTTTCGGTCGCCACGTGGCATTGGATGATACATACGTTGCTTCGTCTTTTCAAATCTAAATTGAGTAGACTAGTGGCCACAGCTGGAACTGCAGGCCAGACAAATCTGTGGCAAAAACTCCCGGGTTATAACTCTTCCTGTGAGAAGATTTGAAAGTGACATTTTCATTTGATTTATCAAACTGTTTAATTGCAAGATAACATTTGTTTAGTCTCACTCGTGTTTTGTAAGAGGAAGCCGTTCAGGTATGCAAAAGCCCCGAAAAAACCCTTTTGGCGCTGGTCCTGGATGAGCAAGTTCCTCAACTCTTGGAACAAAGTGCTCAGAACACATTAACTGCCGCTGCGCCGACATCTTGAAACACTGATTGCTGAGGAGCAAACAGGCAGGGGAGGACTGGCAACGAAAAATATCTCAGGAATTTTCTGTGAAGCAGCCCCAATTTAACTCGCCAAATTGATACGTGCTTCCAAGGCGAGATGAAGTTACGCGTGCGAGACGTTTTCTGGATGGATGGATCGCGAATTTAAAGAGGAGAAAAAAGGGACACAGACCGTTTTACTGCAGAATAAAGACTTTTATATCTAAATTTTTTCTTATAATACACGCATCAGCGTTTTGATAGGCGGTAAAATCCCAGAATAGCACTTTTGAATTAGCTTTGCGTTAGCGTCTGAGTACTTCCACCACCGCTTCCTGTCGAGTCAGCGTTTATGAAGACAATTCTAATGCTATGCTAACTAGCAAACATTATGTCCATGAGATTGTTCTTAAAGATAAGTTTGAAAAACATCAATCATGCAGACTTCCTCAAATAATTTTACTGTATGTTGAACAAAAACATATAAAAATAAAACCCCAATAAACCCAATTTTACAATCATGAATTCTGTTTGAAAGGAAATTGATGACTTCCCCAGAAAAGGTCAAATTGAATTGCAGCGCAGCTGAAAACGCGTTAAGAAAATAAAACAAATTAGAAAAATTAGTCATAACCAGACACAAATGCATTATGTGGCATAAGATATTTGTAAATATTGTCTTTCATCCTTTTCCAACTCAAAAATATTTTATCGGTTAATCAGGAAGTAGTTGACAAAAAACAAACAAACATCGTTTGCAACGCCGTGTTAACGTGACAACCCAAAATTAATATCCTGGATCGCTTTTCAAACTTGATACCCCAAAGACCTTGAAGCGAGGAAGAACTGGACTGATTTTTGGGGAAACGGTCGGTTGCATATTTCGAGCTTTATCTCAAAAACATCATTTATCAACCGCTGGTCCAAATTAAGTCCAAATTTGGTGCGTTTTAATCAACTGGGGGGCGGGTCCATCGTGTATATATCATAATATTTTTACTTTAATGGTCCGTATTTCTGTTATAGAAAAACACGGTTTATCGTAAATTCCTTCTTAACTCCTGTTCCGATTTAGACCGATTATTTACGCCTTTGAAACATTTATGGAAATCTGTCTTGTTTTATTCCTGAGCTCAGAAAAACTAGTTAACTGTATTTATCTCCATTATTGAGTCACTACGGGATCCGATCCCAGAACAGACTGCTGACTTTGTAGAAATAGTCAGGTTGGGTCAATGTGGACTGTTTGAGATGATTTATGAGTCACATTTCATTTCAGGACTTCAATAAGGAGGTTTGCTTGTACAACGCAGGGGGTTGGGGGAAATACCCTTGCTGACAGCTCAGGTCTCGTTTTTATATTCGTAGTTTTTACTGTGAAAAACTTTTTTTTTCTTCTTCTTTGAATCTTCGACGGCAGTTTTCTCTGTGAATGTTTCAGCTACGTGTGAAACTGGATACATCCTGTTTCAGGCAAACGCTAGGTTTCCTTTTTGAATACGTCTATTGTATCAAACTGATCAGCCATAACATTAAAACCACCAGCCCAATGTCGTGTGCGTCTCCTTTTTGCCGCCAAAGCAGCTTCGCCGTACATGTTTCCCGACAATTCTCTATCAGAACCATTAACTTTTCTGCCGGTGTCGTTCAAGACGGGTTTGTCTTTATTCCAGAAGCGCATCAGTGAGCGAAAGGCGCCAATGACCCTGCTTCTAACCGCCGCAGACCACGAACATCCAACAAGACCTGCAGTTCTGGAGATGATCTCACCCGCTCGTCTAGACATCACGCTGTGGTCCTTCTCAGAGTTCCTCGGATCCTAAGGCTTTCCAATTTTTCTTCTTTCCAACATCAACTGGAGGATAAAATGTATTCCACCCACTGACAGGTGTCATTTTAACGTAAGGATATCATTCACCTCCCCGGTTGGTGGTTGAAATGTTATGGCTGATCGGCGCACGGACCATATTGGTGGGCTCGGAAATCAATGGACGATTTGAAAAGGAAGAGAATGAAAAAATTCCCCCAGTTTTCCAACAACCAGTCCAAATCTGCAGATAAAAAACAGAGTGAAGAGCTTTCTAGGATTTAACAGTGCTGGTATTTACAATGAATTCTCAACCAGAGACGACGTTTCCAGCATGAAAATATGCCCACTGCTTCTTATTTTTACGGACTTTCAGTACTTTTGAAGCTGCAAAAACATCCCGAGAATCTCTCTTTATGTAAAAAACCACTATAATAAATACTTCAGGATATATCATTCACATATAGGTTGTTTTTTTTTATTATTACAATTTGAACATCCCAGTCATTAAATTTGTATGGGTAAACAATGTTTACTGTAATTATTACTAATTTCCTATATTTTATTTGTCTGAAATGGGGAAATTGTTTCAAGATATTCCATAAAATGAAGTTTAAAGACCTCACTAATCAGAGCTGGCCTCAAAGAATTCTTGTGGTCTGGGAACTGTGTCCCAGTGTGGTTAGCTTATGGCTGACTGCAGGCAAAGATCTTAAGTAGTTTTCAAGCTGCCTTCTCTGCGTTGTATTGTTTCTGAGATGGAAGTCAACGAGGTGAGCGTGATCCTCCCCAGGATGCTTGTGTTTCGGCCTCAGCGTTTCTGCAGATGGTTGGGAGGAATTAAGCATAACGCGGAAAAAGGAGAAAGTGGCTAAGTGTGATTAGGATTTTTTGCAGGTAGCAGGAGAGAATATTCAAAATATTCTGATGCCGGCAGTTGTTGTTTTTTGGTACATCATAAGCCATTTTTGACCCTTTTTTTTTTTATCATGGAAAAACAAGATTAAAATTAGGAAAAAAGGCCCTTTTTAAAAAAAATAAAAAAATAAAAATCATCCAAACTCTTGTGTGTCTCAAGGCCGCACAAATGCCCCCGATTCTTCACGCCATAATCCCACCAAAACCCACCAAGAGTTTCTCTGGAAGTCGTCCCGACGGGAGGTTTAAAAACCCGTCATAATCTCATTTTAAACTCGAAAAGACAGACAACTCACGATAAACCCTGAAAAAATGTTTTTTGTCCTTTTCGCCTCAGCGTCTCCGTTTATTTCTCAGCGTTCGGAAACCCTCACACTCCATCCTCGCTCGCCGTCTCAGAAGCACACAAATCGCCGAAAAAAGCAGAAGGCGAAGGATTAGCCACGCGTCGTTTGGCCTCGCGTCGTTTTCAATAGGGCTTAAAAAAAAGATCAAAGGTGGGGCGACCAGTTGTTTCCCGCTGGGATTCTCGGCGACACGCAGCTCCCAGCGTGACATTCGCTGGACGCAAACAAGAGAGAGGGACAAATATTCACAAGGCGAGCCGCTAATTTTAGCCGAGAGCGCATTGGTTATGGCGGAGCCCCTTCGCAAGCAGGGTCACGGCGTTAAAACTCGACACTGGGAGCGGGAGCGCCCGTCAGAAGCTCGAGTGATCTCACTCACTTCTCACAGATCACAGGGCTGGAGAACTTCCCACAGCCGCAGTCGGCCTGAGTTTAATCGTGTTATACCTCGTCTACGTGTGGTTGAACGCGTGAAGCCCCCCCCCCCCCTCGAAACAAGTGGTTTTCTCATCTATGCTGGCGTTTTGTGTTTTTGGGAGTAATTCCCTGGACTTAAAAGCTAATATTAGAACTGCAACTTTTATTTACATGATACATTTTTGATACATTTGTCATGGATGTTTAAAAGCCAAAAAAAAAAACAGAGGAAAACAAAGATGATGTCATCGTTAGTCTTGTTTTAGTCCGTATTCACTTGACATGCAACAAGAAGTAAAACATAACTTGTGAGAAAAACTTGCGAGCTAATTTTAGCCCGGAAAAATCCCTAGAATCTTCTTCCCTCTCCTTCTGAAATGTTTATTAAATTATCAAACTATTTCCATTCTAAATCGTGACGAGCGAGGAATGATCGCAGCTCAAGCGCGGCCCCCTGAGAAAAAATGGCGATGTATTTTTTTTCGGACAATCGTCTGGCATTAATGCAGTAAAACAGTTCTTAGTGCTGCGGCCCCCCGACTGGGATTCCAATTGAATGGGATTTATTGTTTGGATAGCTAATGGCAGCCTGTTTTGATATCAGCCCCGATCATGTGACTTATGTTCATTCTGTTACTGTCAGCACGCCGCGGTTTTTGGCTCAAATTAATTTAGAGTAACTCTTAAAAGCAAAATTTGTGTCTCGGCCTCACGTGGACCAGATGTCCTTTGTGTGATCTGGTGTGAAAATGTCTCTAAAGCCGTCCAGAGTAGTTCTGGGGAAAAGTGCACAGATGGGGCAACAGCTCCAGTCCAGCCTGGGCGCTAATCGATGACTGGCGGCGCAGTGAGCGAGCGAGCGAACGAGCGAGCGAGCCAGGGATGGCCACTCTGTTGTTGTTCATCTCCAATTATAGCAGAGAAAACAACGCTAAGCTCCTCCGCGCTCCGAGCTGGGCAGATGAGCAAACGGCGCGCGGCGGATCTGGCGACCTTGATGGAGCTCACGAGGGTGTGTTGAAGTGAGGTGCCGCGAAACGAGAGGCTCTTCGCCGAGAGAGAGAGAGGGGCCTGAATTCCAGACATGTCCTTATTAAGAAAGGGCTGCGAGTGTTTCTCCTCCTGCCTCCCTTGTGTCAACCCAACGCCCTGCCTCCCTCCTCCGCCTCCCCCTCCCACCCCCACCCCCGTCCAGCCAGCGCTCAGAACGTCTCTACCCAAATAAGGACAGGAGATCAGGGGATGCGTGTATGGGAGGAGTGGGTGGTGGGTTGGTTGGTGAGCGGGGAGGGGGGTGTTTGTGGGGGAAGGAGAGGGGGACATTTGGGGGAGGTTGTGGTGGTGGTGGGGGGGGATGTGTTGTCCAATTTAGGCGTCCACTTTGGGGTCTGGAAAACAGTGGGATTGTTCCAGCTGGAATGCAACATCAGCAGTGAACACGCTCCTGCTTTGTGACGCTGGGAGCTCAGACTAGAAGCAGGGCATTGTCAGGGGGAGCCACCCCCCCACACACACACAACACACACACACACACACACACACACACCCACTCCCCAACCCCTCAGTGCTCTATTGAAGTCATAGGACTTTAAAAAAGAAAAAAAAAATCAGGACAATAGTCATGACTTCACGATAAAAGCACAAGTGGTAAATATCATTACAAGGACGGTTAAAACCGACTCGTATACAACAATTAATCTGACAATCATAAATAGTCCCAATTACAGATAAAGACCTCTGGCGTTGGGTTCCTCGCCGTAATTCACTGCCGGCACATCATTGGAGGAGAGACGCTGATTTAACGAACATATTGATTATATTAGAGCAGCTGCTACAAACAGACTCATTGTCCCCTTTTAGCCAAGTTATGGTGAGAAACCCAGCGCCCTGCCAATGACTCACACAACAACACACACTGCAAATGCGTGGGGGGGTTGCGCTCATGAACTCATAAAACACCAGACATGAAGACAGTTAAAAGTCCTTTTATGCTCAATGCAGTATGGATCCGGACTGAGCCTTTAGTTCCGAACTCCTCGTCCATTTCCTGTGTATTCGTACGCGTCCGTTACTTACAGCTAGGGCGTAAGTGAGCCCCCAGTCCCCTGCGTCTTACAAGCAATCCCCCCCCCTGATTAAGCTCCTCAAATGAAATGTGAGTCTGTGACGGCCCACGTTGACCCAAAGGAAGATAAATACGGTAAATCACATTTTCTGAGCTCTGAAGTAATAAAACAAGAAAGAGTTCCTTGCGCAAGAGTTAAATTTAGACACGAGATGAGATGAGAAACTGTGTTTTTCCAGGACAAGCTCCCCCTAATGAGTTAAATATGAACTTATTGTAGTGAAATAATGTCCAAGATAGAACTTTTAATGACAGTTAGGGAGCTATGTTCGAAAAACGGTGTTTCTCGGTCTCCCTAGTCAGTAAAATATGAACTATTAGAGTAAAATATTGGAGTAAAATATACTAAATTTGGACTAAATCGAACCAACGGTTGAGAAATTATGGCCTGAAAACTGTTATTTTACAGATGAAGTCCCGCCCCCCCTAGTGTTAGAAACATGCAACTGATCATTCCTCAAAATCACCCCAGTTCTTCCTCACACTAAGGTCAAACATGGGTTTAACATCTGAAAATGATCACTGGGGTTGTTTTTGAGTTATTGTATTAACAGGAAGGATCAGCGGCGGCGTTGACAAATCCATTATAAACCCCCGACTTTTCGGGGATATAGCAAGTTAAACGAAAAGGTACGAAGCACGAAGTACACTGTTGCCTCGGCATCTACGACTTTTTAACTCACCACATTCATTATTACAGCTTTGTTCTCTGCCACCTCGCGATGCATCGCGATAAAGGTCGGATACTGGGAAACAAATGTTGCTCATTTTTATTCGTCATCCGACATGATCAGGATCTTTCCGGTCGATCGGGCTTGCCGGAGTGATGGAGTGACGTGGCGAGCATCATGTTATGCTAATGAAGTCCACACAAGGAGAGACGCTCTTCCTTAAGTGGCGTTTAACGGTTGGGTTAGAAACAATTTAGATTAAAAGTATAATTGCGACATGATATAGGAGCGCCATTAGGAACCAGGATTCCTGGTTCTCGGACTCGGACGATGATTTACCAGAAAAAATGGTCATTCTAAGCGTCCGGTTAAACGTTCGCCATCTGGCAACACTGAGTCTCCTTAAAAAATTAACAAGACAAAAACTTTCAATCTTTCACTTTTCACGCTCAAAGAAGCGCACATTCCTGATTTCTATTCCGGATTTCCAGCTCTGGTGGGAGAACTTCTCTGCTCCTCTCTGGTTTATGTTACAGTCAATTTAATATCTTCAGGTTTTGAGCTGTCACTGACGTTTGATGTTTTATGGACCCAAACTAATAACCTCCAGATGAACGGAAAAACAAAATAATTGTGAGCCGTAGCTCTTGTCCTGAGCACAGCTCCGTGTAGGACGCTCCTTCAGGCGGCCGACAGATGGGACGCTTTGCGAGGGTCTCGACTGAATGACAGAGGGATACGTCCCCCTTTACCACCCGCTGGAAGTCGCCCACGAGGCCGACGCAGTTCCATCGCGCAGACGGAATAACGCCGCACATCTACGCGCCTCTCGCGTTCGTTCAGAAGGCGCCATTCATGCACCAGAATCCCCCTCGTGCCGTTTTCCCAGCTCCGGACGGATCGATGGCGTTGCGGCCTTTCAGTTTATCTCCGCCGCGACTCCATCTAAGAACCAGCTTACTGGCAGAGCAACCAGTTTCCTTTTTTTTCCCTCCCTAGACGGGACTGTGTGTGGTGAAATGTCCCAAAGAATTCCAGTAATTCTACTGAGTCACTCTGAGGCTGCTGGGTCACACGGAGGAACGCCGTCTGTATAGCTGGAATCAGGAAAGGGATTCCATCCCAGGCATTTGTTTTAAGTGTGACACAGAGTGTAGGAAATCCCTCAAGCACACCTACGTGTTTCGGTAATAACTGGAAAGAGCACTCAGACAGCGCAAACCCCCGCCACGGCACGATTGGACCCAAGGTTCAGGGAAAACTTCACGCGGATTTCCCCATAAATGTCTGAGTTACTGCCAGCCTCTAAATCTACTGACAACTTCAACAAACTATTTCTCAAATACTCTGTAGCAGCTTGTCCCCTGTGCCTTCCACTTCAGCCTCTCTGTTCTGCACACTGAGCCCCCAGCCCTAAAAGAAAATCAAAGAAACTGTTGAAACAGAGACCCCAACTCTAGCCCCATAAGGAACATCAAAGGAATCAGTGGAACTCTTGAAACACAGCCCTCAGCTCCACCACCAAAGGAACATCAAAGGAACTCTTGAAAATGAGGCTCCAGCCCCAAAGAGGAACATCAAAGGACTCATAGGAACTCTTATCACTGTGCTCCTAACTTCAGTCCCAAAGGAACATCAAAGGAATCAAAGACACTTTTGAAATAGCCCAAAGTCCATAGCCAAGGAAACATCAAAGGAATCAAAGGAACAAAGGCAGCAATAGCCAAATCCTGACATCACTCCTCCATTCAATCTCCTCCAGGATGTGGTAAGACCTAACTCTGGGTGAAATGACACCCACTATTGTCTCCTCGTTTTTCCGTACGCCCAAACAAGCAAACAAACAAATATATACAAACAAACAAACCTTCCTGAAACATAACCTTCCTCTCTGGAGTCAACAATCGGCGGCACTCCATCAACATCGTCACAAAATCGCTTTTATTTCATTTTCAAAAACAATTGCCAGTTTTTGTAACGTATCTTCATCTTCTTCGTCATCCTCATGCTCTCAGATGGATCCGCCAGATGTGTTTTTACTTTCATCAGTGTCGGAGTCATTCTCTCTGATTTTATTTTTATGACCTGATGTTTGCATCTTCTCTCCTCCAAACTACCCGCATTTAAACCCGAACAGGACCGACGGAGGATCTACATTCAGAACAAACGTCCCACCATGAGAGCCATGTGAGCCCACTGAGCAGGGACAGCAGCAATAATACAGAAAACCGCCGAATGCAGAAACTTTTTATGGTTCTGCCGTTCATTTCACAGCCACACTTCTTCATTCTTAATGTGTTTCCTAACTCGAACGGAGTTTTTTTTTTTTTTTTATCAAGAAACTTCTTTTTCAGCGGGAACTGGCTCCTCCTTGTACTCCGAAACGACACTCGAGAGGAAATTTCATTTTAATGAGGTCAAGACAGCCTGAGCTTGATGCTTAAAAACATGTTTCTGTGTTGCTCATTAAAAATGTTGTAAATATCAAAAGGAAAACGTGACAAAAAAAAGAAAAAAAAAAGAAATCGTGGATCTTCTCAGGTCTGTTTAGACAGAAAAACCTTTGCAGAGACGATCTGGTGGGTTTTTTTGAGAGACTGAGAGGCAGAAGAGGAGCATCAAAAGACTTTAACTGCACTGATAACGAATCGTCTTTATGTGCACAAATGCATAAAGTCACAACTGACTGTTCATTTGACATTTCTGGTTCTATTTTACCTCAAACATCTGAGGAAAAATGTCCAAAAAGTTGCCGTCAAGAAATCGGACTCCATACTAATGTGCAACTCAGTTCATTAAAAAAGTTTTAATCTGAAGAATACCCTTTATAAATAACATTATACCTTTATTTCAAGCTTGAAAATAGACCAAAATCAGGATATTCATCCAACAAATAATGAAAAAGAATTATTTACGCTCTGAAAAATAATATAATACTAATCCTTTTACAGCTACTACTATTAATAATAAGAAATAAACATAGATAAAAAGTATATAATAATGACATGAATATAACCACAGTTGGAAAAAATTGTTTAAAAGATCATTAGATGCTCTTTTTTCTTTTTTTTCCAAAGTCAGTAACTGATGGTGTTAAAATTAAAAAAAAAATTTTTTTTCAAAAAATGGCCGCCAAAACCCAACTGTCCGGTTTGATTAAGTCCAGCTTAATGCAAAATCCATATCCCTGTCGAAAATATATATACATACATTTAAAACAAAGTGTTTTCACAGGGTTCTGTCCTGACCCAAGCCCACTTACCACGATACACAGAAATGCCCTCGGTAGATTTTATGTGATCCTGCTGAAAACCGGTAAAACAAAAAACAAACACTGACTTACTAGTGAAAATAAAAACCTCCCCGTTGGCGGTGATCATTCCGATCTCAGTCCGGACCAAAACAAAACAATCAAGACCATCTTATTTATTCAGACGTTAGAATTAAACAACTGCTCCATTGTGTTCACCAGCCACTTGCTAACTTTATCTGTTTATCTGTATCTGACGCTTAAAAGTACGACATTTACGATTAAAGCTAATCGAAACAGTTGTGGTTCGTAAAAACCAAAAACGTGGCGCTGAGAGACGCTAAACTGGTGATAATCCAGGCTTGATTTATCGCGACATTTGAGCCATTCTGATTGAAAAAGAAAGGAGACGGTTATCGGAAAATCAAAAAACTCTACCGCTGTCGTCGCTGAATGCAGGGATTTATCCCCGAAAAGACCCCAATCCCCTGCGTTCTACAAGCAAACCCTGCTGATTGAACTCCTCAGATTAAATGTGACTCATTAATAATCTCAAATAATCCACATCGACTCAACTTGACTATTTCTATGAAGTCGTCAGTCTGCTCTAGGATCAGATCCCAGAGTGACTCAATGATGAAGATGAATACAGTTAACTGGTTTTCCTGAGCCCAGGAATAAAAACAAGACAGATTTCCTCGAGTCGATTCAAGACATAAATTCAGACCCAATTGGACTCAAGGCTGGAAAGTTACGGACCAGAAGTTGTGTTTTCAGAAGAATTCTCCTCTAGGGAGTAAAATATGAACTGTTGTGGTGAAATAATAGAAATAGGAGACATAGATCTCCTCGTTTAGATTCATGTGAGCCAGTTTGGACATAATTGGGCTTAAAGTTTGGAAGTAATGGTCCAAAAAAATGTGTTTTTAGGGAAATATGAACAATTGTAAAGCAGTGTGACAAAGATATGTCCGAAAAATTGTGTTTTTCTCTTTAAAAAAAGCTCCCCCTAGTGAAGGAAATAAGAACTAAATGAGTAAAATAGTAAATATAGAAGATAAAGATCCTCCATAAATTTGGACTAAATGGGACCAACAGCTGAGAAGCGATGTCCCGGCAAACGTTTTTGAGATAGAGCTCTCCCTAGTGGCAGAAATATGCAACGGATCTTTCCCCCCAAATCACTCCAGTTCTTCCTCGCACGAAGGTCTACGTGGGTATACAATTTGGAAATGATCCTCGTACTATTATTTTGGATTTAACGCGATAACGCCGCGGACGATTCCATAAAATCCGCTTTTCAGGGTAATAAGAACAAGACACACAAACGGAACCATTTCTTATTCTCTGAAATAGAACAGCGTTCCACCGACTCGTGTCCCACAGCAGACTGTAAATTTCCCAAGATCCCCCCGTCTCCCCCCGTGTCCCGTCAACCATCACTGATCCGGTCCGTGATCTCATCTGCACGTTAACTGGATTTGTTCACGTTCTCAAAATGTGTCCATTTTTTTTTTCCGAATGAACGTATACTTTGTGAAAAGCTGCTTCCAGAGCCGGACCACTTGTTGGCAAAGATACGACCCCCGCTGGCAGCTGAAAGCCCCCCCCGCCCGCTTGGCCGAGAGTTAAACACGTCTCAACCGAACTACACACACACACACACACACACACACACGCACACACACACACACACACACACAAACAAATCCTCCGCGTTAAAACCACACGACTGGTTATGGTTGAGGTGGGCTCACAGATGTCAGAGTGAGACCCCCCCTCACACACACACACACACGCACACACACACACACACACACACACTTGACAAGGGAAACAACAGGACTTGGTGGCAGAAGGAGCAGCTGCTCTGTGAGGTCAGATTACAGATAAAGAAAACATTTTAGGTTCCAGGGCAGGAAGGCCCCGCTCTCCGGCGAGGAGCAGAGAACGGCGGAGGGTCCGATTCATCCTGACGGCACTGAAACTGAAACACACACGTTTACAGCAAATGTCCCATCGCTCTAACCACCGCTGACAACTTCAGGAAGTACGTGGAGGTGATGAGTTCTCGCTCCGGACAATGTTTTAAAGAAACAAAAAAAACATCATAGAACCAGCAACCTCCCCTCCCCAACCCTCCCCTCCCCTCCCCTCGCCTCCCCTCACCTCGCCCCCCCTCGCCTCGCTTTTCCCTCCCGCGTCTGTGTTTGGCCCTAATAAATTCTCTCCAGCTCTTCCAATAACTTCCTCCTACTTCCTATCTGGCGCGGCGCTCAGGAAACAATCAGAGCCCAGAGAGAGAGAGAGAGAGAGAGAGAGAGAGAGAGAGAGAGAGAGAGAGAGAGAGAGAACAGCTCACACGGCAAGACGCACAGAAAGACGGCGAAGGTTGTGACAAACACGTGAACACACAACCACACGCGGCCCTCCTCATGTCAGACATTTGCAGCCTCGGTACCAGCTGCACGCCCGAGGAGAAAAAAAAAAAACCCCAGCAACAGCGCCGGAATGAAAAAAGCGTGAAAATGAACCCAGTCAAAGAGCAGTAAAACATTTGTGCCGTTAAAAACTCGCCACAGCCCCATTCTTATTTGTTGTTTTCTGGTAAACAAATGGCGGTATGGAAACGGGGGCCGGCTGTGTCTGAGGTAAGGAGAGGTTGCCGGTTTCCTCAGTGACTCACCGGGAGGCCGGGGCAGATAAATGAGAATCACAAGTGGAGCCGGAGCACGAAAAGAAGGCCTCACTTATTCATTGTTCTATTTCAGCGGCGAAGGCTGCAGGCTAATGCGGTCGACGCTCCACTGTAACACTTTCAGCAGGGCCTTGAGCCTCCATCCAATCCCAGAGGGAAAGACTGACAGAGAGAAACCAGCCAGAGCGCCAGAGCTTTTCCTTTTTTCTTTTTTCTTTTTTTTTTTTATAACAGCCTGAATCAGCATTTTAATCGGAAATTTTCCAGAGAACGCAGCGGAAAAGCCATTCTGGCCTGAATTGGTCATTTTGTGGTGAGGGGAGTGGTTTGAAGCCATAATCTGTGAAACCTTTAAGACATGCAGAACAGAATGCACAAGCCAATAACTCATCCAACCAGAGGAATGGTGGAACAAGGCTTTAAAAGCAGGCCTGACTTTGATCAGGGTTTTTCACGGGGAAGAGGGAAGAACAAAAAAATCTCACTTGATGCACATTTCTTTGGTGCGCATACTAAGTGGCTGCTCACACTGCAAACGAGGAATTTCAAAAAATAAGGCTCGTTTCGTGGGATATTTTTTATGCGTCTCTGAAGAAAAACTATTTCTTGTCAAGCTTCTTTTCATGTTAGGAAAATAATATTATTTTTAAGATGTTTGAAACTTTTCCTTAGTAAGAAATTCCAGCTAATATTGATTTAGCTTTTTTTTTTTTTTATCAGAGTTTGATACAATACACAAGTTGGATCGTTGACAAATAGAACCTTAGGAAAAGAAAGAGAATAATTTAAAAAAAAAAACATTTTTATGATACCCCGATTTTCAGAACTCTTAAAAAAAATAAATTTCCAAAAAATTGGAAATGTATCTTATTTATAGTCTCAAAAAACACATGAATCTTGTCGGGCAGGTTTGATGCTGCAAAAATAATCTTATTCTAAGAAGACGTATCTAACTATTTCCCAGTCAGATATTTCAGCTAATATTAATTGAACTTTGAACTTTTTTTTGAGTTTTTTTTTAATTTGGTTACAGAACTTGAAACGTTAAAAAAAAAGGCCACCTTGGGAAAAGACAGAAATAATAAATTAAATAAAAGTAGATGTATCAGTAGTAGCATCTGGTTCTAGTCTAAAAAATATGATTAAAATAAGTTATTTTTTAATGTTTGGTACCCCAATTTTCACAGCTCTCCAAAAAGGAATTTCAAAAAAGTGAAAAATAAAGCCTTGTTTCTTGGAAATGTATCTTATTTTTTGTATCAAAAGACAAATAATTTGGTCAAGCAATGTTTCCCATTAGAAAGATAATCTTATTTTAAGAAAATCACAGTTTATAAGTTGGTGATAAAGAACACAACTTAAACCGGGAACAAATAAAACCTTGACCAAATAAAGAAATAATAATAAAAGAAACAAATAGAAATAATGAAAAGTATCAGTAGTAGCATCCGGTTATGTCTAAAAAAATATATATTATCAAAACAAGTTATTTTTTTACGTTTGGTACCCCAATTTTCACAAAAATGTAACGTTTCTTTTCCGTCTCGAAAGAGAAATAATCTTATTTTAAGTCAAATATATTACATTTTTTCCTGGTAACAGATTGATTGAGCAATTTTTCTTATCTATCATAATTTATAAGTTGGTTATGCAAGACACAAATTAAACCGCTACCAAATACAACTTTGGGAAAAGAAATAATTTTTTTTTTTTAAAACAAGAAAAAAACAAATACAACAAATAAAAAGTATCAGCGGTAGCATCCGGTTCATTCTTAAGAATATGACTCACATAAGTCATTTAACGATCTTTGTTACCCCGGTTGTCACAACTCTCGACTCTTCAGTTAAGTATAATTCCACTGGGGACCAGTTCCCTCACATGCTCCTCTAGAGAACCTCTCGACGCCAGACAAAGTCTCTCCGGAGGTAAAAAATATACAACTTTTCATGCTAGCAGGAAATTTCAGGAAGTTTTTCCTCCAACCATCGCTGCAGGATTATGAGTCCAGCAAGATAAAGTGGAATTCTTCGGATGTTTCCGTTCCCCGGGAGCCGCAATCGGAATCCCACCCCAACAATAAATGAAGGCGGAACATCGATCCCCTAAAAGTGTCTTTAGTTCACGCCGGACCGGCCGCCAGAATCTCACAGTTTTTGGGGCGTGACCTCATGAGATGAGAATAAGTTTGAGTCACATTTGTGTCGGAGAGCTGGGGTCAGGTGACGGAGCCGGTTACCAGTAACATGGTGCAGCAACGGATTGCGTAAGATCCAAGCAGAGGAACAAGATTCGGAATTAAAAAAATTCTATTTTATGACAATTTGTCTTATTATATATATTATTAAAAGCTTTTTTTCTTTTCTCACGTCAGGGTCTACGTTCACACTTACGTAGGAAAAAAAGGAGAAAAAAAACGCGGCCCAGGTCGGATTCTTTGCTCATATGTGACTTTTTTCATGGAGGGGGGAACAGAACCAATCAAACGGATTCTCATCGTTCCCCGGTCCGATTTTGGCCACTGGTTCAAAATCAGACACAGATCACCGACCTGTGATCTGACGGTATCTGAACCACTACAAATCACTATAACCACTATAAACATCACTATAGACACTAAAAACATCACTATAAACACTATAAACATCACTATAGACACTAAAAACATCACTATAAACACTATAAACATCACTATAGACACTAAAAACATCACTATAAACACTATAAACATCACTATAGACACTAAAAACTGACGGTACCTGAACCGTCAGATCGGAATCCATGAGACTTTGACGTCAACTTCCATTGACAGTTGTCGCAAATCTGCGCGGTCGGGAGTCGCCTTTAACTCCAAAACATTAATACTATAAACATCACTATAAAAACTATCAACATCACTATAAACACTATAACCATCACTATAAACACTATAAACACTATAAACATAACTATAAACACTACACAGACTATAAACATCACATTAAATGCCATAAACATCAATATAAAAAATATTAACATCACTATAAAAACTATTAACATCACTATAAACACTATACACACTATAAACCTCACTATAAACATCATTATAAACACAACACTAAAAACATCACTATAAACACAACACTATAAACACTATAAACATCACTTTGAACTTCACTATCAACATCATTATAAACACTATAAACATCACTATAAACATCACTATAAACATCACTATAAACATTATAAACATCACTATAGACACTATAAAATCAGTACAACCACTATAAACATCACTATAAACACTATAAACATCACTATAGACACTATAAAATCACTACAACCACTATAAACTACACTTTAAAGACTAACATCACTATAAACATCACTATAAACATCACTATAAACACTATAAACATCACTATAGACACTACTATGAACACTACAAACACTTTTACAATAAACGTATGACGTCTTTGTTTTTGTTCTACGGTGCATGCGGGTCAGCTTTGGGCCGTGAGCTGTTGAGTCTGATATTATATATATATATATATTATTTTTCTGTTACTTCGGACAACTCGATGATAATTTCAGAATGTTGGGCTTCTTTCACACATGGCCTGTTTTTTTGCGGCGCCCCCACACCCTCACCCAGATGCCTGTGTTGTCTTATATTAGCAGCGACCAAAAGCAGACGAAGATCATCCCCCAACCCACAACACCGTGAGCGCCGGGATTAAAGGGGTCTCACATGAGTGCCCCTGGGTCACCGGAGCTCCGGCGCGACCCACACCGCTCTGAAACACCAGACGGGCCCGGAGTGAGAGCGAGCGTCCCTGTTATCTGCAGGGCGGACGTGCGGATCCGCAGAACCGGCACACAAACCTCCACAGGCATTATTTATTCTGCTTCTTTTCTCCTCCATAGAAGCACATAGTTTGTGGAACATCTCTGCCGACGGTTGGTCACCAGGGAAAGAACAACTGAAACGTTGAGCAGCTTGGGGACAGCTGACACAAAGGCCGTACTGTTCTAGGCCACTCCCCGGCTCCTCCCCTCGGTGGTCCGAATGGGAGGCCAGGAAGCTTATCTCTATAAAACCTCATGGTTCTGAGGATATGTAAACATTTGCGGTGCATCAACGGGGAACGCGGTATTGATGAATTGCGTTCCTGTGGAGCGGTATACGTTTAAGGACAGATTCGATCATATGTAGGTTGGCGCTAGAGAAATGTAGATACTTCTTTTATTGTTTCAGTGTTGTGACTCAGATCAAAACTGAAGTGGACGCTGGGCAACTTCTTCACTGCCAAGTACAAAAGTGAAAATGAACCGACTAGAGTGAAGGGTCTTTATGGATTATTAATTATAACGGTAATTCACGAGATTTTTCACTTTATTTTTCACTTTATTCGTAAACGAGATGTGAATAATATTTATATAAACGAAAAAAGTCGAAAATGTTGTGGCCGCCGCCGCCGCGTCTTAATCCACATCCACCACAAATCCTTTGTTTTAACGCGATAACTCAAAAAAAACAAAGAAAACATGTTCCCAAATTTTATAGCCTTTTAGACCTTAGTGGGAGGAAGAACTGGGTTGATTTCGGAAAAGGTCAGTTGCACCCTTCCGCCAATAGGGGGAAGCTCTATCTCCATAATCCCGTTTTTTTTTTTCTTCGGGACATCATTCCTGAGCCATCCGTCCGATCTAGTCCAAATTTGGTAAAATGCTGGATTAATCTTGAATATATATAATATAGCTCCGCCCACTAGAGGGAGCTTTTTAAGCAAAAAAACACAGTTTTCCCGACATGACTCACTAACTGTTGGTCGACTTTTGTCCAGATTTTGTGCATAAGAATCGACTCGAGGACATCCACCTTTTTTTTTAATATCATATCTTACTCTGGCAGTTCATATTTCACTCACTAGGTGGAGCTTTTTTGCAAAAACACCAGTACTAATAAACCAGTTACATGCAACTCAACAATCTTCGAAAGCGGCGAATCTGTTTGGAGATGTTAAGAGGAGACAGTTCACAACATTTGCGTTCTAATGTATGGACTCCATACCGCTGGACAACTCCTCTTCCTCTTCTTCTTCTTCTTCTCCTCCTCCTCCTCCTCATTATTATCATCATTCCTACTTTGTGACTTCCCACCTCTGCTCGGAGCACAATGCACTCTTATCAACACGAGTGCACTTTAACTCAACTGCTGCTGCCGGGGCTGTTCATTGTGTCCAGCCCTGTCAATAATGTCCTTCTGCTGAGGGCTGCAGGCTTCCCTCTGAGCTCACCACGCAGACATAAGTGCTATTTGTTCAGAACCGGGCCTGACAGAGGGGCAAGTGTCCACCATTTGGACAAGCTCTTCTGGGGCTGGTGCTAAAAAGCGACCGGCGTCCGCACAAATGGACAAAAAGCTCATTAGGCGGTCTTCTGTGGGTTTGACACAAACGGGTGAAGCCGCCTCTGACAAACGGTCAACAGACCGGCGTCCAAGCAAACACCAGCGAAGACGGGACGCATGGGGGTCCAGCGGGCCGGCTGAAATACCGACAGTGTGGCCGCGGTTCCCGATCAAATATGTTTTGGGAAATCGAAAACATCAGATGATTAGAGAACGCGTTTTTTAAATTTTTTTAATATATTGTTTTGCAGCTCTCACGAAGGGAACACATGCTCATTTACTCTTCGCCCCGATAAACGGCCCGGAGGAACACAGATGTGGAGTAAAAGAGAAGAAAAAAAAAGAAGACGAAGAAGACGAAGAAGGAAAAAAAAGGGAAAACAGACACTTTAAGAGGATATCACCCCCCCACAGCAATCTAATTGACCTCCGTGGCATGGGTTAAGTTGTAAAACTTTCTCCTTTTTTTTTTAGTCTGAATGCACAATATCTTCACAAACATAAAGAAAAGGGGGAAGAAAAAAAAAGGTGGGGGGGGGGGGGGGGGGGTTCTGATGCATTCAAGGAGCAGCAGAATTGGTAATCCTTTCCAGACAGAGCCATCAGCAGCGAGTCTATTATTAGTTATATTGGTTGTGTCACATTTACCAAGTACACATAGTTTGGTAATTTCAGAACATCATTTCAGCATGTTCACAGAACACAGTTCTGAAGAGTGGGTCAAGCCGTCAACTTGGCCGCTCCGCCCCTGACCCGACATGACCAACTGGAGGAGAAAAGTTGCCATGTGTTCCGGGATCTTCCACCATATCGGCGCTGCGTCAAACTTCAAAGACCCCACCGAAAAAAAGCTGTCAGATTTTAAAATTCACGGCCCGTACGGATCCAAACCAGCTGTGCAAACTGTCGGACCTTTGTTAAAACCCCCCCCCCCACCCCCCCCCCCCCCCCCCCCTCCCTCCCCACCCCTCCTCTAGAACCTGCTGGAAAAAATAGTACCAAAATTATAAGCAGTGAAAACATTGCGCTTCTAGACGTGGAGGCCTGCTGCTGTAAGGAGGAGGCGCAGCGAAGAGACGGAGTGAGACGTTAACCGGTTCTGCTGCCGGCGCTGACCAACCCTGACAGACGGCATTCTGTCGTTTTAGTCAAACCTGTCGACTGCATCTGTGATTGAACCAGCAGATCGCGTGTCTGGACAACTGTGGCACCGAGGAACAGAACTTTTTTTTTTTTCATTTTCCAAATGGCCTTAAATGTTTGGGGGGGGGTGAGGAAGTCCACATATAATTATGTAATTAGCTCGGATTCGTAACGACGCATCACATATCCTCACCTGTGAATCAGGGACTTAAGAGGACTTTACAGAGAAATGTTTGTAGAACGATAGTGTCCATCCATTAAAGAAAGATGGAGGGAGGGATAGATAGAAGATGGATAGAGAGAGAGAGAGAGAGAGAGAAAGAGAGAGAGAGAGAGAGAGAGAGAGAGAGAAGAGAGAGAGAGAGAGAGAGAGAGAGAGAGATAGGAGAGATAGATAGATAGATAGATAGATAGATAGATAGATAGATAGATAGATAGATAGATAGATAGATAGATAGATAGATAGATAGATAGATAGATAGATAGATAGATTGAAAGATAGATAGATAGATAGATAGATAGATAGAGATAGGAGAGAGAGAGAGAGATATAGAGATAGATAGATAGATAGAGGAGAAAGAGAGAAAGAGAGAGAGATAGAGAGATAGATAGATAGATAGATAGATAGATAGATAGATAGATAGATAGATAGATAGATAGATAGATAGATAGATAGATAGATAGATAGATAGATAGATAGATTATTTTCCGTGTAATGATCTGAATTCTTCATCTACAATTCTACAATTGTTTTCCACTTTCATATTAATGCACATGTTGTGTGTCGTGAACAATAAAACTTTTTTTACGATGAGAGGATTTTTAAAGCCCTAAAGCCGCATTAAAGACATAAAAAAAGATTTAAAGTGGATGTTAAGTCATATTATGACTTGCAAAACTTGATTAAAGTTGTTTCTTTGATTCATAAGAGAGAGAGAGAGAGAGAGAGAGAGAGAGAGAGAGAAAGAGAGAGAGAGAGAGAGAGAGAGAGTTAGATATCACATTCACAATTTAAAAAAAAAGGTATAAAGTATAAAAAGGAAAAACGATATTAGAATTCCTAGTATGTAGATAAATATTAATATAACTGGCATCACATGACGGTCTGTGCATCCAAAAAGAAAAAACTTTTTTTTTTTTAGAAATATTTGTTTGTCATCTTAAAGCTATTCTAAAACCAAAAAAAGAACAACCAGGATAAAACATAGAGCAGTGACAGAAATATATATATATATATATATATATATATATATATATATATATATATACATAATAGTGACATCTAATGTTGCGCAGCAAATAAAATCTTAGAAAAACCATTTAAGAAAAAAAGTCATATATGATGGGGAAAAAAGAAGACTTAGCTTCTAATCCATGCAAATGAGAATATCCTGAATTAATCTCAAACACGTCTGTCGTTTATGAAAGAATGAATTTAAGTGTAATAAAATAAAGAAGAAGAAGAAGAAGAAGAAGAAAAAAGTGAGAAAGTCTGTATTTATTTATAACACTAGATCTTATTCATGCAAAGACAAAAAAGAAAAAGAAAAGATGACTAACTATTCTTCCCTGTATTTCCTTGTGAATAAATCTGCAGCTCTGGGCTAACAGGCCCAGCCTTGAGGATCTGCTCCACACACAAACAACTTCTTCTCCTACCTTTGGGATGCAGAGGTCCAAACCAGACTGAAGTATTCCTCCAAATCCTTTTCGCTTTCTCTCTCTCCTCTCGTGCGCTCTCTCTCGCTCTCTCTCTCTCTCTCTCTCTCTCTCTGTGTTTGGGAATATCTGTCGGATTCCCTCTGGAGCGACCAGGATGGAAGTGTTTGGCTCCAGGTAGGAACTGTTGGAGACACACAGGACAGACACATTGTCCCACTTTGCGCTGTCAGAGGAGCCTGCGCTTTCTTTTTCCTTTTTTCTTCTTTCTTGCTTTTAATTGGAGAGCAGGGAACCAGCCTGTCACGGATATCTGTGCGCGGTGGCAAAGTCGAACACAATAGCCTATCAATCTGCAAAGGTTCTACGTGATATTCCCTCCCAACGCGAGGAGCAGCGCGGAAAAATGTGAAAAATGACAATGATCTGAAAACTTCAGCGAGACGAGCGGCGTGAAGAAACTCCCCAGAAAGGGCAGCAAGGAGAAAGAGGGACCCTGAGAGCAGAACTTACCTTTATTATTCACCTTTTCCTGCTCACTGACAGCAGCCGTTCACTTTGCTAAACTTTGTCAGAATTTGGCGCCTTGTTGTTTTCCGTAATATTTCTCAGAGCTTTGACAGTATAAGTGGAATGTTAAGTATGACTCTGGTATGAAATCAACGCACTACACTGGAAAACGAAGGGGGAGGGGAAAAGACTCTCAAGGAGGAGCCACTGGTGCGCGTCAATCAACAAACATGGGGGGCGGGGACTTCTCTCCGGGCTCCGCCCACCAAAGTCCTCACACCGAGCAGGAGCGGCTTCCGGCCCTGACTCCAGTCTGACGTCACACAACAGAATCACACATTCGTCTCAGGCAGGAATGGTTTTCACTCGTTTCTGGGTTTGTAATGTAACAAATATGAAATAAAGGAGATGTTCCTGTGCAGACAAACGTAATTTAGATTCATATTAAGAAGGGACATCCCATAGTTTCTCAAGTATGCCTTCATTTTGGAGAATGATGGAAGAAGTAATTTAAGAAGTGTACCTACATACCTTAGACCTTTCTGGGTACCTACTTACCTGCCTATGTAGCTACCTACCTTCGCAGCTACCAACATACATAGCATCCTACCTATTTACATACGTAGTTATCTACCTCTGTGGCTACCTACCATGTACCTACCTTGCTCACCATCCTACCAAGCTAACTACCTACACATGTAGCCACCTACCTTCGTATCTACCTACCCATTTACCTATATAGCTATTTACCTATGTAGCTCCCTACCTACCAACCTATGTACCTGCCTACCTTTGTAGCTACCTTCCTATGTAGTTTCCTACTTATATACTTATGTAGCTATCTACCTTTGTAGCTATTTACCTTTGTGGCTACCTACCTATGCATCTACCTACTGTAGTTATTTACTTATGTAGCTGCCCACCTATGTAGCTAGCTACCTACCTATGTAGCTCCCTACCTATGTAGCTATCTACCTTTGTGGCTACCTACACATTTGCCTATGTATCTATCTGCTTATGTAGCTACCTACCTATGTACCTACCTACTTATTTACTTATGTAGCTACCTACCTATGTATCTAGCTGCTTGTCTACCCATGTAGTTACCTACCTACCTATGTGGCTTCCTACTTATTTACTTATGTAGCTACCTACCTATGTAGCTATCTACTTATTTACTTATGTAGCTACCTACCTATGTAGCTATCTACTTATTTACTTATGTAGCTACCTACCTTCTAAGTGTTTCTTAGTGGACAGATAAGATTCTCCAACTTCTTAATGAACTATTAATAATAATAACTGTCGTGCATAATTAGAAAAATGCCACATTCGGTACATTTTACTGATAATACGACGTTCTTTCACTTCGGTAAAGTTTTGAGGGCGGGACGTTTACTTGCAGTGGAACATTTTTTAGTTTTGTGTTAATGCTTTTTTTAATTGTAGTACAATTGGTTTCAACTTTCATTTTACTCTTTCGTTTTCATTTTCATTCAACTTTCATTTTGGCTTATGTCGTTTGTCAGTTGGAAAAAAATAAAAGTAGTCTTAGTGATATTAGGGGGATGGAAGAATTCACTTCCAAAATAATTTTGTTGAAAGTTGTTTATTTGCTGCGTCAGAATCAGAGTTGATGACCGATATTCTATTTATTATTATTATTCAGATTATTATTATTGCTATTATTATTGTTTAAATACCAGTAATAATAATCATAATCATAAATGATATTATTCTATAATAATAATCACAATATTGTTGCTATTATTAGAATAATACCAATAATAATACTAATAATACCATTACTACTAATAATAATAATGACTAGAAGTCGCTCAGAGGCCTCAAATCTCCACAAAGGTAAACGTCACATGGTCAGGTTATAACCTAATGTCACCATCATTTCATTATCCCTGCGATCAGCCCGAACCTTCCTCTGGGGTCGAATCTCATGCAAATCCGTCCAGTAGTTGTTCTGCAATGTTTCTAACAAAGAGCAGAGGGTCATAAAATGGAAATGAAAAGATGTTCTGTTTCCCGGCTTGCGTCAGATCCTTCTGTTGATAGATCAACAACAAGGTTGCGACATTCTGTTTATCCACCACTCACCATCGCAGCTCCTGTAGATGCAGGTGATACCAACACACGTTCCCTAAACGTGTTCCCATTTAAACGTGTTCCCATTTAAACGTGTGATTGTGGCCGGAACTCAGAAACAAGGGGGGGGAAGAAAAAAAAAGAAGAAGAAAGAAATGAAAAAAAGAAAGAAAGAACAATGGGAGCAGAAGAACCGACTTCGCAGCATCTGTCCTGAAGAGCTGCCAAGCTTGAGGCCTCATTTAATGTGCGAGTTTGGACAACTGCCTGAGCGGGTTCGGGCAGATTACACACCTCTCACTTAAACTCAGGGCCCTCGGCTCAAACAGGTTTTTCATCCTGAGAGAAGCTCCTCTCGACGTGTCGGACAGCTTCTGCTCTAAAGCGCGGCGGTTTTTCTCCAACGCCGCAGCTGGAAGGAGGCGTCTGGCATATTTACCCGCTCGCTGCCATGAAATATGTTTTAATCAGGTTACAGGCTGTCAAAAAATAATCCAGGCTTTAGGTCTTTAAAGTCGGGTTTGTCTGCAAACATCTGTGAGTTTCTTCACTTTTAAGGTGTTTTTTTAAATGGATTTGATAATGACGGAGGAGATACAAGGAGCACAGAGAGAAGTTGGTTGGTACTTCAAAACATTTGCACACGATTCACATAGTAAAACTTGTTTTATTTGAATATACATTTTTTTTCACTCATTCATCATTGACCTCATGACCTCTGAAGGAATTTGCACGACACAAAATTTGCCCCTTAAGTGAAAATTCCTTTTTTTTTTTATAGTAATATTAAGAAAAATGTATGCGTTCTTTCAGTCCCTCTAACTATATATGACGTTTAGATTTTTTTAAATGTATGCACATGACTATAAAATTAGTAGTTTTTTAGTTTTAAGTTATTCTTTCACAACAAGCATTTCTTAGGACAAGAATATCCCTGCACATGTTTTGTGCAATATATATAAATATATATATATACCTCTTTCGTAATATAAGTAGCAATGACGTAGATGCAAGGATGGATGCTGTTGAAGTTAACATTTGTTAAATTCAACATCATGCAATTTGCACACTGTCTCTGTTTAATCTCCCTTTTTACTCTATTTCTTTTTATCTTGTTTTGTTAATATTCTCGGTTTGTATTTATGTTGTGGTGTGTTTATTTCAACCTGCTGCTGTAGCACGCCAAGTTCCCACTTTGAGATAAATAAAGTGTATATAAAAATGTAAGTAGGTTTTACACACACTGAACCTGTGAATCTGTCGTGTAGGCCCCCTGGTGGATTGTGACGGTACTGCAGGAGGGGGCCGCCTGAGTTAATTTATATTAATAAAATACTTATGATCATATTACATTTAGAAAAAAACAGTCGTTAGAAATGATAGAACAACATATATATGTTATGTCTTATATGTCCAGCACATTTTGACACAGTTCTTCTATGTCTGTGTCATTTCTTTTCATTAGATATTTAAACATTTATTATTATAATGATTATTGAGTTATTTGACTTTTTTTGTGATTGTTTTTAAACATTACAATCCAGCCCAGCAGCAGTGCCGGAAAGAATGAAGTCTTCGAATAACATTTTCCCAGGCTTTTTTCCCTCAAGTTACGGAATTGACGCGTCATTTATATGCGCTTGATTTCTGATTTGTTTTTGTACAAATTGTTATTTGTATGTGGATTGATTATTAATTTGTACTGCATTGCTGCAGATCCACACTTTAATTATCTATTCATGAAATATGCGTGTGGGTGCCTGCAGAAGTGTTTTGCTGCAAAGTTCTTGGGTTTAGGGCTGAAGGCCGTAAAACTAAAACTAACTGAGACGCAATTCATACAATAAATAAAGACTTGGAGGAAAATGAATCACGTGCTTTATTCAGTAACATGCAGAAGACATGACATGTAATGTAACAAAGGCAGGCAGTGTTAAAAAAAGAAAAGAAAAAAAAAATCACAAAATGTTCCATCAAAACACAAAAATATAGAAAGAAAACGCTAAAGGAGCTCAAATCAGAACAAATCAAAAACGAAAGCGAAAAGCGGAAACGACCTTTTGTTGCACTTCGCAGGAAGTGGGCGGGTCCCGAAGGGAGTTTTTTAAAAATTCATTCGCACGCTATTTTACCGTCGAAGCTGGAGAGAGCGATGGCGAAGGCCTGCACGGCACACATCGGGTATTTGTAGTCCAGCGTGAAAATGTCGTCGGCTATGCGGCCGAACTGCATCACGATATAATCCACTGGAGGGAAAAAAAAAAAAAAAAATGGAGGGACATTGATTAAAAACTGTCGGTTTATTCTTGGACGCCGCCTTTCAAACCCAACGCTGCTCAAAGTATCTGCGTTCAGATGGCTCTCGTTTCCCGAAACTATATGTTCTGTCGTCAACTTTGTAACCCCGCGGAACTTTGGTGCGAGGAAGAACTGGATTGATTGTGGGGAAATATCGGTTGGAGCTGAATGTAGACTAAATTTGAGATTTTGGTGCCATAATTGTTCAATTTCTGTAATTTTTTGGTTATGTAATATGATAATATAGTGGTACGAAAACAGAATTATATAATATAGTGGTAGAATAATACATATAATATATAATATAATATAAAGATATAACGGTAGAATAGTTCAGTTATATATTATAATGTAAAGATATAACGGTAGAATAGTTCAGTTATATATTATAATATAAAGATATAACGGTAGAATAGTTCAGTTATATATTATAATGTAATAAAATAACGGTAGAATAGTTCAGTTATATATTATAATATAATAAAATAACGGTAGAATAGTTCAGTTATATATTATTATATAATAAAATAACGGTAGAATAGTTCAGTTATATATTATAATATACAGATATAACGGTAGAATAGTTCAGTTATATATTATAATATAATAAAATAACGGTAGAATAGTTCAGTTATATATTATTATATAATAAAATAACGGTAGAATAGTTCAGTTATATATTATAATATACAGATATAGCGGTAGAATAGTTCAGTTATATATTATAATATAATAAAATAACGGTAGAATAGTTCAGTTATATATTATAATATAATAATATAACGGTAGAATAGTTCAGTTATATCTTATAATATAAAGATATAACGGTAGAATAGTTCAGTTATATATTATAATATACAGATATAACGGTAGAATAGTTCAGTTATATATTATAATATACAGATATAACGGTAGAATAGTTCAGTTATATATTATAATATAATAATATAACGGTAGAATAGTTCAGTTATATCTTATAATATAAAGATATAACGGTAGAATAGTTCAGTTATATATTATAATATACAGATATAACGGTAGAATAGTTCAGTTATATATTATAATATACAGATATAACGGTAGAATAGTTCAGTTATATCTTATAATATAAAGATATAACGGTAGAATAGTTCAGTAGAGTAGATTTAGACACTCACAGTCTTTGCTGTGGACGATCTGGAAGTTCTTGATGGAGGCCTGGGTGACCCTGCCGTTGAAGTTGAGCACGTGAGACGCCGACTCTTCGTTCCACACAGGCGTCTTGTTGTGAAGCTCGATCAGATTATCCATCCTTTTATTCTGGTGGCGTATCAACAGGCCGTCACAGTCCTGGGAAGAAACGGACGGAGCAAAAGTCAGGAGGGCGAGAAGGATTTTACTACTTGGCCTTGAGTTTCCCCTCAAGATCAAAGGGCAGCACGCTGTAAATCACGCCGTCCGCAATTTGGATATCTGTCGACCGAATTATGCTCAGCAGGGCATGCTGGGATACTTGGTAAATGAGTCATAGTTCTAAACACACGAATCAGCAAGTCATCTGAGGAAATGTACCACTTTTTTTTTCATAACCACTTTTTATCAGCTAAAAGGTTTGATTGCTGAATCTACCGAAAGAGACGAACGACGCCTTTAACGACACAGGGTCGGTAATAAAACTGTTAGTGTAGTCATTACCTCACTAAACACAGTATTTATATTTATAATAGACAGCTGGAGGCTGTGTTTTTAATTTCCTTTTTTTTTTAAAAAACCCAACCAAACTATTTTCCTGTTAAATTATTAGATTTTTTAGTTTTACTTTTCTCTCGGTAAAGGTTAGGTCCACTCTGGCGCCCCCACCCAACAATGAGGGCATATTCCTCAAAAGCCCCCCATGCCCTGCGTTGTACAGGCGACGCCACTGATTGAACTCCTCAGATGAAATGTGACTCATTAATAATCTCAAACAGTCCGTATTGACTCAACCGAACGATTTCTACGACGTCTGCAGTCTGTTCTGAGATCGGATCCCACAGTCACTCAATAATGAAGATTAATACAGTTGACTAGATTTTCTGAGCTCAGAAATAAAACGCGACGGATTTCCTCCTGTCGATTCAAATTGTGTCGATTCGACACAATTTGAATCTTAGAGTTTTTTGGGGGGTTTTCTGCAAAAAATATGGATAATCACAGTAAAATATTTTAAATAAAAGTTCGATCTCCTCGAGGCGGTGTTCATATGAGGTCAATCTGTGCTAAACTGGACCTACGGTTAAGAAGTTGTATTTGAAAAACTTTGGGGTTCTTTTGGAAAGAAACTCCCTTTAGTGAGTAAAATCCGAGCTTTTATGGTAAAATATAATATATACGAGATAAATCTCCCTCCGCTGATTCAAATGCGCCAAATTTGGACTTAATCGGATCAACGGCTGAGAAATTACGGCCCGAAAACTGCGAATGCGGACATGAAACTCCCCCTGGTGGCGGTAATATGCAACTGACCTTTCCCAAAACCACTGCGGTTCTTCCTCACACTACGATCTATGATGGTCTAAAACCAGAACTACGTTCTGCTGAAGAAGTATCTGCGGCTTTTCCCTGACTTTTCAGGGATATAGTTCACGTGTGAAGAAAGCCGGAGCTCCTTTCTATTAATTTCTTTGGATGATCTCCAGAGCTTTTCGCCCCTGAGCTTCAGTTAACCTCCTTCCACCTGAGATCAGTCGCCGCAGGAAGTCCTGCTCTGACTTGTGTCGGCGGCTCCCTGCAGCAGATTTGCATGAAGGACCTGAGGCGAACACGGCGGTGATGATGATTCTTTAATATCCCCCTTTTCAGGATATAATTATACGGTAATTTTCGTATATAATGTCATTTAGTCTGAATACAGTTGTATTATTATAAAATCCAACATTACAAATATTAAATATTTGCATGTTAAGAGATGAATGATGGCAAAAATAAGTTACAAAAATATACTTTTTTACTCTTAGAAACATCTCGAAACTGTTTCAATCAAGGACAATTTATTCTTTTTAATCTGTCAATCAAATAATCCTGACCAAAACAGCGCCGGAGAAAACTCAGCGGTGTGCAGTCACGTCTCCCTAGAAATCTGTCTGTTAGGTAAAGCCTCATAAATGGAAATAGTGACAATATCCTTTCTTGCAATTTTAAGCAAAGAGTAACCAAATTTCTGACTCTGCTCCTTTATCCTAATCCACTCCAAACCAACCAACCAACAAACCAACCAACCAACCAACCAACCAACCAGCCAGCCAACCAACCAACCAACCAACCAACCAACCAACCAACCAACCAGCCAGCCAACCAACCAACCAACCAACCAGCAAACCAAACAACCAACCTTCAACCAACCACATAACCAACCATCGAGGCAGACAGCCACGCAACCAACCAGCAAATCAACTAACCATCAAAGTAACCAACTGACCAACCAACCAGCAAATAAACCCAACTAACCAATTGACCAAGCAACCAACAAAGCATCTACCAACCAACCTGCCAACCTGCAAACTAGCAAATCAACCAATCAACCAACTAAACAACTGACCAAGAAAACCAACAAAGCCCCCACCAACCAACCAACCAACCAAACAACCAACCAACCAACCAACAAACCAACAAACCAACAAACCAATCAGCCATCCAGCAAATCAACCAACCAACCAACCATCCAGCAAATCAACCAACCAACAAACCAAACAACCAACCAACCAACTATCATCATAAATATCACAGTTAAGAGAAAATTCAATCTTTTTTCTTTACATTGTAAGAGTAACTTTTATAGAACATTATCACAGAGAACATTTAAATAAAATAAATAAATAAATCCTTTTATCTCACGTTTCGTGGTCTGAGAGGAATTCGCTCATTGTCCTTGCTCATGCCGGGAATGACCACCGTCATCCGTCGGGGTCCTTTCATCCCTAAGACGTTCGTCTCCTGCCGTCAGAAGTGAGCGAAGTCAGAATGAATCTCGTGAAATCTGAAGGAAACCCAGTCAATCAAAGGCGGCGTCCAAAGACTCACGTAGATGATGCCGGCGAGTTCCTGCCGGGCGTTGGACATGTCGGGCAGCGCTCGCTCCGGATTCAGGGCGTTGTCAAAAACCGTGAACTTAGTCCCCATGAGATTTGACCTGGACAACATGACAGAGAGGTCAGAGGTCACGGCAAAAAGAATTCAGCCACGCACCAATCCCTGACCGTACCTCAGCTTTCCCACAAAGTTCTCTCCTCCTCTGGATAAATCTCTGGTGTCCGTGGAGACGAGGTAGTTTGAAGTCGCGCTTTTCTTTCGTTTCCGCCCGGCCAACAGGAATGTCTGCAAAGACCAAAACGAAGAGTCAGACGATTCTAAACTCCACCCACGCTTTTCCACAGCATCAGGGGTTAAGTCCCGCCCAAAAAGCCCCCATTCCCCCTGCGTTATACTCCAACTATTTAATCCGTAGTGACTCGGTGATGAAGATAAATACAGTTAACTGGTTCTTTTGAGCTCAGGAAGAAAAGGAGACAGATTTCCTCGTGTCGATTTCATAGATTATATATTTAGACACAATTGGACTTATGGTTTTTTCACAAAAAAGCTCCCCCTAGTGAGTAAAGCATGAACTATTATAGTGAAATAATAGATATGTTTCCTTTTTGGGTCAATGGTTGGGATGTAACAGACATGGTTCTGTTGGGTTTTTTGGGGGGGGGGGTTTGCCAAAAAATACCCTCTATTGAGTGGAATATGAACAATTCCAGTTAAATATGATAAATACTAGTTGGATCTCCTGGAAGGAATTCACACGAGGCAAATTTGGACTAGAATCGGAGCAAGAGTTGGGAAAGAATGTTTAGTGAAAAAACTGTATTTTTAAAAAAATAATTAAAAAAAATCAATAAAAGTGAGTTAAAATCGAACAATTATAATAAAATATGACAAACATAAAATAAATCAACTTGAGGCAATTAATATAAACCTAATCTGGACTAAATTGGACCAACTGTTGAGAAATGACCCAAAACTGTGACGCCCCCCCCCCCCTAGTGGCGAAAATGTGCAATACCACCGCAGTTTGGATCCTAAATCCTACTGGGAGAGTTCTGCTCGGCTCCACGAGGGGGAGATGAACGCACCTTTTTCTCGTTGTCCAGGTGAAGGTAGTACAGAGGGTAGAGGCTCTTGTCCATCCCTCTCTGGTCTCGGGTCACTCTACATTTGACGGTGGCGCCCTGCGGCGCCGGCTGCATCACAAACTGCTCCAGGTCTTCGAACTCGATCTCCGGTGATGGAGGTCTCTCCTGGTGGAGGAGCGTGTCGGTTATGTTCGATTTAAAGCAGGATTATTTAATCCCTCGCGCACTTTGTGGGTTTGACGAACCTTTTTCTTCTTCCCTTTCCCTTTTTTCTTCTTGGACTTTTCGTCTTTTTCTGACTCGGAATCATCGCTCTGCTCCGCCTTTCCTGAAACATACGACACATATTCTTCAGAAACATACGACACATATTCTTCAGACACATACGACACACATTCTTCAGAAACATACGACACATATTCTTCAGACACATACGACACATATTCTTCAGACACATACGACACATATTCTTCAGAAACATACGACACACATTCTTCAGACACATACGACACATATTCTTCAGAAACATACGACACATATTCTTCAGACACATACGACACACATTCTTCAGAAACATACGACACATATTCTTCAGAAACATACGACACATATTCTTCAGAAACATACGACACACATTCTTCAGAAACATACGACACACATTCTTCAGAAACATACGACACATATTCTTCAGAAACATACGACACATATTCTTCAGAAACATACGACACACATTCTTCAGACACATACGACACATATTCTTCAGAAACATACGACACATATTCTTCAGACACATACGACACATATTCTTCAGACACATACGACACACATTCTTCAGAAACATACGACACATATTCTTCAGAAACATACGACACATATTCTTCAGAAACATACGACACACATTCTTCAGAAACATACGACACACATTCTTCAGAAACATACGACACATATTCTTCAGAAACATACGACACACATTCTTCAGAAACATACGACACATATTCTTCAGAAACATACGACACACATTCTTCAGAAACATACGACACATATTCTTCAGAAACATACGACACATATTCTTCAGAAACATACGACACACATTCTTCAGACACATACGACACATATTCTTCAGAAACATACGACACATATTCTTCAGAAACATACGACACACATTCTTCAGAAACATACGACACATATTCTTCAGAAACATACGACACACATTCTTCAGAAACATACGACACATATTCTTCAGAAACATACGACACACATTCTTCAGAAACATACGACACACATTCTTCAGAAACATACGACACACATTCTTCAGAAACATACGACACATATTCTTCAGAAACATACGACACATATTCTTCAGAAACATACGACACATATTCTTCAGAAACATACGACACATATTCTTCAGAAACATACGACACACATTCTTCAGAAACATACGACACACATTCTTCAGACACATACGACACATATTCTTCAGAAACATACGACACATATTCTTCAGAAACATACGACACACATTCTTCAGAAACATACGACACACATTCTTCAGAAACATACGACACATATTCTTCAGAAACATACGACACACATTCTTCAGAAACATACGACACATATTCTTCAGAAACATACGACACACATTCTTCAGACACATACGACACACATTCTTCAGAAACATACGACACACATTCTTCAGAAACATACGACACATATTCTTCAGACACCACCCAGCGGCTTCGAAGAGGAGGGTATAGGTCTGGTTGAACTTGCCTTTCTTCTTCGTCTTCTTGTCTTTGTCCTTGTCTCCTGATGTCTGGAACAGGGATGATGAGCCGGCGGTGGACTTCTTCTTTGACTTGGTTGACTTTGTCTCCTCCTCACTGACATCGCTGTCTGATTTGGCAGCTAGACACGGAACAGGTCAAAGATTTAGTGTTAAACTTTGTATGATTTTTTTTAATTTTTTTTATTTAATTTAAATTAATTTAATTTAATTTAATTTAATTTAATTTAATTTAATTTCATTTCATTTCATTTCATTTCATTTCATTTCATTTCATTTAATTTAATTTTTTATATTTTAATTACATTTGATTTGATTTGATTAAATTAAATTAAATTAAATTAAATTAAATTAAATTAAATTAAATTAAATTAAATTAAATTAAATTAAATTAAATTATATTTGATTTGATCATTCATTAATTAGAAAAAATAAAATAAAAAAATTAAAAATTAAAAATTAAAAATTAAAATTAAAAATTAAAAATTAAAATTAAAAACTTAAGTCATCGTTGGCACCAGGATGAAATAAATGATCCTGATGAAAACGTCTTCACCTTTCTTCTTGCTTTTGGAGTCCTTGTCTCCACCTATCTGGAACATCGAGGCCGGTTCTTTCTTCTTCTCCTTCTCCTTTGACTTGGATTTTTTTTCTTTTCCATCGGAATCTTTGTCATCTAAGAGGAGACAACGAGTGAAAGCTGTGAAGCGACGCCATCCTCGGTACCACAGTCAAAAAACAAACTGGACTTTTATGGAAGTTTTATTTCTCCTAGAATAGAGACATTTGAAAGTTTTTTTTTGTTGACGAAGGGAATGAAATTTAAAAATAGTCGCAATATACTGTAATTAAATGTGATTAACTATCACAACTATGTTTTTTTAAAGGAAATTTCCCCATCATGCCTTTTACATGGCGATCGTATTTCTTACGGTAAAATTCTGTCGGTATTTTACCGTAAATTGTAGAGATTTTTTTTTAACAGTGTAGTTAACTATATTTATCTTCACTATTGAGTCACTCTGGGATCTGATCCTAGAACAGACTGCTGACCTCATAGAAATAGTTCGGTTGAGTCAATACGGACTGTTTGAGATTATTAATGAGTCACATTTAATCTGAGGAGTCCAATCAGGGGGATTGCTTGTACAACGCAGGGGGTTGGGATATTCCAGTCACACACATAACCAAAGGCAGAGAGCATTAATTGGTTAAAAATAAAAGGAAATAAAGAAGACAATGAGAGTTTGTGTATAACAAACTAAAAAAAAAACGATATATCCTGTCGCCACTAGGTGGTGCTATGACAACACACTGGAAAAACAACAACTTTATAAAACTCTTTAAATGTACTGAATACAAGGTTTTTATAGTTTTTAATAAGAAAAAGAAAGTCTGGCTATAGAACAAGAGAAAATTTAGCGTGGTTTAAAAATAAAAGGTGACATTTAAACTGAAATAAACTGAATAATCTCTTTTTTATTTTATGAGTTTTAGAAAGCGTTGTGTCTGAGAATAATCCAGTAACGCTCAAAAGTCAGAATAAATCCCTTACAATTATCTCTTTGTTACGGTACGTGTCAAACGTCTTCATTCCAGCTTTCTTGGACTTATTATAAGTTGCGTAATAGTGACACAGTTTCAGATTTAGAGCCAATTAAAGTGACATTAAAGCCTTTATTTAAGCATTTTAAGATAAGCGTTTTAAATTAGATGCAAATTTATCATATTGAGCATTTTTTGATGTTTTCAAGATCATTTGACTAAGTTGAAACAAATATTCAAGAAGTCATCGTCTAAAAATAAGCCTTATTATCTCACACGTGTTCAAGTTAAATCTGATATTTTGACTAGAATTATTATTTTTATTTTTTTTGAGTTTTTGGAGCGCAGCTGAATTTTGACATGAGGACGTCTTTGGATCGGGACACTTATGACCTCTGACCTTTAGAGTTTGGAGAAGTTCTGGTTTGTAATGATCATCACAAATCAGTGTGAGGAAGAACTGGATCGATTTTGAGAAAAGACCCGTTGCATTGTCCCGCCACTAGGGGGAGCTTTTTATCCGAAATCGCAGTTTTCTTGCCGTCATTTCGAAACAATTAGTCTGATTTAATCCAAATTGGGTTTATATGAATCGTCTTGATGAGGTTTATATTTTATATAATAATATTTTACTCAAATAGTTTTTTTTCTTCTTCTTTTTTACTTATTATTCCCAACCGTAAGTCCAGTTATGTCTTAATTTACCTCGCATGAATTGACACAACGAAATCTCTCTCGTTTTATTGGAGCTCAATCGGGGGAATCGTTTGTACAACGCCAGGGATTGGGGCCTTCTCAGGGGTTTAACCCCTCCTCCTGGGGGAGCATTGGACATAATTTGCTGCAGGATTTTGACCAATTTAACCAATGCCAAACCAGACGAAGATCAAAGAGGTGGCAATAAACCACAGAAGAAGAGATCTGAGGCCGACGGGAAACGACACAACCGGAACCTCGTTCGGACTTTCATGCATGAACTTAGATTCCAGAATATCTTCCTGCGTAGTTTATTCTTCTTTCTACACATGGAATGCAGGATGAAGCAACATCAATAAGCTGTTTGAACTCAAGTTGCAGCAGAAGGAACGCTGACGAAGGTGGATGTTTGAAAGAAAGCATATTTAAATGGAGAGCGTGTCGGAGCAGGTCCTCCTGCAGGAACCGACCCGAGGTTCCGTTGAGATCGGGGGCGACAGAAACACTTTGTGCTTCAGGTCATTTTCACACTTCGAGTAGAAGGAGTGAGTCAGAACATGTGAAAGATAGATTTATGATTATTATTATTCTGCCTACAATAGGACATGGGTTTGCTAGTAACGGTAAAAAAAGTACTTTTTTTGTTTTGTTTTTCATAAAATATGATCTCCTTGAGGTGAATTTGGACCAACAGCGTTTTTATTCATTACAAAAACTTTCCCTAGTGACTATTTTAATGAACTATTTGAGGAAAATATGACAATGTCGAGATAAATCTCTTCAATCTGATTCATCCATCCATCTATACATCCATCCATCCATCTATACATCCATCCATCCATCTATACATCCATCCATCCATCCGTCATCCATCCATCAATCCTTCATCCATCCATCCATCTATACATCCATCCATCCATCCGTCATCCATCCATCCATGATTCATCCATCCATCCATCCATCCATGATTCATCCATCCATCCATCCATCCATCCATGATTCATCCATCCAACCATCCATCCATGATTCATCCATCCATCCATCCATCCATGATTCATCCATCCATCCATCCATCCATTCATCATCCATCCATCGCTCATGCATCCATCCATCCATCCATCTATCTATCCATCCATCCATCATCCATCCATCATCCATCAATCCTTCATCCATCCATTCATCATCCATTCATCCATCCATCCATCGCTCATGCATGCATCTATCCATCCATCATCATTCCATCCATCCATCATCCATCCATCATCCATCCATCAATTATCCATCCATAATCCATCCATCACTCATCCATCCATTACTCATCCATCCATCCATCCATCCATTACTCATCCATCCATCCATCCATTCATCATCCATCCATCCATCCATCATCCATCCATCATCCATCCATCCATCCATCCATCATCCATCCATCATCCATCAATCCTTCATCCATCCATTCATCATCCATCCATCCATCCATCGCTCATGCATCCATCTATCCATCCATCATCATTCCATCCATCCATCCATCCATCCATCAATCATCCATCCATCATCCATCCATCACTCTTCCATCCATTACTCATCCATCCATTACTCATCCATCCATTACTCATCCATCCATTCCTCATCCATCCATCCATCCATCATCCATCCATCCATCCATCATCCATCCATCCATCCATCCATCCATTACTCATCCATCCATCCATCCATTCATCATCCATCCATCCATCCATCATCCATCCATCCATCCATCCATCATCCATCCATCATCCATCAATCCTTCATCCATCCATTCATCATCCATCCATCCATCCATCGCTCATGCATCCATCTATCCATCCATCATCATTCCATCCATCCATCCATCCATCAATCATCCATCCATCATCCATCCATCACTCATCCATCCATTACTCATCCATCCATTACTCATCCATCCATTACTCATCCATCCATTACTCATCCATCCATCCATCCATCATCCATCCATCCATCCATCCATCCATCATCCATCCATCCATCCATCATCCATCCATCCATCATCCATCCATCCATCCATCATCCATCCATCCATCATCCATCCATCCATCATCCATCCATCCATCATCCATCCATCCATCATCCATCCATCCATCCATCCATCCATCATCCATCCATCATCCATCAATCCTTCATCCATCCATTCATCATCCATCCATCCATCCATCGCTCATGCATCCATCTATCCATCCATCATCATTCCATCCATCCATCCATCCATCAATCATCCATCCATCATCCATCCATCACTCATCCATCCATTACTCATCCATCCATTACTCATCCATCCATTACTCATCCATCCATTACTCATCCATCCATCCATCCATCATCCATCCATCCATCCATCCATCCATCATCCATCCATCCATCCATCATCCATCCATCCATCATCCATCCATCCATCCATCATCCATCCATCCATCATCCATCCATCCATCATCCATCCATCCATCATCCATCCATCCATCCCAGTAGAGTTTCCTCGTTGGAGAACATAAAACTCTGCAGAAACAAGCAGAAAGTCTCTAAAGGAGATTTGGTGCCCAGAAACTTCGTGCTGCAAAGCCTCTGTTCTACCCACAATGCCACAGTGCTGTTATGACAATCCTTCAAAGAAATATTTCAGTCTAGACAAAAGTGGATAACCAACCATCCAACCAACGTAATCCCAAGTTTATTGTATCTCTACAACTTTCCAAAAACTCTCACTAACATAGAAACTAAGAAACTAATCTTCATTTAAAAAAAGAAGCCGTACTTCAAGCATCTCTTTTAATTTTCTCCTACAGAATAAAAGCCCTAAAAAAGGCTTTGATTAATTTGTTGAAATACTTTGACTTTTACCAACAACTTTTGAGTCAGATTAAAAAGATAAAGATGATAAATAAACCCGTTCATGTCCTGCTCAAAAGTTTGGTTCAGAACATTTTTGAGTCACATTATTTCTCAGAACCTGTTTAGAATTTGACCCAGTGGAAACATGTTTTTATGCTAAATAGCAAGGGGCCGAGGATGGAGCCCTGGGGGGACACCAAAGGTCAAAGGGGCATCAATCATGGCTACCGAAAAACTCATCTTCAATCGGTGGGATTTTCCTGACATATTATGACGTGAGGACTTTCTAAACTGAATTATGTAACTTCATTTCATAAAAAAACAATAAAAAATATAAAAATAATAAAAAAAAATTAATAAGGATTTTCTAAAAAACATGTTTTTCCCCAAAAAATGAGCTAATATTATTTAAAAGGACAAATTTTTGCGAAATAAAAAACTTCCTCGTAAAAAGTTTTTTTTGTTTTTTCTTACTGTTTTTAAAAAACTTGCTTGACTTAACAATTTTTTTTTATTTAAATTTAAATTGTTTTTATATTTTTAATTGGAAAATTACCCAAATGAAAAACATATGGGATGAAGAAAAAGAAAAAAAAACCCATAGCAAGAAGTTTGTTTCCTGGTCAGGACTTTAGATTTAAGGTCGAGCTCCTGATTGGAGGATTTCGTATCTTCTGCCCCAAAAATCGCGTAAACATTACGTAATCCTCGGCGTTAGCGTCGACCCCAAAACCTTCTCCCGTACCTTTAGATTTAGATTTCTTTTCTTTGGCAGAAGTTGCAGACAGAGAGCCGTCCTTTGCCGTCTTTCTCTTGGTCTTCTTCTTGGGGGTGTCGTCTTCATCGTCATCGCCGTCATCGTCCGTTCCAGAGTCTGTACACCAAACAAACGTTTCGCTAGTCGGCGTGGACGTTCCCCCAAAATATTTGATTTGAACGAAGAGTTAAATTTTGTACGACTTTCTCACCTTTCTTCTTCTTTGGAGCGTTTTTGGTTTTCTTCTTTGGTTCTTTCTCTTTGTCCTTCTCCGGTCCGTCTTTCTCTTTTTCTGGTTTCTTTTTCTTCACCTTCTTCCCATCTGTAAGGGGAACAAAGTGAAAAGAAACAGTCGTAATTGATCGTAGTGAATACTTCAACTTTTAAATGTCCTCAGAGAAAAAAAAGAACCTGGAATTTTTTTTAAATTTTTTTAAAAATTTTTTTTGCGTATTTTATTTCTTAATGACATTTATTTATTCGTTATCCGTAATCCAGAGGCAAAATTTCTTGAATGAAATTTTTCTGCCTTTGTTGTTGTTTATTTTAGCCTAGCGTAGCTTCACCAAGTATGAAAACATGGGTCACAACCAACAGGTTGAGTTAAGTAGCTCACATTCTTTACTAATGAAATAGTGGCTAATGACATCAATCCCTTTTCCACCACAAAGAACCTGGTGCTGGTTCGGTGCTGGTGCTAGCACCATTGATTAGTGGGTTCAACTCCATTGGCAAGGAGCCAACTCGGAACCGCTTCATTACGTTGTCTGTTTACCCAGCAACACTGGTGCCATACCAAAGCACGACGACGAAGATGGAGGAGGTCATCGTCCCCATGCAAGGGCTGTTCCTGGTTTTTTCTAAGCCTACGTTGAGATCCAGAACCGAAAAAAACAACTTTTGTTATTACTTCTAAAATCAAAAAACTATCATTGCTAGTTTGTCGGATGAAACTCGCCCGGCCGTTGTTTTAAAAATGGCGGTTCAGCGATTGCGCCGGCGTTGCGGTTCACAGTAACCCCGCCCCCAGCCTCTGATGTAACCTGTTCTTGGTTCTAAACCAGCAAAGAGTTGGTGCTTGTCTGGCACCAGGTTTGAGAGCCAGGCTGTCGAAAAAGCAGAAAATCTGGTGCTAAGTCAGGCCCTGGCTCCCGAAACTAGTCCCAGAACCAGCTCGGTCCTGTCTTTGGAGTTCACTCACTTTGGACGGCAGGATTCTCCTCCTCCGATACGTCTTCACTTTTCTTGGACTTCGTCTTTTTGGGTTTGGCCTCCTTTCCGTTCAGCTTCGCTTCCGTGGTGCTGTTCGCCTCCTCTTTCTTCTTTTTCGGCTTCTAGGACATTTTTTTTTTTTTTTCTTCAGAGACACGGCAGGAATGAAAACACGGACTCAGGAATGGATTTCAGGAGGAATACAAACTGGATCTAAAAAAAAAAAACTCGGGATATACTGACTAAAACGACAATGAACTCACCGTTGCGGTCATATACGAAAGCAACCGGAAAAAGACAAATAAGATTTAGAACAATCGTACTACTATTGGCACTACGTCATGAAAAACACTTGGTTTTATAGCTCAAATGAAATGATGTCACCCTGGTTGTGGTGAATGAAGTAATACGAGAAGTTGGGCTTTTTGGCGAAAACCATAAGAGCGTGAAGCAATAACAATAATTACGCCAGTAAAAACAAACGGATCCAACCACTTCTATTTTTGAGAATATCATTTTTTTTTTCTTAGCACACACACTAAAGAGGTTTTTTTTTCTTTCTGTCGCTCGCCAAGGCCTCCCTCTGAGAAGCGTGAACTTTCGGAATCGCAGAAAATCACAAACACATTTTCGCGTCACGCACGCCGCGGCGCCCGAGATAGACCTTCAATCATTTTACGAGGACGTGAAGGAGGAAACCACCCAGAAGGGTCGGGAAACTGACTGATTATTTATACAGCAGAGGAAAGAAAGAACAAGAAAAGAAGAATGGCATTCGTTAAAGTTTCACAGCATCTGTTGGATTTGATTGAAATAATCACGTTTCGTGAAAATGGACGTATTTGAAATTCATAGAATCGGCGTGAATTTTGTTGTAGAATGAAAACAATGAACTTTTAAACCAGTGAAAGAATATGAAGAAGGTTGAATTGAGTTAACCTTGTAGGAGAAGCAGGATTCAAACCGGTTCAAATTGGTTTATATATAATTATCAGGAAGTTACATTTTTTTTGAATTGGAAAGGTTTAAAACACGTATCAGAACTATTACGTAAATATTATTTTTACCAGCTTCATTCACAACTGTTTCGCTTTTATAACTTTGCCGAGGAGTTCATGTTTTAACACCCGTGCGTTTGTCCATTTGTTTGTTTGTTTGTTTGTTTGTTTGTTTGTTTGGTTGTTTGTTTGTTTGTGAGCGGGATTAATAAAAAACTACGGGACGGATTTGCTTGAAATTGTACTCAGATGTATATTTTGTCTTATCCTAGATGTGATTAAAGTTTACGGTTTTGCAGCATGTACAATTAAATAAAATGAAAATAATAAGCTGTTTCGTGTAGTGACTTTGAATCCTTTGATCTTTGTTTGGGGGGTGGAGCTAAGGGCTCAGTTCAAGAGTTCCTTTGATTCCTTTGATCTTTCTTTTGGGGTGGAGCTAAGGGCTCCGTTTCAAGAGTCCCTCGGTTTCCTTTGACGTTCCTTTGGAGGCGGTGGGCTGAACAGAGACGCTGAAGTGGAAGGTGCAGAAGATTACAGAGTATTTGAGGTATACTCAGATGAGTTTGATGGAGGTGTCGGTAGATTTAGAGGCTGAATAATTCTGACATTAATGGAGAAATCTGCCTGAACTTTTCTGTTACCTTTGGGTGCCATTGTGCCTTGGCGGGGGTTTACGCTCTCAGAGTGCTTTTTTCTAGGTTTAATAATAAAATAAAGCATTCCCGGCATATTTCATCTACCTATAACTCGTCATAAGTCTCTACAATTTGCTGTTTCTTTTTCATAGCTCATAATATACGGTGATACGGTAAAAGTAGGCTCCCTTCCTGATCTGACATGTTTTTACTGGTTTCTTACATGCATTTTTCTTTACGCTGATGTTTACATGGCCGATATTTCAGATTTTAATGAATTCAAAATGATTGACGGCAGCACGTTTGTGGACCCTGAAGACGAAGCATTGGCACAGAGTGACTTGCACCAAGCGTCCAGAGGAGACGGTAAAGGTAATCCTATTACATAAAGATCCTGCCTGATGGTTTATTTGTGTCAACAACGCCGAGTAACGACAGAAGGTCCGTCACTTTGCAATTAATTCTTGTTTGAAAGTCGTCAAATATAGTGAGTCACACCCCAAAAGAGCATTTATCTAATAAAAATGCTTTTATTGAGACGTTGGATAAGTCTAGATACCTTTTTTTTTTTTAGTATAAAAATCCTCTTTTTAACTTCTATCTGCTGAAAAAGAAAAAAATCAGACTTCAAATTCAAAATGGAACATTTCTCATTATTTTAAATTTAAAGAGCGAATTTGAGCGAATCCACCGACGTTTAATCGACTCTTCAGCCTCACACATTATTCCATTCTCGGTTCCACCTCTAATTGTGTAGAATTCGCTTCAGAATTCGCCAAAATGCTTAAATGTTGCCGCATATGAAAAGAACAAACAAGGAGGAAGTCATGCAGAGGAAGTGGAGCGGCATTTAGAGGCAGTGACACGAGGCCGGGAACGCTGTCGGATTTCGGTTTGGACGGCGCTCCGAGTGGCTTTGGGTGGCTGGATTCCTGCCTGCCTCCGATCCGTCCTTCATGGTTTTTTTTGCAGAATTATTGCTGGAGGCAGGAGCTCCATAATTTCAGACATCCTAAATTGGGAACAAATATAATCCCTCTCTCTTCTCACTTCTGATGCGTTCTCTAAACGCAGCAGTTTCCTCATACAGTATGTGGGTCAGAGGTCAGACTCTATTCTTCTGTCTCAGCCTTCGGTCCATAAATGTTCTACGCGCTCACGAAACAAACGTCGTGAATTCTTTTCTGGCCATCTCTCCATTTTAAGTCCAACTCTTAATAATAACAACGTATAGTTTTTGGCCTACGGACTCACTTCCAGGACAATGGCTATGTCATCGTCGCTAGGCAACCGAATGAACGCCGGAATACACCTTATTTAAAAGTACAGGCAGTAAAATCCACAAACGACGGGCCTCTTTTCTTTTACCTTCTCCGCAGACATGGCCTCTGACTTCAGCTCCACCCCTGACTCTCTTCGGAGGTTAGAAAAGAAGGAAGCAGGATTCTCGGCAGGGTTATGGAAGGAGTGGGAAAGCCCTGCGCTCGCCGCGTCTCCATCAGCAGAAAGTTGCTAATAGGATTAATGTGTAAAGCCATCTGCTCTGTAAGAAGGCGTCAACGGGAGAAACCAACGAAGAGCGGGGAGGAGGAAGATTCACCCACAGATGTAAGACTCATGGTTACATCCTGGATACCCGGCTCAGATGATTGACCTTTTTTCTGTCTCTGTAGGTCAGACTGCCAACGGTCGCCCCAGTCTGTCACTGCTTTCTCCTGCTTTGGACCTTCTATGGAAGCTGAGAACGGCCATAGTGGCATTTAATTTATTGTTATTTTTGTCACTTTTCTTTGAATACCGGTTCATATCCAGGTCATTTTAACATTTTATTTGTTGTTTTCATGATGTGGATTAAGGTTTTATTTTGAGTTTTATTAGGATTCTGATTATTTATTAATAATGGAAACTCCTCCATCTTCCAGTTTTGTCTCAAGAAGTTGCAGCAACTCTGAGGCTCTGAGGCTGTAAAGGATGTTTATATATATATCCTTTATTTTACTGTTTAAAATCCTCATGAGTAACATCTACCCCTGGAGGTGCTTTACGGTACTGCAGGAGGTACTGTATGTGAAAGGTTGTGTTTAGATGTTAGTTTGAAAAATGTCTGAAATCCCCAAAATAATTTTACTGTATTAAGTTAAATAAAATGCAATTATAATCCCAATATCCCCTGAACCCACATATGATAGATTTTTCCTTTTTTTTTTTCATTTTGAACGCAGTTTTTAACAGCCTGAAACGGCATATTCCATTATTTTAATCAGGGGAGCTCGTGCTGACGTACCTGTCCGGTGTCCAGGCCTCTCTCACGCTGTGGTTGTGGAGGGTCACGGCTGACGTGTGAAGAGGTTATGAACCTCGGTGAGCGAAACACGAGAAAGTACTGACAGAAACGGAAATCACCAGGATGTAAAGGTGGATCAGTCCGAACATAAAACTCGGGTGATTACGAGTATACTGTTGTTATTCTGTGCAGCATTGTGTGTCTTTTTCACGCCTCTGAATGTCCACAAGGCTCCGAACACATCCTGACGATTCCACAGAGGGGTCACATGACCCGGCTTCTAAGAGGATTCTATTTTCTTTTTTCTTTTTTTTTAAACAATAATGGACTACCGCAGTACCGCGAAGGCCGGCCCTTAAACTGGGATTACTCTAATCAGCTACTGGCCATCTGGGAGCATTCCAAGGATTTTCCCACAAAAGCTGCGGAGGACTTCCAGAAAGGAAGACAACAATGATGAAGAAAAAAAACTCCCCGTGTGACGTAAGAGTTGGTCTTTCCTCCCGCAGGGATCCAGCAACGTTAAAGAAAATGAAAAAAAAAAATCTTTTCCACTTTAGCTGACGGTTCTTTAAGATTCACTAACTCTGATTTTTCTTCAGCTCTTCTTTGAGGATTCCCTCCATGGAACACGTCCCAGACTTCCACCCGGTTTATGTCGGATAAATCCGGTCCAGAAGAAAGACGGGCGACTTCAGCGTGAATAGGAGAATCCGCAAAAGGCTGCGCCGATGTTTATCCCTTTTCTCTGACGTCGCCTTTGCAGATTTTGTTTGTTTTGAGGACGATGTTTCGCGTCAAGGCGTCACGTTTCTTTCTTGTGCTAAATGAGACGTGTTAGCTGCGATTGGTCGGAATTGGGCTTCTCAGAATACCCAAACTTCTCAGAACACAAAATAGTTATCCGGCAGCAACGTGTTGGCTACTCTCCTCTTCCTCCTTCTTCTTCTTCGTGTGCTAGCCTGTTCTTCTTCACCTTTCACCAACCAGCAAGAAAAAAGAAAAACCAGGGACGGATTTGTCCTCCTATGATACTATAGAAGACACTGCAGCAAAACATGGAGGCTTCCATGGAGATGGACCTGCTCCCATGAACACATGAAGGGCTTTTTCTAGACCGGGCCCTTCACTGTCATCCCCAACTGAAAGAGTCTCCCCGAAAAGTCCCCAATCCCCTGCGTAGTACAAGCAATCCCCTTTATTGAACACCTCAAATCAAATGTGACTCATTAATAATTCCAAACAGGTCCGTATTGACTCACCCTAACTATTTCTATTTCTGCTGAAATGTACCACTGACCTGTCCCAAAATCAACTCAGTTCTTCCTCGCACTGATGTGGGTGGGTCTATGTGGGTGTAACATTTGAAAGTGATCCATGAGACAGTTTCTGAGTTGTCGCATTAACATGAAGGATCTGCAGCAGATTCAAAGATCAAGTGTTCGTGCTGAAACTCAAAAACTATTTATAACCACATAGACTTCAGCGCGAGGAAGAACTGAGTTTGTTTCGGGAATTCAAGTTTGATTTTTCCTACACTCTATCTCCAAAAGTGTTTACTCTAATACTTATATTTTACTCGCTAGTCGGAACTTTTTTTTTTACAAAAAAACACTTTTTTTTAACATATCTTATCAACCACCGACCCAATTTAGTAAAAAATGTAATGCATACGCATCGACTCGAGGAGTTCTATCTTGTATAAATCATATTTCCTTCTAAAAGTTCATCTTTTATTCACTTCCTGGAGCTTTTCTACAAAAGAACATACGTAACTTGTATGTTCTATGTTCTATTTAAGGGGGCCGCTTGTACAACGCATGGGATTAAGGGCTTTCCGGGGGGGTAAACCCTTACTTCTCCGGGCACGGACAGCATGGACAATGATGATGGTAAAAGGTATCTCATGTGAACTAAAGAGGGACGCCACAGTAATTCCCAAATCTGACAGTGTGATGCCCTCAGACGACCACCAGATGCCGCCGCGCCCAGAGAAACAGGAACTGATGGAAGAGGCGGCTGCGAGGCACCGGGGGGCACATGGAGGTCCCGCTTCACAGCTCACACTTCACACTGAAGTGGCTTGATGAGCTCGATTCTTACCGCCCGCTCCATCTGTGTCTGGATGTGAGCTCACTGGAGGAGATGGAAGGAGAGTAATAAAAGCTGGAGTCGACAATAACGTGTGAAAGGAACTGAGGAAATGTGTTTTGTAGTTTTTTATAAGCCCGGCCGATCGTCGGTCCGCGTCACGTTGCTGCTCAGCCTCTCTCCCCTCTGTCGCCTGCTGCTAAAGAGTCCGAGCTCAAGGCTCTGCTGGCATCTCTGCAAACGTTTCGACGGCGACATGGCAGTTGGCGGGCGGCCCTGAGGAAGGCCAGCGACCTCAAGGGAGCGGCGGAGAGCCATCATCATCTTAAAGAGACAGGGACTGCAGAGGCTTTCTCGCCGTCCGCGCTCTTTCCAGACAACGTCTCACGTCTGTTATGTTTTATTACCGCGGGAAAGAGGGTAAAGCTTGCAGGAGCAACGAGGAGCAGCAGGAATACCGGAGAGGCCGTAAAAAAAAAACCCGCCTCGCACTATATCAACCACCGTAACAACAAGAGTGGATGAAATGAAAATACATCCATGAAAGTTACGGTGAGACCGTTCAAAAAGAAGGCGTGCAAACACCGAACCAGGAAGAGTTATGTTAAATACAGAGGTCTGTTTATGGCGGTGATATTGTAGTCCCCCCCCCCCCCTCCTCCCGGGCGAGGTGCTGAAACAGCACGTTACTGAGGACGTGAACCCGCTGGCACTGTAAAAACTGGGTGAATCATCAACTCGGATAAGGTCCGTATCTCAGGAAGGATAAACAATGAAGACGAAACAGGAAATTCTGACTTAAATGAGTCTATCCCCAAAGGAGAGGTTGTAGCCTAGAAAAGAACACAATGGCAGGAGGTGTCGTCCATTCTTCGTACTGGAAAGATGCTATTCAGGTTAGAAAACAACACTTGTTTCGCTCCTCTGAGATTCTCATGAGCGGGGCAGAAAAATCAGCAGTTTCAGAAGAAAATGAGTCTATAAAATCCCAAAATGGGCAGCGGTCTTGACCTACAACCTCCTACATGTCAACTAAACCAATATTACTAATAATGTAAGCTAGTGAAAGCACTCAGAGAGCCCAAACCTCCACCAAGACACAACAGTGCCCAAGGTTTAGGAGTCTCCAATAAACTGAGTATCCGGGTATCTCTCTGTAAGCGGTCACTCATCTCTCAAAACCTTCCACTTCAGTGTCTCTGTTCAGCCCACTGAACCCCAAGCTTCACCCCAAAGGAACATCAAAGGAATCAAAAGAACTCATGAAACTGAGCCCACACTTCCACCGCCAAAGGAACATCAAAGGAATAAAAGGAACACTGCTAGCAGTAGCCACATTGTGACGTCACAAGTCCAAATGGCCTATTGTGTTATTTTATTTATAGTTCAAATACTGCGAAAACACGTAAATCCACCAAACTTTAATCACATCCAGGATATGCCAGAACCGGCTAAAATTTCCCAGAGGTAGATTTTGAAAATCTATAATATGTGTATAATATATGTAAATATGTGCCTCAAAATCCCTTTATTTATTAATAATAATAATAATAATAATAATAATAATAATAATAATAATAATAATAATAATACATTTAATTTATAATGCACTTTACATTTGGATCAAATCTCAAAGTGCTACAAAGTAAAAGCAGGATAAAAGCATCAATAAAAAACAAAATAACTATATAAAAACATGACCAAAAAGCAGCAATGTTAATTAAAGTTATAGGTTCTGCTAAAAAGGAAAGTTTAAGTCCTATTTTAAATGTGTCAGTCGTCTGTGGAGCCCTGAGATGGTCAGGGAGGGCTTCCACAGACGAGGGGCAGCAGAACAGAAGGCCCGATCACCCATGGTGCTGAGCTTAGTCCGGGGAAGGAGGAGGCGGTATGAGTGGGTAGAACGGAGGGATCGTGTTGAGGTCAGTGGGGTAAGTAGGAGGGTGCGTTGCCCCCTACCTGAAAGAACTATTTACCTATAAACAACTTTGTGGGACATTTTGCACACAAACAAACATTAAACATTCAAACCTTCAGGAATATATTTGAGCCCGGTGACACTTTTGTTGCAGGTAAATGAAAATGTCAAATTACAATTTCCTGTCAGTCACAGTGTGACACGTGAAACAGATCAGATTTTACAGTTTGTGGGAGTAATCCCCCCGAAAAGGTCCAAAATCCATCCGCTTTGCAAACCTGCACAGTTTTCTGCTGCTGTCGTACAAAACCAAGTTTGTATTTCAAACAACATTCAATTATTAGATTATGTTATTTGTACACATGTGGTGTTCACCGGGTCATCAGGGCGGGGCTTGTGGGAGACGAAGAGGCAGCGCTGAATCAAAGCGCTGAAAGTGCTTCCCTTATAAAGTCCAAATCTAATAAAGAGCAAACTGACAACCTCCTTTCAGACACTCTCTTCTGTGTTGATAAAACTAGTTCTACGCTGTCCCTGACAAGCCCCCAATCCCCTGCGTTGTACAAGCAATCCCCCTCATTGAACTCCTCAGATTAAATGTGTCTCATTGATAATTTCAAACCGTTCCTAAGTGACTCAACCAAACTGTTTCTATGAAGTCAGGGTTAGGGTTAGGGTTAGGGTTAGTCAGCAGTCTGTTCTGAGATCAGATCCCACAGTGACTCAACGATGAAGGTAAATACAGCGAACTGGTGTTTCTGAGCTCAGTAAATGAAATAAGACAGATTTCTTTGTGTCGATTCATAGGAAGTAAATTCAGAGACAGCTGGACTTATAGATGGGAAGTATGATAACAGTCAAATGTGACGAATACGAGATAAATCTCTTTGAGGCGGTTCATATGAAGTAGATTTGGACTAAATCGGATCGATGGTTAAGAAGTTATGTCCAAAAAACAGTGTTTTTCCTTAAAAGTGCTCCCCCTAGTGAGTAAGATAGGAAGTACATTAGATAGATTTCCTTGATTCGATTCAAACGCGCAAATTTGGAATCTATCGGACGAACGGTTGGCCTGAAAATGTGAATTTCGAATCAAATCTTCCCCTGGTGGCAAAATTAAGCAACCTGACCAGTCCCAAAATCAATCCAGTTCTTCCTCGCACCAAAGTCTTTGGGGGTATAAAGTCTTTGTGTTCTGGGTGATTTTCCAAACCCTTGTGTTTTAAAGATCAATTCTATGTTTTTACCCTGTCCACATAATGAAAATAAAATCCTAAAAACAAACAAACAAACAAAAACAAAAAACTATTGGAGAGGCCTGCCGGTCCTGGAGAACATTTTTGAAAGCTCAGTCACTTCAGTGAAGGTCCACCGACATTCCATATCTTCTCCATTTGTAGATAAAATATCTCTTTGGACAATTCTTTGTAATCCTTCCCAGACAGATCGCCTTCTCCATCGTTTCTTCTGGATCTCCACTGGTTCTGGCATAATGTGCTTCCGGTGAGACGTACAAGCCAACTTCCTGCTTCTGAAGACGGTCTTGTGAAGCGGTGCTGGGTGGGTGTTTCTAATCCAGCTGAAACCGGCTCATAAATGGAGTTCTGTAGTTTCAATCAGAACTACAGAACTCTGTGTTTCATTTCCGAGAAGTAAGTATTTGTTTTTTTTCACGTAAGAAGAGTTGGTATTGGATATATTTAGGCAAATTCCTTGTTGTATTATTCCAAATTTATAAGAACAACATGCTTTCAGAACCTCCGTTCCCATTATCTTATAGAGTATTGGGTGTCGTTTGTAAAACGTTGAACATATTATCTTAACAGCAATGTTTTGCCACATTTAGCTCCAAATGTTAAATCTAAATTTTATTATCTAAATCTAAAATGACATGGTTAAGTCACATGATCAACACGATCCCTCCGTTCTACACACTCAAACTACCTCCTCCACCCTCGGACTAAGCTCAGCACCACTGGTGATCGGGCCTTTGGATCTGCTGCCCCTCGTCTGCGGAATGGTGGGGAGGGGCCCTGACCATCTGAGGGCTCCACAGACGACTGAGACTTTTAAAAAAGGACTTAAAACTTTCCTTTTTAGCAGAACCTATAACTTTTAATTAATATCGCTGCTTTTGAGTCATATTTGTATATAATTGTTATTATGTTTTTTATTGATGCTTTTATCTGCTTTCAACTTGTAGCACTTTCAGATCATATAATTATCATAATGAGCAAATGAAAAGTTGTTTTTCTAAATGTTGATCAGAGATCAGGAGTCTCTCGTATGAAAATCGGCCGACCCAGGAGTTCCCATCATTGATAAACGCGTCAGATTCTACTTCAATCGAGGTTTCCCTCAGACAGGAACTGGTTTTGTGGCTGACAATCTTTATGAGCCCTGTGTCCAGGTTTCCACGGTGACACCAGGAGTCAATATGTGCTTTATTAAACAAATATAATACACTTTTATTTACTGTCGCTTTGGGCACTGGGCGGATCATTATAACGTTTCATTACTTGTGCTCACAAAGTTAATTAAAGTTTATTCACAGTCACATGACCGTACACTTCTGAACACTTCCTTTCCCTATCAGCAGCCTGATCTCCATTCCATTTTATCCTGTTACCCTCGTACTGTGACGTCAAAGGCCACTTGCTATTTATAAACTGCCTGATCTGAAGCGTCTCTCTCTCTTGTTCTGAGGAAGTCATTAGCCAGATTGCGGCCCACTGCTCCTCAGGGGTGGGTGAAACGCAGAGAAACAATTTCCCTAAGTTGTCCAACCTCTATGAGTGCATGTGACAACAAAGTTGTCTTCTTTTAAAAAAAGTCCAAATAAGTTGGCGAAACTGAGATTAGTCATCTTGTGCTGAAACGAAAAGTCGCGCCGCCTTTGATCTTTGGATGCTATTTTGAATCAAAGGAACTGACGAAACTGAGCCCATAGCTCCGACCTTTGATCCACCATGAAAGATCAAAGGCATCAAAGGCAGCAATGGCAACTTTGTGACATCACTACTCCAAAAGGCCTAGTGTTTTTATTTTATTTTAAATGACGCGGAACACGTAACGTCACCAAATTTGAACCACATCTAGGATATGGAAAAATCGACCTCTGGGTAAAATCCCGTAACGATCTGTCGTGTCCTTTTCACGTTACCCTGCTCACAAACAAAAAAGGCGAATGCACGAGAGAGAAAACATAACCCCCAGGGGGCGGAGGTAAAGAAAAAGGGGATCCAGTGGCGGTGACGCACCGGCGTACGGTAATTGCAGGGGGAAACGCAACATGAATGGAGATGGAACTCTGGAGGACCATGTCATGATGAAGATAAAAAGAAGTTACAGAGCAGCACAGCAACCTATGAGAGCCTGACACACGTCCGAGACGGAGGACAAGCAATCCAGGAAATAATAGTGCTGCTGCTCGCGTTTTCCTACTCTCTGGGTGTCCATGATACAGCCTCTCTGGAATGATCCGGAATGATCCGGACTACCACAGACCTCTTAATAGATGCCTTAACGCTTGATTTGACATCATCCTCCGGGGCAGAGGGAGAGTAAGAGTCCTGAGAGTGGTCACTGCCCTCAAGCCCAGAGAGAGAGAGAGAGAGAGAGAGTGAGAGAGAGAGGTTGGCGGTGAGAGCAAAAAAAGCCAGCGTTACCCTTGGGACTCGTCCCCTCCATTTTTGTGAGACAAGCAGGGCTCTTTTTTTTTTTTTGGGTAGTTGAAACGCTGCCAGTGGAGGCTGGCTCAAGCCCTCGCAGCTGAAAGTTTTACAAGCTCAGTGTTCGCAGGCAGGAAGGGGAGAGACAGAGTTAAGATCTATGAGAGGCGTTTGCAGCGTCTCTCTCCCCTTCTCTGACCGGCCGAGACGTCGGCGGCGTGATTCACGCTCACTTTGGGTCACTTGAACAACAAATGCTGTGAGAAGATGCACAGAGGTGATGTGGAAGGACGGCGTGAGGAGAGAAAGGGGGAAAGAAAAAAAGAAAAAAGGCCGTGATGTCACACAGGAAGCTGTCTTGGATATTGCCTGCGCAGCAGAGATACTGGCGATATAGGCGAGGACTTGAAATAAAAAAGATTTAATAAAAAAACAGGGTTTCGCTGTATCGGGATTTGAACGTTGGATTATTTGAATGTTTTTTTTTTTTTGTTGGGGTCCGTGGGAGAGCGTCCCCCTTTCCCTCTTCCTCACCGTTCGCCCCTGAGCTCCACGACACGTCCTGTTAGTCGAGGATGTGTCGCGGTAAACATCGCAAACCACTTGTTTGCTTTGTGATGTCGACAGAAACAAAAAAAAGAAAAACGCCGCTCTGCATTCATTGGTGGAATGAAACCAGATCCGAATGTCACCCTTTACCACTTTCTCTCCACTCCTGACTCGAAAATTAACACTCAGGCAGGTGCAGAACGGCTAAAGATGTGCAGAGCGACGACCCAAAATGGGAACTGCGAGGCATGTACTACCTGGGAATGCTGCCAACTGCTGACAAAAGGCTTTACTGCACGGTTCTGAGAGACACTCATTTGCGCTGAGATGCCTCGGGAACATGCGGCACCGGCTCGGCGGACAAACCGGAGATCCGTCTGTCAAACGGTTGTTGCGGCTTTGCTCCGGGACGAAGACGTAAGTACTCACTTCTGATTTGATTAACCCGAGCTTATTTCTCCGCGTCTCCTCGCCTCCTCCCAGCCCTTAATCCTGAGAGGAGAGGTCTAGAATGTACAGTTCTCGGCGACCCCTCGTGTGCGGAGGACGCCCGCTGTGACCTCACGGGCTCCATTTATGCTCATACCAGGTGGCTTTTCTTTTTTCTTTCTTTCTTTCTTTTTTTTTATGTCTTTTTGCAGCAGCAGTGTACGCTCAAGAAGTTTGCAACTTCACGATTCCTTTTCCTGCCTCCCTTCTTTCTCATCGCCCTCTCTCTCTCTCTCTCTCTCTCTCTCTCTCTTGGCAGCGTGGTAAAAGTGGGCAGGCAGAGAGAGAGAGAGAGAGAGAGAGAGAGAGAGAGAGAGAGGAGGGCATGGCAGAGAAACTCTGCTCAAAAGTCCCAGCCCCTGTTCAACTGGGGTTCCTTGCTGGTACACAACTCAGCCTTTCCCTCGTCTTGCAGGCGAAAAAGATGGATGTGGAAACGAATCTCATATTTAGCTCATTTTTTTTTTTTTTCTTTTTAATCCGCCGCCCACCATGGCCTTACTCTCAACGGGTGACCTGTACAAAAAAAAAAGCTCACCTCCAGGTATTTCTTACGATTGTTTCTGCCTTTTTGTTTGGGCCTGAAATCTTCCCTTTTTTTTCTCCTGTTCGACTTGATTCTTCTTTCTGTGTCACCTTCCAGAAAAAACTTACATGTCTGCTTTTATTGTGGCGCTCACACACCGTACGAGCAAATCTCCACCGCCGCGTCGGTTCCATTGAGGCGCAGAGTGATTTTGTATTTCTTTTTGAGATTATATTTTTGATTAAATGCATAAAATGATTTTCCCAGATCCCGTAGCGCATTTTTATTTTATTTTATTTTTTTTTATTTTTTTCGATACAGCCCACGTTTTCCCGGAGGGAAATTGGATTCGCTGCGTGTTTCGCTGCCAAGAGTGGAGTGTGAAGCAATATTCAAGCAAGTTTAACGGCTTACAGTCGCTTGAATAAACTAATTAAGCCCTCAAAAGTGACAGGAAACGTTCGGCTGAGGCTGAAGGCACCGAGCCCCCTTCTATCAAACACTTTTTGCTCTCTGTGTCGCGGGGATCGCTACGTAGGTGCAAAGAAAAAAAAGAAAGAAGGAAAGAAAAAAAAAAGGAGAAGAGAAACCACAGGCAACATGAAATCTCTTTCAGCTGTAGCGTGGTTAGAGTTCAACCATGTTCGTTACCGCAGAGTGAAAAAGGATCGCACGTTGGTGGAGTTTTGGAAAAAACATACCGTTTGTATGCTTTTGCAAGTGTTCTTGAATGTTGCTGCTGCTGCTGCTGCTGCTGCTGGTGGTGGTTGATAGACCTTTTCACAGAACCAGTATGAACCAGATCCCTCTGTTGGAGCCATTGTTCCGTACATGAAGGGGCTTGCATGTGGAGATTGCAGGTTCTTGCTGTCGGCGCTGACGCAAGGAGTACAAAACAGTACAAAACAGAAACGTCGTGTAAAAATAGTTGGCTTGCAAGACAAAGGGGATGCTTATAATTTAAGATTCTTCTCACGTGTAAGCCGGACTTATTTGAAACGGACTTTTTTGTGTTTAACACGCCGTCGTGTTTTTTTTTGTTTGTGGGGTTTTATGTTTTCTGAGTTTGCGACAAGAAACAGATTTTGCTTCTCTGTGCTCTGCAGATAAGGCGAGGGGAAAAAAGGTGCAGGGTGCAGAGAGAGAGAGAGAGAGAGAGAGAGAGAGAGAGAGAGAGAGAGAGAGCGAGAGAGAGAGAGAGGGCAGGCCGAGAGAAAATGAACTTATTTCCTCTTCCCCCACACTTATCCTCAGATGAACTTTTTATGCCGCCTGACGACTTGATGATGTTTTGAAAGCCATATCCTGCACTACTTGCATTTTTTTCTCCTCCTCATGGTCGGCGTGACTCTGTGATTAGCAGGATCAAAGTCTCCGGCGCCGGTTGTTGTTTTTATCGGCTCGTACTGTACACACACGTCCGGCTCTTCCTGTTTGTGAGGGAAGCTGACGCCGTCCAAACACCATTTGATGTGAGGCTTTGGACCGCAGACGTTTGACATGAACCGCCACTTAAAACCGTTTGGAGTTTCTCAGAAGACGCCCCGAGAGCTTTTTGAGCGTAACATCTGGAAGGTGCAGGAGTCTCGCCGAGGGTCCAAACGTTTGTCTTAGACCGCGTGGGATATTACACTGGGGAGGTTTCCCGTGGGGAGGCGGCCGCTTACGTCAATAATTGACTGAACAAACTGAGATAATCAAAACTGTGGAGCGCTCTCGTATTACAGACGTCACACGGTTAAATGTTTCTAAAGCAAACCATAGACAGTCAGACACTCAGCAAAGCTAGACGAAGCACTCGGAGAACGCAAACCTCCGCCAAGGCGCGACAGTTCCGAGGTTTAGGAAAGCTCCATGCGGAGTTATTGCCGGCCTCTAAATCTACCGACAACTCCAACGAACTCTCTGAGAATCTCTCAAATACTCTGTAGCCGCTCTTCTCCTAACTCTTCCACTTCAGTGTCTTTTTTCAGCCCGCTGGGACCCCAGCTCCACCTCCAAAGAAACGTGCCCAAAACATCAAAGGAAATCAAAGGAACTCTTGAAACAGCCACTTGCTAAAGAAATATCAAAGGAATCTACCCTTGGTGACGTCACTACTGACAACTTATTTTTATTTTATTTTAATTACTGCGGAACAGGGTTAGGGTTAGCATCTAGGATATGCCTACATCTACCTACGGGTATAATGTCATTCAAATCTGTCCTGTTGTTTTTATGTAACTATGCTTATAAACAAACAGATGATCAAACAAACAAACAAACAAACAAACAAACAAACAAACAAACAAACCAAAAAAAAGGCCCAGGAGTGGAAAACATAACCTCCTTGGTGGAGGTAATAAAATTAAATAATAAGCTGTTTGGAGTACTGACGTCGCAATGTGGCTATTGCTACCTTTGTTCCTTTGATTCCTTTGATGTTTCTTTGGGGATGGAAGCTGGGGCTCACTTTCAAGAGTTCCTTTGATTCCTTTGATGTTTCTTTGGGGATGGAAGCTGGGGCTCACTTTCAAGAGTTCCTTTGATTCCTTTGATGTTTCTTTGGGGAAGGAAGCTGGGGCTCACTTTCAAGAGTTCCTTTGATTCCTTTGATGTTCATTGTCAGAACTATTGGTTCAACCAAAATTACGGACAGGCCAAGCAACGCAACATAGAATTATCTTTCAATGACTTAAAACTTGAGTTCCTTCTATTCCTGTGACGTTTGTTTGATGTTTCTTTCGGGCTTGAGCTGGGGACTCAGAGGGGTGAACAGAGACACTGAAGTGGAAGAATCTGCATGAATCTTTCCTAAACTTAGGCTACTGTTGTTTCTTGGCGGTGGTTGGATTGCGTTTCATTGCGTTTAGAATATGTTTCCTGAACCCCATATAAATAATATTTCCTCTAGATTTAAATTTGATATCCTTATGTAGGAAGGTTATTTTCTGTATTATATTATTCATTTGGAATATAAAAATCCATCATAAATGACAAACTGTCCACAAAATCTCAGCTCAATATAATTAAAAATTGTTTTTGGTGATCTTGAAAAAAAAGCAAATAAAATGAACCATATATCTCGGTACCAGATCCGGTTCTGGCTGCTCGATGTCTGGTACCGGGCTGTATTTGCCCATTAGATTTGAATTAAATAGATCATTAATTATTATCCACAGAGTTATTAAAAAAAAAACCTGAATTGTGCCTTATCTCTCAAACGGGGGTTAAGAAAAGGTCATTATGACATCACAGTACAGGGTGTAACATTAAGACAATTTAATCATCTCTAGAATATACCAACACCTACGTCTGTGTAGAATTTCATGCAAGTCCATCTATTTGTTTTTCTTTCTTTCTTTTTTTTTTGTGATTCATTTTTTTATTTTGGAAATTATTACAAAAACACATGAAAGAAATTGAACAGTACATTTGTTTTTTTCGCTGCCGTAAGATCAACCAACATCGCCCTCATTCCATCTAATGTCAAGCCCAGGTGTGATAAATCCTGGAGAATAGGGGTTGCGGGCGAGCAGGCAGCAGAATACCAAAAATACCAGAACGATTGGACGCCGCTGTTTTCCAAAAAAAACTGCCTACAGGGGGATTCCTAGAAAAAGTGTAAAACAACGTGTTTAATATGCAAAAGGAACAAGTAATCCATTGGTTTTTCTGTAATTCTGTGAAACAAATGGAGAAAACAAACAAAAACGTAACCTTCTAGGTGGAGGTAGTGAAACTAGGAGGACAAAACCTTCGCCGGGCTCATCAGTCGCTTTCATTTAAAACCATCTTTGAGGTTTTTTGAAAAAAAAAAGGAAGACACCGAAACCTCAATTTAAAACAAAGCGAGGCAAGAAAACATAAATCTCTATATACCGACGCACTTAAAAGACAATTAAGTTAAATAAAGGTTTAAGCCCTTTTAACCTTCTTGGATCCTGGATCTTCTACTTGAGGTTCCACTCGAGGCCCGGCTAAGTTCTGCTAACAAGAAGATGTGTCTTCTGCCAAATCTCCTTCCTTCCTGTGCGTTACCGCACACATGACCACGTAGTAATGTAATTAAACTCAAATAACCTAAGAATGAAATGTTATTCTCTGAGCGAGTCTGACTTTGTGTTTAAAAAAAAAACGTGTGAGGGCCCCCCACGGAAAAATTGGGTTCTTGTGGTCGTTGGTGCAGCAGCTGCTATATTTGGAAATAGAAGAATATTTGACTGGTTTTACGAATTTTCCCCCATAAACTCCTGAGAGTTATTGCAAGATCTAAAAAAAAAAAAGGAAGTCATTTCATTGTTAGAATAATAGTTACTATATCAGGAGAGAAATATCCCGGAGGGAGAACAGAGAGTAAAACCGGCAACTCATAATTGAGGAAGTGACTTTGTGGGGTCGCCTCTTTAAAGCTCTTCCTCTTCCTCCGACGCCTCAAGTAAAGGAAATATAGAAAACGAAACTAGTTCTTCGCTGATCCCTGACACCGCGGGTGTAACCATGACAACCTCAATAATCTCAAACAGTCCATATTGACTCAACCTAACTATATCTATTAAGTCAGCAGGATATATATACATATATATACATATATATACATATATATATATGTATATATATGTATATATATGTATATACACGATAGATCTCTTTGTGTAGATTCACATGAGCCAATATCGGACTAAATCGGACCAACGGTTAGGAAGTTATGTCCAAAAGAACTGGGTTTTTTCACACAACAGCTCCCCCTAGTGAGTAGAATTTGAACTATAAGAGTTAAATATGATGTAAAGAAGGTAGATCTCCTCGAGTCGCTTCATCTGCAACTGATTTGGACTAAATTGGACAAACAGTTGAGAAATTATGGCCCCAAAACTGTGATTCTGGAGATGAAGCTCCCCCTAGTGGAGCAAATATGGCATCAAACCTTTTTCCCCAAATCTCTCCAGTTCTTCCTCGCACTTAGATCTATGGGGGTATAAAACTTTTTGGTATTTAAATACAGCTGGGGTGTTTAATGAACAAGAACATCTAAAGAAAAACAAACATATGGATCCATCCAGACTTAAGTTCTACTGTACTAAAGACTAAAAACCCTGTTCGAAATAAAAAACACCGGGACGGTTCCGAGTGCGAGCGAAGGGTCTGGGCCGACCCTCGGGATCGTTCACCTGATTTCACGAATCACAGATAATGACATTAGACCCAAACCCCAGTCAGAACAGAGGAACCTCCCGTCCGACGTTGGAGTCTGCGTTTGGAACAACGGACCTCTGATTGCATTTACGACGCGCCGCATGACCGCCGCCGCGCCGAGCATCTGGCAGCAGGTTGTGTCATCAAAGCTCATTGTTTGCTATCGTGCCCCCTTTTTTCTGACATGGCATCCTCTCATTGCTTGACTGCCAACACTCTCCTCCCCCCTCAGCGGCGGGTTCTGCCATGCTGCATCCACGACATCACCCCCTTTTCTTTTCCTTTTTTTTTCTCCTCATTGAGATTCAGCCTGGCACACAGACAATGCCCATTTCTTGGCACCAAATATTGGAGAGCGCCGCATCGGAGAACCGGCCTCAGCCTCTCTTCCCCCGTGTTCCGCCAATCGCCGTGGACCAACGCCAAGTTGTGATGGGTATTTTTTTTTTTTTGTGCCTTTTGTGTAGTAAAACCTCAGCTGGAGGAACATCTCAGATGAGGTGACGGCGTACCGCGGTGATGGACGCTCTCTTAGCGACGCAGCGCAGGAGAGACGGCGTCGGCGGTTGTGCTGAGCTGGTCCGAGATGAAGGTCATGGATCTTTTTTTTTTTTCCTGTCACCAATACTTTGTTGTACAACCGAGCAGCCGTTTATTTCTGCCGGAGGATCAGACTGGAGGTTGACTCTAGAGGTGACGAAACTGTTTAAGCTCTTGGTTGCAAACCCATCCCCACCCGTAGGAGGGTTTTCACGGCTCACCGGCCGCGTGGAGGGATCTGACTCACATCTGTGGCGGCAGATTGACCATCTCAAAATCAACCCAGCCAGAAAAACTGGACAATTTTAATGCTGACCTTAAAAAACAAGAGTTTCTACGCTTTCATTCAAAGATGGGATTCTTCCGAGGACGTGAGGCGATGAAGGCGATGAAGGCTTCTTCATGTTTTCTGCCTTAAAACTCGGAGATGATTAAAAGGCGAGGAACAGATTTGAGTTGATTTTCCTCCGTCCCAACTCCAACAGCCGTAAGCTAAGCTAGAGGTAAGTGATCTTCAAAACTCTTGTCGGATAAACTTTTGTCGACAAAATAAATCCCAGAAGTTAGCCACGTTTTTTTAGACCCGTCAACGAAACGAGCTCGTCTTCTGCGAGACGTTGGACCCACTCCTGTTTTTTTCCTCTCTAGGTGTGGCTGTTTGAAGGGTTTGATAGCGTTTACTGTCTTATTAATTCAACATCTCCATTATGGTCCGACTCTGCGACGCTCCTGCGCCGTTTCATCACGGGTCGCCGAGCTCGCCCTGGCACCGGAGCCGCGCGGCCTGCCAGAACATTTCAATCACTGTCCACATTAATTAGGCCAAAGAGGAATCCAGAATGTTAATGAAGTGCCCAGCCACTTTTCAGCGGCCGTGGTTCACATGCTAATTTATGCAAAACATCCGAGACTTTAGCATTGGTCCAACGCCGTCTACCCCGACAGCGTCTGGGCTCAGGCGGCCCGGCCAATATGGGGCTCTTTCTCCGGACCCAGACTCCAGCTGGCACCGTGAAGAGACTCCTTTCAAAGTGGACTTGAAGTGGCATTCACTGACAGCAAAAAGAGCAATTTCCCTGAAGTCCACGCTTGAGTTTCTCTATTGAGACATCTTCAAGCGACGCCAAAAGTCAGAAAAAAGACGGGAGTTTGCGACTTGGCAACAATCCACGCTCTGAAATTGTTAACGATTTCCACAACGCAGCCATGAACCGCTCCACCGCCTTTATGTAGGAAGACTAGGGCTATGCCTTCGACCCTCACAGCGAGGGTCTAGCCACGAAAAGCACCCAGTCCCCTGCGTTGTACAGGGAATGTGACTCATTAATAATCTCTATTAGTCTATATTGACTCAACGTAACTGTTTCTATGAAGTCATCAGTCTGTTCTAGGATCAGATCCCATAGTGACTCAATGATGAAGATAAATACAGTTAATTAGTTTTTCTGAGCTCAGAAATGAAAGAAGAATAAATTCCTTGTTTCAATTCATATGAATTTAGACACAGTTGGATTTATGGTCGGTGCATAAAACTAAAATAAAAACCCAGATTTCTTTTTTGTTGTTTTGAAAAAAAAGTATTTCCTGTAAAATATGACAAATACAAGTTGGTGGTTGTTGTGAGGTAAATTTGGCCTTAAGCGGATTAAAGATAAGGAAGTTATGCTGGAATAAAATGTGATTTTTAAGGACTAACTTCAAAAAAACTATCATAGTTAAATCAATTATATAAAAGATAGATATCCTGCAGTCGATCCATGTGAACCAAAATTGGATTAAATCAGACAAACGTTAAGGACGATATGTCCGATAAACAATCTCTCCACCTAGTGACTAAAATCGGAGCTATTAGAGTAAAATGTTATATTAACTCCTCCTCAAGTCGATTCACATGCATCTAATTTGGGACCAAAGTTGAGAAATTATACCTGAAAACATTTGGAGATAAAGCTCCCCCTAGTGGCGAACATATGCAGTCAACCTTTCACCGAAATTAGACCAATCTTCTTCTCACGAACATTTATGGGGACACAAAATTTGAAAGTGATCCAAAGAAGTGATTTAAGATTTATCGCGTTAACGCGAAGGATCTCCGGTTTGAAAATTCCCTAACATCCCCGACTTTTCACGCCAAGGGGTTCTGAAAGTTGCAAGTTCCGTTCTGAAGATTTAAGTAGAGTTGTCTTTTAATCTGAGAGGGTTTTATTATGAAAGGATTTCTCTTTGTCTTACAAGCAAATTCCCAGTTTGTCCACCGATAATAATAATGGATAATGAGTACGACCTTCAGACGGTACCCCGGCCATCCCCGTGACACAGCAGAACCGGGCCTTATTTACCAGTGAGGATACAAAACGCTGAGTCTAGAAAGGAAACTGCTCTTAGAAGGTCGCGCCTGATTACGCTGACTCAACATTTTCACTCAGCGGCAGACAAAAAAACGACGTAAAATAGACAATATTGGAAAGTCTGCGTAGTTAGATGTCTGTAGGAGTTAGATGTCTGTAGGAGTTAGATGTCTGTAGAAGTTAGATGTCTGTAGGAGTTAGATGTCTGTAGAAGTTAGATGTCTGTAGGAGTTAGATGTCTGTAGGAGTTAGATGTCTGTAGGAGTTAGATGTCTGTAAAAGTTAGATGTCTGTAGGAGTTAGATGTCTGTAGGAGTTAGATGTCTGTAGGAGTTAGATGTCTGTAGGAGTTAGATGTCTGTAGGAGTTAGATGTCTGTAGGAGTTGGATGTCTGTAGGAGTTAGATGTATGTAGGAGTTAGATGTCTGTAGGAGTTAGATGTCTGTAGGAGTTAGATGTCTGTAGAAGTTAGATGTCTGTAGAAGTTAGATGTCTGTAGGAGTTAGATGTCTGTAGGAGTTAGATGTCTGTAGGAGTTAGATGTCTGTAGGAGTTAGATGTCTGTAGGAGTTAGATGTCTGTAGGAGTTAGATGTCTGTAGGAGTTAGATGTCTGTAGGAGTTAGATGTCTGTAGGAGTTAGATGTCTGTAGGAGTTAGATGTCTGTAGGAGTTAGATGTCTGTAGGAGTTAGATGTCTGTAGAAGTTAGATGTCTGTAGGAGTTAGATGTCTGTAGGAGTTAGATGTCTGTAGGAGTTAGATGTCTGTAGGAGTTAGATGTCTGTAGAAGTTAGATGTCTGTAGGAGTTAGATGTCTGTAGGAGTTAGATGTCTGTAGGAGTTAGATGTCTGTAGGAGTTAGATGTCTGTAGGAGTTAGATGTCTGTAGGAGTTAGATGTCTGTAGGAGTTAGATGTCTGTAGAAGTTAGATGTCTGTAGGAGTTAGATGTCTGTAGGAGTTAGATGTCTGTAGGAGTTAGATGTCTGTAGGAGTTAGATGTCTGTAGGAGTTAGATGTCTGTAGGAGTTAGATGTCTGTAGGAGTTAGGTGTCTGTAGGAGTTAGGTGTCTGTAGGAGTTAGATGTCTGTAGGAGATAGATGTCTGTAGAAGTTAGATGTCTGTAGGAGTTAGATGTCTGTAGGAGTTAGATGTCTGTAGGAGTTAGATGTCTGTAGGAGTTAGATGTCTGTAGGAGTTAGATGTCTGTAGAAGATAGATGTCTGTAGGAGTTAGATGTCTGTAGAAGTTAGATCTCTGTAGGAGTTAGATGTCTGTACGAGTTAGATGTCTGTAGGAGTTAGATGTCTGTAGAAGTTAGATGTCTGTAGAAGTTAGATCTCTGTAGGAGTTAGATGTCTGTAGGAGTTAGATGTCTGTAGGAGTTAGATGTCTGTAGGAGTTAGATGTCTTTAGAAGTTAGATGTCTGTAGGAGTTAGATGTCTGTAGGAGTTAGATGTCTGTAGGAGTTAGATGTCTGTAGGAGTTAGATGTCTTTAGAAGTTAGATGTCTGTAGGAGTTAGATGTCTGTAGGAGTTAGATGTCTGTAAGAGTTAGATGTCTGTAGAAGTTAGATGTCTGTAGGAGTTAGATGTCTGTAGGAGTTAGATGTCTGTAGGAGTTAGATGTCTGTAGGAGTTAGATGTCTGTAGGAGTTAGATGTCTGTAGAAGATAGATGTCTGTAGGAGTTAGATGTCTGTAGAAGTTAGATCTCTGTAGGAGTTAGATGTCTGTAGGAGTTAGATGTCTGTAGGAGTTAGATGTCTGTAGAAGTTAGATGTCTGTAGAAGTTAGATCTCTGTAGGAGTTAGATGTCTGTAGGAGTTAGATGTCTGTAGGAGTTAGATGTCTGTAGGAGTTAGATGTCTTTAGAAGTTAGATGTCTGTAGAAGATAGATGTCTATAGGAGTTAGATGTCTGTAGAAGTTAGATCTCTGTAGGAGTTAGATGTCTGTAGGAGTTAGATGTCTGTAGGAGTTAGATGTCTGTAGGAGTTAGATGTCTTTAGAAGTTAGATGTCTGTAGGAGTTAGATGTCTGTAGGAGTTAGATGTCTGTAAGAGTTAGATGTCTGTAGAAGTTAGATGTCTGTAGGAGTTAGATGTCTGTAGGAGTTAGATGTCTGTAGGAGTTAGATGTCTGTAGGAGTTAGATGTCTGTAGGAGTTAGATGTCTGTAGGAGTTAGATGTCTGTAGGAGTTAGATGTCTGTAGGAACTGTCTCAGTAGTAGTTCTGAAAATGTTATAAAAACAAACCCGTGGCGTAATGATATTGTGTGGATTTGCACCGTTCAACAACTGTTTATGCCTGCATTCTGTCGACTGTTCCCTCATTCTGCCTGTCTTTGTCTCACAGTTTGACCGAGGCGTCCTCCCGCTGAAGTCTCTGTCCTCGAGGCTGAGGTAGTAGATTGAATAGTTGTGGGATTTGAGTCCTCCCTCTTAGAGAACTATACAGTCTACTGTCTTTCCTAAGGAGACAGGTTTATCTGCTGCGATGCCCAACCCCCGAGGAGAAAAGGACGTCATTGGCGGCGCGGCGGTACTTTTGGAAGGTCACTCATCTCTCTGAAGAGGGGGATTTGTTCAAATGGCTCCACATTGAGTACTGTATTACCGTTTGAGTCCATTGGTGCCTGAAATTGAGCCTAGCAAGGTGAGGTAGTAGGTTGTATAGTTTGTGGGATGGAGTGAATCCTACTCAGGTGATAACTATACAGTCTATTACCTTCCTTGAGAGGTACAATGTGTACTCAGAGTGACTGCTGGCTCTCGCGGAAAGAGCGCCCCACTGAGGCCATTTCGTGGCCGAGGACCACCATCACTCTGGTAATTGACTGAGGATTGTCACGTGACCTCGTTAAGGTTAGAATAAAAGAAGGTCTTCTGAGATGCTGGAACCAGTCAGCAGGTTTGACTTTCAGTCGGTTAAACTTGGACTGAACCTGAAATAACTCCACAGCTATCAGGTGTATCTGAATAACCTTGTCGTGTTTAGATAAGTGAGACCTAAAATAATGTTTTTACAGCGTCGGTCACATTGTAGCTGTTACTATCTTTGAGCAGTCTGTGATTAAAGAGAAAAAAAACAATGTTTCTAGCCTCGCCTGATTTTCTTTTAGACGGAAAAAAAAGCCTGTAACTTTATTATATTACAGTAGAACCATGAAACCATTTTCTCAGAAACTCTTTGATAACTACTGCAGGGACTTTGATAGAAATGCCACAAAGTTCATGTTATTCTAGGGAGTTTTTGTGGGTCAGAACCAGGGGGTTTCTCCATTTGGACCGGTTAGAAAGACAATGGACCCTAAATGTACCAAAAAAAACGGGCTTTTAACCCCAGAGAGAGATTTTCTACTGCAAAATGCC
>JBBDHG010000068.1:747500-840000 GCA_037951165.1 Lophius americanus
ATACATACATTTACAACTTCACTGCTTTTATAAAATAAAAAAATAAATAAAAAGTCACCATTCAGAGAGCATCAGCATGTGCCAGTCATCTCACCTGAGAGGGATGTACACCCGCAGGTATCGGTCCACCGCGATGGCCGTGAGACACAGAACCGAGACGAGGGTCAGCAGGATGACCACGCAGCTGATGAAGAGACAACCGTGGAAGGAGGTCCTCACCCGTCCGTCCACCACCACGGCCAGCGGTATGGCCAAGCAGCCCACCATGAAGTCGGTGGCGGCCAGACAGACGATCAGGCAGTAGGTGGGCTGCCGAAAGCTTTTACTGGTCCACAGGGCCAGAACCACCAGCAGATTACCCAGACAGCAGCCCGCGGCGATGAAGACCTCCAACAAGGTGTAGATCAGAACTCCAGCATCCATGGCTCCTCCAGAATGCGAAGGTCTGGTCGGTGACGGCGGAGAGAGTCGGGCTGAATGAGTGGAGTAGTTTCACTTATCTCAGTCTTGTGAAACCTTTTAGGGAAGTTCTGAGGCCACAGGTTTTTTTTTTCTGTTTGTTTTTGGGGTTTTTGTTACCTAGCTAAAGTTGTAATGTTTTATATCCACATTAATGGAGTTTGTGGCCAGAGACTTGGAACCTGTTTCTCTTTTTTAAGGTTCAGCCTCGTCTGAAATCCATGTATTTAAAAAAACTGATGTTTCATTCTTTGGTGGCTTTTTTTCTTTTTGGATGGAGAAAAAAAAAAAAAAAAAAAATGCTGAATCAGCCACTTTATCCAAACCTGCTCCGAAATGTAAAAGGTTTCTTCTTCTGCTATTTCTCCAAGCCGTCTACGTGGGTTGGTAGACCAAAAACAAAATCAAATAAAATAGAGTGCAACATATCTGAACAGAAATGTTCACCTTCTGTTGAAGAAAGTAAAAAAATAATATTCTGGATCCATCCTTTTCTCCAGATCTGAATGTCCAACCCGAGTTTATCTGCCTTCTTCTTCTTCTTCTTCTTCTATCAGCTGTTCTGTCCAGGAGTCGCCACAGCGGATCAACCGTGTCCATCATGGCCTCTTGTCCTTTGTATCTTCCTCTGTATCGATAACCAACTACATGTCCTCTCTCACCACATCCAGAAAACCTCAACTTTGGTCTTCTCCTTCTTCTCCTGCCTTGCAGCTCCATCTCCAGCATCCTTTCTAATCCTGTCCTTCCTCCTCACTCCCGGAGAACATCTGAACATCTTTAGCTCCGCCTCCTGTCGTCGGGTCCGAACCACCGTCTCTGAACCATCCGGCAGAACTGCCCTCACCACACCCTCCACCTTACCCTTCACTCCTGCTGCTTGCACTTGCTTCTTCACCTCTTTTCCACCCTCCCTGTTAATCTGAACAGTGGACCCCCAAGTGACCCCCATTCCTTGGCATATTTTATTTCTCTGTGGCATTTATTATTTTTTATATCCTAGGAACTCTAATTTTACTTTACATTGAGAAAACGTCGGATGAAATTATGATGAAATTTTACATTTTAATGGAAAATAGTAAATGTTTTAAAATGACTCCGTTTGACCTATGGTGTCCCCCAGGGCTCTGTTCTTGGCCCCTTGCGGTTTAGCATATATCTGAAGCCACTGGGTCGTAAATGTGCTCAACCAAACAGTTGAGCAGGATATTAAAGGGTTAAGTATTACTATTATTATCATTATTATTATTATTGTTATTATTATTAGGGTTATGTTAGACAAACAAACACGTAAGTGTATTTTTTACAGTGTTTATTTCCTCCAGGTCACCTGCTTTTCCAGTTTTTGTCTTCTTCGTTCGCGTTAGGTTGAGTTTGTTGCAAAAAGATCAGAACTTTGAGATTAAATAAGATTATTTGATGCTGAATGGAGTTTTTTTTGTCCTTTTTTTTTTTCTCGCAAAAGAAATTTTATTCAGCTTTTCTGCTTTCATGACAGTGTAAAAAAAAATAGGTTCAGTTCCCTGTTGCGGTTTCAGTCACATGACTTATAAACCTTTTTTTCCTTTTTTTAAAAAATACAAAAAAAACAAAAAACGTTTGTAATAATCCACTTCTGATTCTCTTTTTTTTTTCTTTCTAAAAGGAAGTGGTATCTTAGCACAACGCAGTTTAGTTCCATTACTTGTTAAAGTTTCCTCTTTTCTTGATGAAGTAAGTTCATTTTATTTTTAACCACATTCAGTCACTTTCAGATCCGTTCCTGCAGTTCAGAGTTTTAGCTGTCGGTACATCTGGGAGTTCAACCCAAGACCTCGGGCGATGAGGCCTATTTTTTTTCACTCCCTCCATTAAGGGGGGGAGGTTTTTGGAGATCAGTTTTGGATCAGGATCCAGGAAAGGGAACTATTTGGGGGTATGGATTCTGCTCGGAGCCATTATAGCTCGTCAAACATAAATTAAGTGTAAAGCACTTTGGTCTATTAGCGACATAACGGATACAGAGGTTTGTAAAATGTGTTGCCATCTAGTGGTGATGTTCTAGATTGCAACTTGCGTCACACATCAGCTCGCCCTTTCCTGATCCGCGGATCTACGGTGGCCTTCAAGCGTCAGTGAGATCATCAGACATCTTCTGCGACTGTTTCAAGTAGCCATTCAAGTGCTGGGGTTTCCTTTTGGATGAGTATTTTTTGAAATAGTATTTATTCTGTAGCCTGAAGTTCAAAGGTGACTTAATATTAATTGTGTGTTCTTCACTGCGGCAGGATCGTCTCTATAGCAGAGCGGAGGAGAACTTATTCTTTAGCACAATCAAAAACACCGGGTTCGTGAAAACTGGCTATCAAAGAAGGTAAACGTGAAGACCAGCGCCCCCTAGCGAGTAAAATATGAACTATTTGGGTAAAATGTAATGTTTACAAGATAAATCTCCTCGAGTCGATTCATATCCACCAAAATTGGTCTAAATTGGACAAACCGTTGAGAAATTGTGACCCAAAAAATTTGGGATAAAGCTTCCCCTAGAGGCGTGAAATACGCAACCGACATTTCCAAAAAAATCAATCCAGCTCTTCCTGGCACTAAGGTCTAAGGGGCCATAAAATTTTAAAACGATCCATGAAAGAAGTTTTAGAGTTATCCCAGACTTTTTCGTGGATAATCCAAGAAAGACAGTTACGTATATTATACCATACGACTAAATCAGAAAATATGACTGAATTTGACAAATTAATAATAATAATAATAATAATAATAATAATAATAATACATTTAATTTATAAGGCACTTTACATTTGGATCAAATCTCAAAGTGCTACAAGGTAAAAGCAGATAAAAAGCATCAATAAAAAATAAAATAATAACTATATAAAAACATGATCAATAAGCAGCAATGTTAATTAAAGTTATAGTTTCTGCTAAAAAGGAAAGTTTTAAGACCTTTTTTAAATTTGTAAGTCGCCTGTGGAGCCCTCATATGGTCAGGGAGGGCATTCCACAGACGAGGGGCAGCAGAACAGAAGGCCCGATCACCCGTGGTGCTGAGCTTAGTCCGGGGAAGGAAAGATGCAAATAAATTGCACCTTTAACACTTAAAAATCAAAACAGACTCACCAGTAAGTGTTAGGACCACATAAAAAAACAAACGACCTGTCCAATCGAGATGAATGCCATCAATTTCTTCTTTTCAGGGCATTCATTTAATATCTTAGACTCTTTAAATGTACCAAAAAATGTCACCTTCTTTCATTTAGTACGTTTTTTAAACAGTAAAAAAAAAATCCTTTTGACCTTTTGTTCCTCAGGGCTCCATCCTTGGCCCCTTACTCGTTAGCTGCTAAGGTTTAGCACAGGATTATTAAGAGGTTCAGCCACTTTTTTCAATAAGAAATAGCAACTCAATATGTGCTCAACCAAACGGTTGAGCGGGACATTGAAGGGTTAAGTTGTCTATCAGAGGGAGGAGTTGTTAAGTTTGATTGACAGGCAGGCGGAGGTTCTCCTGTGGCGTTCCAGTTGTGCATTTTTGGTAGTATGAGTCTCCTGATGTCAGCGCTCTGATGCTGGGCCCAACACGCCGTGGAGGGGGTGTGAAACATTCTGTGCAGATTACCCAGAATCCTCCTCTCTCACACCCCCAGTTTATAACCAGGTGGTTATAACAACCCAAGGGGAAGGGGTCGTAAGAAGAACTGCAGAAAAACAAGTCATACGTGCCAAAATGAACTTTATCACTGGGTCATAAACTCAAACCCAGCATTTTTTAAATTTTATTTTGTGGGTAGATCTCTGGTTTTAATCCCGAGATCACTCCGACACGTTCATTCCGACACTCCTGCCCTTTATGAAAACTGCAGAGGACCAACAATGAATGAAGACATAGGAGAGAGAGCTCAGCGAGGCCCTCGAGAATAATTTGGTTAATTGGAACCGGTAATAGAAGCTTTGCTGTCTTGTGATCCCTGCAAGCGGATCCCTGTAAGACGATAATGAAATCATTACTTCTGTTTATGGACAATGATGTGTCGGTTGCTGAACCCACAGGGGAGTTTTCTGTTGAGGAATGAATACGAGTGAGGGAAAATCATGATGAGCAAACAACGCACACTCTTTTATTAGTGCGTATATCAAAGAGCACAGGTCAGAAATAACGCTTACATACACGAAAAAAAAAAGAATAAAATGATTCATTGCGTCGGTACACCATCTTTTTTAATTAATTTAATTTCATTCCAATAATAATGTTTTTGGACAAAAAAATTTATGGATTCGAATTTCGCAGAATCAGCATAAATCTGTTCATTATGACAACGATAGAATTGAAACATTTAAAACGTGTAAACAAGGTAATTATGTCTTTAAAACAACCCAAAACATTATACATTTAATTTACTTAACATTTACATTTGGATCAAATCACAAAGTGCTAGTGCTAAAAAAATTTGATTGAGAAATTATGGCCGCAAAAACTTTCAGAGATAAAGTTCCCCTTACTGGACAAAATATGCAATTGACTTTTTCAAAGAATCAATACAGTTCTTCCTCTCACTAAGGTCTATGGTGGTTAAAAAATTTGAAAATGATCCATGAAATAGTTTTTTGCGGACCTGGTGGTCCATCAGCCACCCGGACCAGGACACCAGGAGGAGAGAGGCGGGGATTTTTACGAAGGAGCCTCAAAAGCAACGCATCCCTCGACGTTCTTTCTTATCGCTTCATTTAGTAAATAAAACACATATAAAGCACAAACATTTCATGATATTTTGATTAGCCGTGCTAGCTTCTGTAAAATTCCGGGTCATGCGGTCACGTGACGTAGAATTAAACTTTAAACAACGTGGCGAAAACAAGAAACACGCCGAATAATGACCCTTAAAAAACACGGCAGTATTTATAACAACGTCAAGAACGGATTCACTCTCCATTGGACGGTCCGGTGTGTGCTTTTATTTTGGCGAGAAATGTAAACAGGATGTTTAGCGATCGTGCGGGAAGGAGTCACTGTTAAGTGTCTGTTGTCCTGTAGCTTTTGCGGCGTGTGATTGGCCACAACTGCCGACCCATCAGCTGGACAGCGTTGGTGGATAACAGTCCAAACACTCCATGAAGGTTGGGTCCCACCTGATGACCGCTTCATCAGGCCACGATCCTCCTCCGCTATGAAATGGTTCAAACGGAGCATCAGAACACAGAAGCGCCGCGAGAAAAACATTCCCATGACAACGACACCTCAGGGCGGCTTTCTGTTTCTGAAGCAGGGATATTAAACACCAGGAGGGAGGACAGATGTTTTTACTCTCCCCTCTTCATCCAGACACCATAAATGGACAAAAAAAAAAAACATCTACAAGTAGAAGGAGTTTCTTTTTTATTTTTGCTTCCACCCCCCGACCCCCCCACCCCCTCCCTGAAAACCTCAGATCATTACCTCATTGCCCATTCCGTACGTTCCGGCCCACTTTAACACCTTGTGTTCATTTTTTAATACCATACAAAACACTAACACATGTTTACGCTTCTCGCCAAAATAAAAGCACGCAACCGTGCAACGGAGAATAAATCCGTTGTGGACCGCGGGGCCGACGTCGCGGTACATACTGCAGTATTTTTTTTTTGACATTTACGGTTATTGGCGAGGGGGAAAAAACAGTGTTAATGCGTGTGGACTCCGGAGCTGACGGAGGCACCGGGGTGGCGGAGGCTTAATAAAAGTGATTAAGTGTCTGCTCATGAGCGCCGCGAAGCATCGGCCGCGGCTAGAAGTCGTAACAGGCAACGACCCAACGCCGCATCCTGACTCATCGCCTTCTCTAAAACGGCGATGGGCCCGAAAGTATTTACAAGCCACTGGCAGCGCACTGACTCTGCTTTTCTGCAGACCATCTCACTGATTGCTTGATCAGTGATGGTTGCCTCCGATGTCTCCTGCTGAGCAGACGGATGATTACATTAAGTTTTTGTAAGTAATTGGACTTTTGGACCAAATGGAACAAAGCGCTGGAGGCCGGCAGACTCCTCGTTAAACGAACGCTTAAATCCATTTGGAGAAGAACAAATCAGAACGCTACTACAATCCGTACGTTCGATAAAGCATCGCAATCGCTCCGACAAGATTGGAGATGTATTTATGTATACAGAGATAAAACGCTGTGCTGACGTATGGGGGAATATTATGGACTCAAAGAATCGCGGCCTTCGCAGATCAGTACTCCAAAACCATATCATGGATTATTTAAAAGATTTTACGCCCATATTGATCTTAGTGCAAGGAAGAACTGGAGTGATTTTGGGAAAGGTCGGTTGTCTATTTCTGTCGCTTTATCTCCAAAAGTTTTCCGGCCCTATGTTTTTCAACCGTCGGTCCCTTTTTTGTCCAAATTAGGTGCAAATGATTCGACTCAATTAGATCCATCTAGTATATATCATATATATTAACCTAATAGTTCATGATTTACTCACAATGGGGAGCTCTTCTTTTTCTAATAACAAATTTTTCGCCCACATAGGTCTTAGTGTGAGAAAGAACTGGATTGATTTTGGGATCGGTCAGTTGGAGCTTTACGTCCAAAAGTTTTCAGGCCGCAGTTTCTCAACTGTTGGTCGAGATGGATGGATGGATGGATGGATGGATGGATGGATGGATGGACGGATGGATAGATAGATGGATAGATAGATAAAAAAAAATAAAAATAACTATATAAAAACCTGAACAAAAAGCAGCAATGTTAAGTAAAGTTATAGGTTCCGCTAAAAAGGAAAGTTTTAAGTCCTTTTTTTTGAATGTGTCAGTCGTCTGTGGAGCCCTCAGATGGTCAGGGAGGGCATTCCACAGACGAAACGGAAGGATGATTTCCACCACAGCAAGCATCAAAAGTCCCACCTAACTCTAAAATGGCATTCAACTAATCAAATTTCATGATAAAAGTAGAGCGAGAGTTATTTCATTTCAGCGCTAACAGGAAGGTTCTTTCATTCCAGATATAGCCAAACAATAACGGTAACTGATCTACATAACAAAGGCCTCAAACAAGGAGCCGCAGCCAAAAGCAATAACGGTTCCAGTATTTCGTTCCGACGTAATGCAGAGATGACCTCATTTTTCATGAAGTATTAAATGGCCTGAATAATCTTTGTGTTGTCTTATTTCATGTCTTGGCGAGAGTTAGGTGAGAAACTCTCGACCGCAGAACGGCCAGTTGGCCTCATGGGGAAACAACATGAGAACCAACAACCACCTCCACCTCTGATAACTCACTCATTTACAAGTTACGTCTCGGTCCAATCCGCATGGAGTCATAATATAATAACCTCTGACACGCAAAATGAACTAGGTCTACTCTGTCGTCCCCGACAGCAAAGGTGTATCCCTAAAATGTCCCCAATCCCCTGCGTTGTGCAAGCAACACCCACCTCCCTGATTGGACTCCTCAAATGGAATGTGACTCATTAATAACCTCAAACTATCCATATTTACTCAACCTAACTATTTCGATGAAGACAGCAGTCTGCTCTAGGATCAGATCCCACAGTGACTCAATAATGAAGATAAATATAGATAACTAGTTTTTCTGATCTCAGAATTATAAAAGAATTATTAAGAACAAGACAGATTTCCTGTTGTCGGTTCAAAGGAGCTAAATTTAGTAACGGATGAGAAACTGTGTTTTCCACTAAAAGCTCCCCTTAATGAGTAAAATATGAACTATTATAGTGAAATAATATATATATATCTATATATCTATATCTATATATATATCTATTTCTATATATATATATATATATATTGTTATATTGTTATATTGTTATATTGTTAAGATTATAGCCACAATTGATGGTTATAATGTTATGGCTGATTTACATTACAAATATTATTTTAAAAGTGTGAATCATATATCAGAATAATTAGTAATGTGTCACCATTATTATGACTGAAAAAGAATAAAAGGAACAGAGTCCGGGTTCTAATCAACATAATAATTATTGTTTTCCTCAAATACATATTTGTTGACGTAGGTTTGTTGTTTACTTACATGCTGACATGAATAAATAATACGATGCAATCAGCTCTAATGCACATCAACTTTAGCTATTTTCAACATCCTTATCAAACTTCTATCCCTCACCCGGATATCTAATAATAATAATAATACATTTAATTTATAATGCACTTTACATTTGGATCAAATCTCAAAGTGCTACAAAGCAACAGCAGATAAAAGCATCAATAAAAAAATATAATAATAACTATATAAAAGCCTGACCAAAAAGCATTAATGTTAATTACAGTTATAGGTTCTGCTAAAAAGGAAAGTTTTAAGTCCTTTTTTAAATGTGTCAGTCATCTGTGGAGCCCTCAGATGGTCAGGGAGGGCATTCCACAGAAGAGGGGCAGCAGAACAGAAGGCCCGATCACCCATGGTGCTGAGCTTAGTCCGGGGAAGGAGGAGGGGGTATGAGTGGGTAGAACGGAGGGATCGTGTTGAGGTCAGTGGGGTGAGTAGTTCTTTTAGGTAGGAGGTTGCGTTACCATGGATGCACTGGTGAGTGAGGAGAGAGATCTTATAGTCAATGTGGGTGGAGTGGAAACCCGACTGAAAGGTCTCAAAGAGGTTGTTATATTTGAGGTGGTCCTGGAGGTGGGCAGCAACTACTTTTTCCAGAACTTTGGAGAGGAATGGGAGTTTGAAATGGGCCTGTAATAAGTAAAAAGTTCTGCATTGAGAGTAGGTTTTTTGAGGACTGGTCTGATTATGGCGGCTTTTAGGGCAGATGGAACAAAGCCGGCCTGGAGGGATTGATTTATAACAGCGGTGATCAGGGGACTGATGGAAGAGATGTTAGTTTTCACCAGGGCTGTAGGAAAGGGGTCGAGGGCGCAGGTGGAGGATTTCATTGTCCTGATGATAACCTCAACCTCCTGCTGTGAGATTTCTTGGAAACACTTTAGAGGCTGGGAGATCTCAAACTGCGAGTAAGCAGACTGGATAGTTAGAGAGGATGAACCAGAAAGGACAGAACGGATTGAGTCAACTTTTGATTTGAAGAAAGCCATGAAATTATTACAGTGCTCTTCTGTCATTTCTGTAAGTGGGGGAGTTTGTGGTTTCAGGAGATGATTGATCGTGGAAAACAGCTGCTTAGAATTTCCAGGACTGGTTTTGATGATGCTGAAGTAGAACAGTGACCGAGCCTCTCTAAGGGACTTTGAGTAGGACTTTTGGTGTTCCTTAAAGGCTAGCTTGTGGACAGTAAGACCTGAAGCCTTGTAACGCCGCTCAAGGACACGCCCAGCTGCCTTCATTTTCCGTAGCTCGCTCGTTAACCAGGGGGCTGAGCGGGAGAAGGTGACTGTTCTAGTTTTTACAGGGGCGTGACGATCCAGGATGCTACTCAGGGAGTTATTGTAGAAATCTACTGAGTCACTTGCTGATACAAAGTTGGCAGAAAGAAGATGCTGGAGGTCGACTCTCATGGTTTCTGGGTATGAAGATCAGTGACCCTAAAGAGAGGGAGAGAGAGAGAGAGGGAGAGGTAGAGCGAGCGAGAGAAAGAGGGAGAGAGAGAGAGAGAGAAAGAGAGGGAGCGAGACAAAGACAGCGGGAGAGAGAGAGAGAGAGAGAGAGAGAGAGAGAGAAAGAGAGAGGAACAGAAAGAGAGAGGGAAGGAGACAGGTAGGGAGAGCGAGAGAGGTGGAGAGACCGAGAGAAAGACAGCGAGAGAGAGGGAGAGAGAGAGAGAGAGAGAGAGGGAGAAAGAGAGAAAGAGGGAGAGAGAGAGAGAGAGAGAGAAAGACAGCGAGAGAGAGAGAGAAAAAGGGAGAGGGAGAGCGAGAGAGAGAGAGAGAAAGACAGTGAGAGAGTGAGAGAGAGAGAGAAAAAGAGCGAGAGAGGTAGAGCGAGCAAGAAAAAGACAGCGAGTGAGAGGGAGAAAAAGAGGGAGAGCGAGAGAGGGAGAGAAAGAGAGAGAGAGAGAGAACGACAACGAAAGAGAGAGAGAGAGAGTGAGAGAGGTAAGCAACAACGTTGTCCTTTCAAGGCACTGCACAGATCAGCCATAACATTATAACCTCTTCAAAGCTGTGACTGTAAAGTTGTTACGTTCCTCGAAATCATAACCACTTTACCAACAACAATAACTTTACAACTACTGACATGTTATTGCATATATATATATATATATATATATATATATATATATATATATATATATATATACACCAACCAACCATAACATTAGAAACATGCGATACCATTTGAATAAACTTTCTGATTGAAGAAAATAACTTTAGTTGATATTGATTTGATTTATACCTTTAGTAAAGAATAGTGATTGGTTATATGCTATTCACAATTATTTTTAACGTATTTATAGATTTGTGATCTATCATGAATGAAAGAAAATAAGATGTTAGTAAATTTGCATTGGCAATATTGGTATATTAGTATTGACACAAAAACACCAAACATCAGGCACAAGATACAATGTATTACAAAAACGTGTAGATATTTATATCTATTTCTAGTTTTGAACTTGTCATCCATATCAGAGTGCCTCCTGATTGTACGTGAAGATCACCATTTCCTCTTGAAGCCACAGAGTGGTAGAGGAAGAGGAGGGAGAGGGAGAGGGAGAGAGAGAGGAAGAGAGGAAGAGGAGGGAGAGAGAGAGAGAGGAGGGAGAGAGAGAGGAGGGAGAGAGAGAGGAGGGAGAGAGAGAAAGAGAGTGAGTGGACAGAGAGAGAGAGAGTGAGTGAGACAGAGAGAGAAGGAGAGAGAGTGAGAGAGAGTGAGATAGACAGAGAGAGAGACAGAGAGAGAGACAGAGAGAGAGACAGACAGAGAGAGACAGAGAGAGAGAGTGAGAGAGCGAGAGAGAGAGAGAGAGAGAGACAGAGAGAGAGAGACAGAGAGAGAGACAGACAGAGAGAGACAGAGAGAGAGAGTGAGAGAGCGAGAGAGAGAGAGAGCTGCTGCTGCAGAACGTAAGGACCCTCCCCTTCATTTCACTACTTGTTTAATTCGGCGAGAGAGTGTGTAAGGCAGAGAGTGAGGATGTGGTGGAGCAGAGATGATTGGTTAGCCACTCCTGCGCACATCTTGCAAAAACATTCTGAGGATTAAATGCCTGATGTCACTTCGTAAATACAAGAACAACTCATTGTTTGGAAATGCGGTTTGCAGGAATTTCAGCTGGAGGACCGAAATAGTGGAAGATGTTTTTGCCAACGCAAACCTCAAAGTGGAGACTGGAGGTTTCAACAAGCAACTCTCCTCTGAGTAAAAGGTAGGACGGACCTGTGGACGGCGACAATGTCTTCCTCTCCGGCCATCAGTGACACTGTGGACAAGATCTACATCTCCATTGAACTTGCTATTGCCCTGGTGTCGGTCCTGGGGAACGTGCTGGTGGTGCTGGTTGTGTGTGTGAACCGGGCCCTCCGCAACACCACCTTCTCCTTCATAGTGTCTCTGGCCGTGGCGGACATTGCTGTGGGAGTTCTGGTCATTCCTCTGGCAATCATCATCAGTCTGGGCTTCAACACTCACTTCTACACTTGCCTCTTCATCTCCTGCCTGCTGCTCATCATCACCCAGAGCTCCATCCTCTCCCTGCTGGCCATCGCCATCGACAGATATTTACGAGTCAAGATTCCCACGAGGTGAGGAGAACCGAAGAATTCAATAAATGCTCTCATTCATTTTAATGTGGTGCCGTAAAGGGATTAAAGTCCAGCTTAATTAACCCTTCGATGTCCTGCTCAACTGATTATTCAGCACATTTTGAGTCGCAGTTCCTCACTGGAAAATGAGACTGAACCTTTTTAGAATATGACCCAGTTGCATATATACTCTTTTATATGTGCAATAGACCATCTGAGGGCTCCACAGACGACTGACACATTTGAAAAAAAGGACTTTCCTTTTTAGCAGAAGCTATACATTTAATTAACATTGCTGCTCTTTGGTCATGTTTTTATATAGTTATTATTTCTATTTTCTCTTTTTTGTATATGCTAAAGTAAGTAAGGGGCCGAGGATGGAGCCCTGAGGGACACCACAAATGGAAAGTGGCCACCGAGAAGGGGGCATTAACCATGGCTGTTCAGAAAGTCCTGTTCGATAGACACGATTCTTCCGGCATTTTATAGCATGTGAGGACTTACTAAACAGAATTATTTAACTTAAGGATCAAATTGTTTAAAAAAAACCAACATGATTCTCCGAAACAATTTTCCAGAAAAGTCAGATTTTTTAAAATTTTTATTATGATTGTTTGGTAAAGCATGTTTAAAAACCTGCTTTAACAAACAAATTTGTGGTTTTAGGATAAATTTAGAGTATAAATTGAATATATCACATCAATAAGGGGCTGATGACGGAGCCCTGGGGGACACCACGGGTCAAACGGACCACCAGTGCAGGGGGCATTAACAAAGGCCGGCGAGAAAGTCCTATTCGATAGTTTGGATTCCTCTGGCATTTTATAACATGTGAGGACTTACTAAAGAGAATTATTTAACTTAGTACGACCAAAAAAAGTCTAATAAGGACCGAATTGTTCTTAAAAAACATGCTTCTCCGAAACGATTAAGAGATTTCACTTCATAATGATTAATTAATGATTAATTATTAATTAAAAAATGGACAATTTTCCCCAAAGGTCTTTTATTGTTTAAAGACATGCTTTACCAAACAAATTGTCACTTCATGGTAAATTTAGAGTGTCTAATATTTTGAGTCATTAAATTGAATAGATTATTTGCAAAGAACTCATTTTCCCAATCAAGTGTTACGATTGTGTTCTGTTGAAGAAGTAGAACCACGTAAATGCGACGGACTTCTTTTAATGCTGACAGTGACGTTATTGCCGGTTTCAGTCGGTCGCAGAGCCAAAACTAAAAGATAAAGATAAAAGATAAAGATTGCCTTTATTAGGAATGATAAAGAATCATTAAGAATCAAAATCAAACTTTTTCTTCTTCTCCGAATTACGTTTTTGATCTTCATCAGCTGTTGGATCATTCCTGCCAGATAAAACACATTTTCTCCACCTAAGCCAAAATTAGCTGTGATTTTCTCCACCTAAGCCAAAATGAGAGTGATCTTTATTTAATGTGACTAATATCTGCACCCAAAACCAAGAACTTCCTCAAACCAATCATGATGATTTCTATGAATTGGCAAGACTCTTACTACAGCGGGTCGAATCGTCAGAGGAGTAAAGCAAAGGCAGCTTATAGCACCTTTATTGGCACATTTCAGCAACAGGGCAATTAGAAGTGCGAGAGAACATTTTTGACATAGTTGAGACGGTTATAAAAACATGAAGAAAGAATAGAAAAATTACAAAATAAGAGCTGGAACAGGGGGAAAAAAACAGCTTTTTTTAATTTATTTTTTTTACCATAAATCAGCCATAATTCAATATTTTTCCTCAAACCTTTAATATCCTGCTCAGCTGTTTGGTTGAGCACATTTTGAGTCATTATTTCTTATTCAGAAATGTGAGTGAACCTGTTTATAACATGACTCAGTAGCAGCATTTATATGCTAAAGAGTAAGGGGCCTAGGGTGGGACCTAGGGGGACACCTAATGGTAAGGGTGCGACAGAGGCATTGACCATGCCTATAGACAAAAATGTTCTGTTCAATAAATACATTTTCTTATTGGTCTGGAGAGCTGATTGAGGACTTACTAAATAGAATTATGTAACTTGATACAACCACAAAAGTCTAATAACCATTTTCTAAAAAACAACATGCTTTCTCTAAAATGGACTAAATCCCTTTATTTTCTCTTATCATTTGTAATTTCATGGTAAATTTAGAGTGTTTAAGTTATTAAATCAATAAATATCCCATAACAATCATTTTTCCCATATTTTCTTTTTTCTCTTCTTTTTTTTAAATTTTCTGGTGAGGAAATTTAAAGATTAACAGAAGCGTAAAAGGAAAGACAGAAATAAGAGTCGTTTGAGAATTGAAAGGTCTCATGAAAGGCAGCAGCAGAGAGGAAAGTTTCAAGCTCCCTTGACGGTCCTTCCTTTAACGCTTTTAGCATCAGGGAGCTAATTGTGTGCTTTTAGACTCCGGGAGTCAATCAAGAGGAGGCGGTCCTTGATCTTTATGTCTGACATGGCGCTATATATCCCCGTCTGCATTGATGCAAATCAATGTTTTGGACATGCTTTGCTTTTAAGCAAATGAAAGCCTCTCTGTCGGGCTAATTGAGTGACGTGGGCCGAGTTCGTGGAGGGATTTTGGCTCGTACTACTTTTTTTTTTGGATAAAATGCTCACATCCTGGTGATACAAGCTGAGAATAACGCTCCAGAAAAGTAGAACTACGGTCTAGATATGACCCAGTGCTCTTAAATAAAATCCTGCACGGACGTCTTGAGGGGCTGGAGTGAGAAAAAGGACACTTTTCATTATTTTGTTATAAAAAAAAAAGGTTTTAAAACAAAAATGTTAAATATAGTTGCTCATGTCTGACTTACATACTAATTCATTTTAATACCCTCACATCCACTCATTTGTTTAAACCCTTTTGAAGAATGTTTGTTTGTAATATGACCCAGTGGCAGTAACAGTAAAGGGGCCGAGGATGGAGCCCTGGGGGACACCGCAGGTCAAAGGCCTTGACCTTAGCCAAAGCTATAGAAATCATTTTTTGCACTTTTTTTTTTCTTGATGAGGAAATTAAAGGGTTAATACTAAGATTAAGATACCGATTAAGATTAAGACAAATACACAATGTATTTATAATACATGTAATATTTAGAATAACTGACGGCTCCAGAAAAGAGGCACCAGGTGAAGGAAGAATTTTCAAAAATTGCAATAATAATTTGTTTTAGCACTTTCAGATTTGATCCAAATGTAAAGTGCGATATAAATTAAATGTATTATTATAATTATTATTATTATTATTATTATTGTTTATTTTTGCACATGACAGTAAATCGTTTGAATTCTTTTGGTGCTCATGAAATAAAGAAAAAACTTTAAAGCAAAACCAAAGTCGTAACACGAAAGTTGAAATAGTTATTTTCTCTACGTAAATTCGCAAATTGACAACAAACTAGCAAACAATTAGGCTTAGCGCCTTCTGCTCTCCTCTTATACTAATTTTTTTTAATTTTATCGGTAAAAAAAACTGAAAACGGTCCGAAAAAATCGGAATTATTATTGAGAAAATCGCTTACAATTCGTCGGCAAGAAAAAAGTATTATAAAAAATACTTCCTCGCGTATTTAAATTGATTTGGGGGCATTTATGAATTAAGCATATATTTATTCAGTAAAAAAAAAAAAAAAAAAAAAAAATTAGATTTTTTTTTTTAATTTTGTATTTCTAGGAAAATGGTCAATTTTGATAAGATTAGCTCAACCTTTTGGTAAAACAAAACAAAAGTATTTGTTCAACCAAACAGTTGAGCAGGACATTAGAGGGTAAAAAAAAAAAAAACTTTATTGAAATCATCACAAAAAATCTTTATAACTTTGAGTTATGACATAATGATTATTACGTTATTACATGTTATTACATTGAAATAAAATCGGTTGCTTCCGTGTACATAATTGAAAAACCCTGTCTTCATTCGTTTTCCAACACCTCTGCTCAGGTACAGCGCCACGGTGACCCAGAGGAGGGCGAACGTGGCAGTCTGTCTGTGCTGGATCCTCGCCTTCCTCGCCGGATTGGTTCCAATGATCGGCTGGAATAACCACGATCCTCCCAAAAACGTCTCCAGCGACATCGTCTGCAAATTCAACACCGTCATGAGGATGGACTACATGGTGTACTTCAACTTCTTCGGCTGGGTGGTGGTACCGCTCTCCGTCATGATCGCTCTGTACGGGAAGATCTTCAGGGTCATCAGGCAGCAGCTCAACCGGCGTGCCGAAGCAACTTCTGACGGCGAGCGGTACTACCAGAAGGAGCTGAAGCTGGCCAAATCGCTGGCCTTGGTGGTCTTCCTCTTCGCTGTTTGTTGGCTGCCGATCCACATAATGAATTGCGTCACCTTCTTCTGCCCGGGGTATGAGGTGCCCAAGCTCGCCATTTACACGGGGATCCTGATGTCCCACGTGAACTCGGCGCTCAACCCGCTGGTTTACGCCTTCAGGATAAAGAAATTCCGCGTCACGCTGATCCAGATCGCTCGCCGTTGCATGTCATGCCGACCAGCAGTGCCCACGCCGTGCCCCGCGAGCACGCCAGCGCTGAAGGCAAAAGCGAATGCTAACCATTGACAATGACTGTGGTGCTAAACCCTTTGATGTCCTGCTCAACTGTTTGGTTGAGGACATTTTGAGTCACTATTTCTTAGTGAAAAGTAAGAAACCACCTGACTTAACCTGTTTAAAATACGACCCAGAGGCAGCATGAGAATGCTAAAGAGTAAGGGGCCGAGGATGGAGCCCTGGAGGACGCCTTACGTCAACAGGAAGGAGGCTTATACCGAAAAAATCAGCCTGCTTTATTCTTTTTATCCTTTTCATTTCTTCTTCTTTGATTCATATTGAATTATTGGACATATAATGTTGACACACACAAAATAAAGCAAACATTTAATGTTTGAAAAGCTCGTTGGTAAATCCATCAGAATAAAACGTTCACATACATTACTCTTTTAAATATGCTGATGTTGCGTCTTTTTTATTCTTCATTTTTTTTTTAACCAGTTTGAATATGCAAAAAGAAAAAGAAAAAAGGAATTCCCGCACGTAGAAAAATATTTATTGCAATATTCCAATGCTAGAAACTTCATCAGGTACTTTTAAAAAACATTTTTTAACATCCTGCAATCTGTGCATTTTCAGTAAAGAAAAATGTAAAGTCTCATCTAACCTCATAAGTTGTACAATCTTGAAGGTACGAGTGCTATCCGAGAAGCTACGGTGGCCTTCAGGTGTCAAAAGGGAATATCGACGCCAGGAAACCAGCATTCGTTCTGGCGCGGTCCGTCCAGTTCTATCGCTGAAATCAACTCGGCGAGCCCTGGAGGGCTGACGGTTCTGGAGTGATTATTCCCCAGTAGGGGCGATGGCGAGCTCTCGGTCTACAATACAGGAAATAGGTTAGGGGATAAGGATGCTCTGAAGCTCGCGATCAACGCCACCAGCCTCCTTCCTGTGTGGCTACTGGGGAGGAGGCTGGCGGCGCTGTGCCGAGGTGAATTCCCCTGGGTGGACTGCAGGAACCTTCCACTGACCTCAAAATGTTTCGTGACACTCCATGTTTGCTTTAACGGCGGGCTTAGCGCCCCGCTACTTTTTTCTTGTGCTCAATAATAAGAATGATCCTCCACTGGTCAAAACATAAGCAAGTTTTTTTTTTTTTTTTAAATAGCCCTATCTTGCAATTTAAAGAAAAATAGAATAATATCAGGATCCATTCCAAATTCTTCTCCATTTGTACATTTTTTTCTTTCTTCAATGTCACCAGAAGGGCTCATACCCCAACCCTTTGACTGTGTACGTTAAAATGTAGACGTTCACCGAATGCAATTTTCTAAGCCGATACCGTTTACCGATTTGTATGGGTTTGTATGACCGAACGATTCCGATTTTTTTTTAATTCTTGAAAGTTTCAAACCCAGAATCGACAGCATACATACGTACAGCGTACCAAAGGCTAGCTCTGCTCTCTCACTAGCTTTAGCCGCTCTGTTTACGTCAGCTTCGTGAAAATTGGTACGTTCCTTTGGGTGATTGATTTTTCAGTGTCTGTTTAAGTTCGTTGTCCCGAATGTTTTTCGTGATCCTTCCACCGCAGCTTTTCTGGGCCGTAAAAATGTTACAAATTGCGAACTTTTTGTTGTGTATGTTCGTAGCAATCGTATCTCATGCTTGGTGCGCGTGCAAGTGCCGCGTGAACCATTGTGTGTCCACCAAGGCTCCGTCCTCGGCCCCTTTCTCTTTACAACTGCGTCGTACTAAAGTCGTGTTCAGCCGTACTGCGACTGTTCGGCCGGATCACGTAAAATAAGCCTCCCTGGACCGATCGATCGGTGCATCTCTAATAAACAACAAGGGTTCCCGTTCCTCCAGACGTCTGACTGGAAGGATTTATGGCGTACGATCAATAGTCTGCTCTGTTTTTTTGAACTGAGCAGAAAAGAGTAAAGGTCCTGCTCAGAATGTGAATTAACTTTAAGGCCACTAAAGAAAATGAAACAGGGCTTTGGCAGCATCACAGCGATCGTAATCACAGGATGCAACCACCTCCTCAGCTACATCAGCGACTTTCCGCCATTTTTTCAACAGCTGCCGCGCAGAGTTGAAAAAGCTCCGGACCATTTGGGTTCATTACTCACAGAACATTACGCCGAGGTGATTTATTCCGAGCGTTAAAGCTGCGTTCTGCTTTGTCATCACTTTGACCAGAGAGGGGGAAGAACAGTTTTTAAAGCGGAATATAAAAAGGCCTTTTTATATGTTTCAACCAAAGTGTTTCATAAACTGTTTTTCTTCTGGAGACCCGCATTTTTTGTAATTGATCTATAAATTACAGGAATAACAAGGTGAGCATAAATGAACATTTTGGCCCATTTTCTCCGTTTTTATAATCCTGAACAGGTGAACCAGCCGTTTCCATCGGGTTACACATTCCTATGCTTATTGAACATATATACTGTACATATGTGAAGTACATCATAGATACGGCCAAATATGGTCATATAGGTGAAAAAATGGTGTCTCACTGTTTTTATCTCATCTTATTAAAATGTAAACATTTTATATGAGCCACCTTATAACGGAGAAAAAGTGAGTAAGCGTAAGATGGTCACTTTTTTATGTGAGGAATTACATGTAATTTAACGCAGTAATCAGAGTGACATCGGGAAACAGGGGTTATTGCTAGCCTCTCAAATTGCTAGTCTCCTGTGGGTTCCACTTCAGTGTCTCTGTTCAGCCCATTGAGTCCCAAGCTCCAGCCACAAAAGAACATCAAATGAATCAAAGGAACAAAAACAGGAATAGCCACATTGTGACGTCACTACTTAGTATTTTTATTTTTATTTTATTTTATAAGCTGCGTAACATCGCAAAAAATGCAAGCAACTCCGAATCCATCCCTTAATTTTCCCATAATCCTGCTCACAAAAAACATTCAGTCTGATCAAAAAAATAGCTTCTACTTCCTGTTGGACGTTTGATGCTCATGTCTGTCATCAGAACCAGTAGGCTTGTTGTAAGTCCTGCTGGTTCTGAGTCGGTCAAGAGTCGTTTTAAGAGTGAGAACCACGTCAGCTCATTAAGCCCGTTATGTGCTTTACCTCGCTAACGTGACAGGTGGGCCTGAACTTTAATATTGTGTTACGGTCCAGTCTATCGGATTCAGACAATCCCTCAGAGCCTCTGAGCAAGGCACCGCCTGCCGGGCCTCCGGGGTCGCACTCTGATTGGCTGAACTCAATGTGTGGCAGAGCTGGAAACGCTTCCCCGTGTGGCAGAAAGGTGTACTGCAGATCCAAAACTAGACTAATAGTAGAAAATAGAAGCAGAAGTATTTATAAAACCCAGCCGAGGGGTTTCATCCCGGGATTAGTGACCCACTGTTTCACAGAGGGAGGCGTGCCGAGGTCCACAGAGACAGAACGTCTGACACCAGAGCGCTTATGTCTCACGGGTTTCTCCAAACCATCAGTCGGTCCCTCCCACACAAACTCACCGAGACCTTTCTCACCATCTGTCACCTTAATCCCTGTTGAGGGATTTCCAACTGCTGAGTGTCACCTAATCCCCGGCCCGGCGTCTTAGTGAGGAAGGTGCCGCGTAACCCACTCGGACATTCGTCGCCTTCGCACCAGACGTTTCTGCGACGGGTGGTCTTACTGGTTTTTACCCGAGGGGGCTGAAGTATGGTGTAGCCGTGGAAACAAAACAAAAAAAAAAGATCCTCTCAAGATCCTCCTTTTAAAAAAGAGCTGAATAAATAAATCTTCTTGGAGGTAAGAGCTTTCAAACAAAAGCGTGGCTTTTATCATTTTAATGTCACCAGGTAACTGCAGCGAAATGTCTTTTGCAGCATCAGAACCGGGTCGATTAAATGGCTGACGCGGACGGAGCGGAGGGGGATCAGGGCCCGGCGGTACCGGAGGAGGATCTGGATGACATGCAGAAAGCCATGTTATACTTCGGTAAATACAGCGAAGCCCGCCGCGCTCTACCCTGGGATCAGTGGAGCTTCAGGGAAAAGGCCAATTATTTCCTGGACCGCCTCTTCCTGGGGTTCTTGGCCCTCGCTGTCATCGTGTTACTGGGCGAGTTCGCCTATAAAATGTGGTACGTGACAAACGTGAAGAAGATCGCGGCCTTCGTGTCCGACTCGGCGACCTTTCTCTACGACTGGATCTCCAACCAGGAGGCGAAGGAGGAGTTGCTGGAGTTGTAGATTCTTCTTGTGTCGTAACTCTTTGTGGGTTTTCCCTCGTGGTGTTTTGGACAAAAAAGAGAAAAAAAAGAAAAAGCCCTGTCAGCAGTTTATAGCTATAACGTGAGAGACACTGTAATGTATTAATGACGTCGTAACTTTTTTCTACGACGGTGATCTCATAGATAAACAATAATTTGTACGTCTGCAGTGAAAGAATCATTATTTTTCCTGTTTTCTCTATGGAAATACACACATTTGACCGTTTTCACATTCCCTTTGCTTCATTTGTGTTTAATCATTTGCATAAATCATTCATTCATCTAATATCTTAGACACTTTATAAAATGACAAATAGTTCCGTCTAGAATGTTTTAAACAGTGAAAAAGAACTGAGACTAATTATTTTTATGATGACATTTTGTTTTAATTGATTAGATCAGCTAAAACTTTTGGTAAAATGTTGTTGTTTTTTTAAATTGAATCCTTAATAGACTATTTTTTCCCGTATAATGATATATAATCATTTGTGTTGAATTCTCCTAGGCTTCAATATGCCAATAAACCGTTCTTACATTATATGACTTCTTATTGAAAAGGACATTTTCTCTATATGACTGACGGCTCCTGAGCAGTGTCCCCTTTTTTTACCCGTGGTGTCCCCCAAGGCTCCATCAATGGACCCCTACTCTCTAGCACACTTATGGGTCCACTATCATCAACAGGTTCAGTCATATTTTCTATGAGAAATAGTCACTCAATATGAGATCAACCAAATAGTTGAACAGGACATTAAAGGAAAGGGTTTGGGGAGAAAAAATCTGCATAAAAATGTTTTCATTTCTTTGGAGCGATTATTCATTTAATTTTTTAAACAATCTAAATTCACGAAATTTCAAAAAAAAAAGAATCTGACCTATAAAATTATTTCATGCTTAAATTTCGTATTCCATGAAAAACAATTTCAATTAAATTAAATCAAACTTTTGCTAAAGCATGTTTTTTGAAGACTATTCGACCCTTAAAAGACTTTTTGTGTTCTATCAAATAACATAATTCTGTTTACTAAGTCCTCACATAAGGTAAGTAATGTAATGTAATGATATTTTAAACACATAAGGTCTGTTAGAACTATTAAATAAACATAAGCTTCATTTGTGTCATTCATATTTTAATGAAAAATGTGCCCTGCATTAAGTTTATTAGTTTGTTTATGTTAAAATTATTCAACCGAAATATAAGGACAATTTAACATGTAATTGAAATTTATAAATACTAAATATTAAGCTCAAATATGTTTTGAGTATTGAAATACATTATTAATCATTATATTACTCTAACATTTAAATATTACTTTTAAAAAAGGGTTCGAAACTAAAAAAATAATAAGTGATTTTTGCATTTAAGTACATTTTCCAGTTTTTAAACAATTTAAGAGACAATTTAACAGGAAATATTATTTAGTTTTTTGCTCATTTTGCTTCAATTACATTTGTTTTATTGCGGTTAGTTAACTCTTACTATGAATGTTAGGATTTTAAATCCAAATCATCAATCACCTTATAAGAAATATGATGCCGACGATCAGCCTCTTTGTTTCAATATATATATATATATATTTTTTTTTTTTCAACTACTAAACAATAGAAAGCTTAATTAATGGTTAATTTAACCATTTTTAACAGTCCCATAATAATAATAATTTTCTAGAAGATACAATTCTAATTTTGATATGTAAGGATTTGCATTTTACTAGCTGCACTTTTACATTTCAACTTAAACAAACGATTAAAAAAATAAGTTTTTATTTGTAGGGGAGAAGCCTGTTTTACATTAAGCTGTTTCTATTTTTATTTTTTTTAATGTTTTAATCAAATCAAAACAAAAATAACTTTTCTGCACCTGTGTTTGAATTTTTCAAAAATATAAAAAAGGCGCAGAATAAATAAGAATCCATCAGGAAAGAAGTATAATATCTAGTCAAAATGATTAAAACTGACACAAACTAAATACATTTATTAGTTAGGATTTATTGTCTTGATTTCATAACGAGAATGTCTTAAGACAATAAAATACATCTAAAATACATCTAAAAGAATTACTAAAAGTGTTGAGAAAAGTGTGAATTATAATTTATATGTCACAAATATACAGCAGTAGTAATTACACAGATTTTCTTTTCCATTCATACATTTATTTTTAAACTTTCTTTTTGAATCGTCACTCATAGATTATTTGACAATAAACAAACAGACATCATATCTCAGGCATAAAAAAATAGCATACCCATATACAAGCCATTAGAAAATAAACAAATAATAAAATTATTATAAAGTTATATCTAAATATAAATTAATATGTTGTTCCATTCATACAGTCGATGATAGGTTCATCAAAAATAATGACGTAACCCATGCTAACCAATCAAATTGAGGTATTCCACTACATTTTGTATTTCCGGTCCCGCCTCGCCCTCTCTTCCGGATTACCTAGCGTGACCGACGTTTCGTGTCTCTTTAGACTTAAAGTAAGTCGAATTTGGGATATTTATGTATGTCGATTGAGTTCGTCTTCTTGGGTTTATAACACGATGTTTACGCTCCGTCAGCATTCGTAGCCGAACATAGCCGGAGTATAAGAAAAGACTTAAAACGACTAGAAATACCGGGCGCCATGCTGCCGCTTTCTGCCCCGAAACATACGTGAGAGATGTGGGTGTCAGACTGACGGGAAGACTACCTAGTACAGCTTAAACATTACAAATGCAAACTGAACACCATTGGTTTGGATTTCTGTTCTATATTTCAATGTGAGGAAGCATGGCTTGAATGTATAAGCGGCTAAATCTAACGTTAGCTCAAGCTAACTTCAAACGAACCCCCAGCTTATAATTGAAAAACTCGTACATCCACACCAATAAGTGAAGATTATTTCAAGTAACTTATGATATTTAATTCTGAGGTTTTTCTACGCATATTTTAATAAGCGCAGCTCGTTGTATTGACATGATAGGTACATAATTATGATTATAAAGAGCTGTCAAGTGGAGACAGTGTAGCATACTGCCACCTAGTGGTGAATTCATTCGCGCATGCGTAGTTACAAATATTTACTTTGGACTTTATAGCATGATCATGAGTGAGAACTCTAGGATGGACACTTGTCTGCTGTGGTCTTAAAGTAAAAATATTGTATCATCTAAGGTCTAGTCCAAGCGTAAACAGGGATTTTGAAATCTGTTTTTACAGATTTAAAAATCTGTAGTTACATTTGAACTGAGTTAAAAGCATTTTGTGCTCCGTTTCGTTTTTTTTCCTTGCAGAATGCGTTACGTGGCCGCTTACCTCCTCGCTGTGCTCGGTGGAAAAACCAGCCCCTCTGCGAAGGACATCAAAGCCATCCTGGGCAGCGTGGGAATTGAGGCCGATGACGAACGCTTAAGCAAGGTGTCCCTTTCAACGACCAAAGTGTCATTCAAATACCTCGACTATGGCGATAGCCCTCCCCCTACGTTGCACATTTGAATCTAAATTGGGAATTTTCTCGGCAGGTCATTAGTGAGCTGAACGGGAAGGACATCAATGAAGTCATGAACACCGGTAAAGATCCATCAGTGAACTTTCATGGAAGATCTAAAGATGTCACAGTGAAGAAAGTGACAATAAATCACATTTCATTCCTGTCTGTCTTTGTTTTTCTTTTTCCTTCCACAGGCCTCTCTAAGTTAGCCTCTGTGCCAGCAGGTGGCGGCGCTGCCGCAACACCCGCCGCCGCTGCGGGGGCCGCCGGTGCCGGCGGGGCTGCACCTGCTGCTGGTATGTTCCGACTCGTCACTCTTGGCTCAAAAGTTAACGTGTCTTCCTTCAGGTTCTGTTGTTGTTTTCCTCGCCGAACCCTGTCTGTAACCTTGACGCTTTTCCTTCTCGTTTTCCAGCGGAAGAGAAAAAGGAAGAGAAGAAAGAGGAATCTGAAGAGTCCGACGAAGACATGGGCTTCGGTCTCTTTGATTAATCTGCGTTCTCTCCGTTCCAAAAACAAACAAAAAAAGGAATAAAAAGGTTTACAAACAAACGGGGGAGTCCCTGCTGTGTCTGTTGGAGCGCTAGGAATTAGGTGTGACTGCACAGGTAAATTATTCCTGAACACACAACCAGAAACTTCAGTAGAACTTCTTCTGGCCTTCAGTGATTTTTTCAAAGTGTTTTTTTGTCACGTGTGTTAAATATAATCTACAACACGCGAGATATAACCATTGAGCAATCTGGGCCGGGCCTGTGGTCAGTCTGTGGGCTACATAACAGGAACCTCATATCCGACCCGGTTGTTTTGATGCGGCTGGAAACAGGGTTAAAAGTTGCTGCCGCGTCACACATCCACCAGTTGTCTTTGTCGCCAAGTATTTATTATCTCCTTGTAGAAATATCGGATTTCTGTGGTCCAAAAAAAAGACTTGAATAATCAGAATCAGAAATACTTCATTGATTCCCTGGAGAAGATATTTGTTTTTCCACATAAGAGCTATAAAACAATGACAAATGAAACTTGAACGTTTTTGGAGGAGGTCTTTTGATTAAACTTTCCCTCCGTCAGGAGAACTTTGAATTCAGACCTCAGCTCCAGTCTTCATGTTTGCTTCCCGGAGTTGTGTGGTGGATAGAAAACAGGAAGACGCCCCCTGGAGGCCGACATGAGGACATACTGGAAGAGTCACAAGCCTCAACACGTATTCAACAGATTCCCTTCAGCTCCCTCTAGTGGACCGGAGTGACGTTGCGGCGTCAGCCCTTTGAGGGGAGAGGAGTATGGACGTTTGATCCATATAGATATTTTAGTTTTTTTATACCCATGGCTGCTAAAATAAGTGGAGATATCACATGTAATCAAAGTTAAAGATCTGTCTGGGAATGTTTCGTTAATTGAAGTAGACTGAATCCAGTTATCTACGGGATACACTCTCGTTGAAAATGATCGATACGCCCGATGATCCTGAGGAAAACAGCTGACAATGTCTTCCTGGACTTTAGGATGCTTAAATCTCCCAAACCAACCTGGACTGGGTTCCTTAAAAGCAAAGTAAAACCCAGACGGATTTGAACCCCAAACTCTAGATGAAGAGTAGTGTCCAGTAAAAAAAAATGTTATGGGTTTTTTATGATTGATTTGTTTTTTTGCTTTACTAATGATGTTACATTATTATGTTGTGAATGTTTTTAAAAAAAAACTTTTAAACATATAAATATATTGATTTTCTTTTTCAATTAATGGAAATTTTACATAAACATACATAAATATATATATATATATATATATATATATATATATATATATATATATATATATAGCAATACATAAATATTTATGTATATGTGTATATATACATACATAAATATATATGTATACATAAATAAACAAATATATAACTCCTTCCCAATCCTTTGGGGATACATGAACCAAATTGACATTTTTCTCTTTATTTTTGCTTTGTTTTATTTATTATCATTGTAATGATTGAATTATTTTGGTTATGCGCAATTTTTTGGGGGGGGGATTTTAGCCCATTAAATGTCATTTCATCGCGTGTTGATCACAAAGACTCGATTGTAAGGCCAGGTGTATCTCGATGCTGCGGATCAGTAAACACGTGGTCGCGTCCACACACAGTCGGACTGACGTCATTCATCCGTCACGTCACAACTCTCCTGCTGTGAACGGTTCGTCGCTTTGATGGACAAAGGCTTCATCAAATCGGTGAATTCCCCTCTGTTGCCTTATCCTTCGAGGAAATATGATTTATTTCTTTTTATGTGATGTGACTTCCTGATACCAGCCTTGTTCCCGGCTGGGAGTCACCTGAATGTGAGTGGAGTCATTAAAAGCGTGTCTCCGACAATCAACCGCAGGTATAAGGAAGAGGAACAAAAGTCACGGCGGAAAAAAACGACAGTTAAAAATCTCATTAAAAAAAAAAAAAAAAAAGATTCAACTCTGCCATTATGATAAACATGAATAAGACGTCACGTGAGTCACGGCGCGAGGAGGCGGAGACGGATGTGATTAATTATATTTATTATAATACATGTTCGTTTATGTGGTTGAATCACGACAACATTTTATTATTTATAATAAATGTCTGTTTATGTGGATAGCACTTTGAGATTTGATCCAAATGTAAAGTGCATTATAAATTAAATGTATTATTATTATTATTATTATTATAACCATTTATTTATTCATTATGCTCTGTGTTTGTTTGTTTTCTACTTTTAAACATATAAATGTATTAGTTTTCTTTTTCAATTGATTCTACGTTTTATATAACCACAGAAGAAATGATATCCTTATAATTATTTTATGTAGGTATGTGTGTGTATGTGTAAATATATATGTATCTATAAAAATGTATATGTTTATACATTGCACATATATGTGTGTGTGTGCGTATGTATATATATATATATACAATATATATAAATAGCAATATATGCATACTATATATATGATCGCATAATCGGCAATATATATATAATATATTAATAATATATATCTATGTATCTATAGAAGTTGGAAGTTCAAGGTCCCAGACACACACCCTCACCTGTGGGGTCCCCCAGGGATCAGTCCTTGGCCCCATTCTCTTCATACGATACATGCTCCCCCTTGGCCGTGTCATCAGTCGGTATGGACTCTCATTCCATTGTTACGCTGATGACACGCAAATCTACATAAAAACTGACACATGTTCCTTCTCAGCCTCTCCATCCTCATCGTCATCATCATCTCCCCTGTCAACTCTAGGCGCTTGTCTGGAGGAGATAAAGGTCTGGATGAAAAACAACTTTCTCCAGTTGAACAGCTCCAAAACCGAAGCTATTTTAATTGGCACCCCTCATCAGACCCAGTCTTCCTCCATAACCAGTATTACCTTCTCTGGTCATGACATTCCCCTCTCTTCATCAGTCACCAACCTCGGTACAAGATTTGACCCTCAACTCACTTTTGAATCCCACATCAAACACATCTGCAAGATCTCCTTTCACCATCTTAGAAATATTTCCAAACTCCGTTCTTCACTCACCTTGAGTGATGCTGAAAAGCTGGTCCACGCGTTCGTCTCCTCCAGACTGGATTACTGTAACGACCTTCATCACTCCTCATCGGGATCCCTGATAAAAGTCTCAAAGATCTCAGTTTGTTCAAAACAGTCTGAAGGATCCTGATGAGAGTTCGTAAACACGAACACATCACCCCTGTTCTTCATTCCCTTCATTGGCTTCCCATCTCCACCAGGATTGATTATAAGATCTCTCTCCTTACTCACCAGTGTATCCATGGTAACGCCCCCCCTACCTGAAAGAACTACTCACCCCACTGACTTCAACACGATCCCTCCGTTCTACTCACTCATACCGCCTCCTCCTTCCCCGGACTAAGCTCAGCACCACGGGTGATCGGGCCTTCTGTTCTGCTGCCCCTCGTCTGTGGAATGCCCTCCCTGACCATCTGAGGGCTCCACAGACGACTGACACATTTAACAAAGGACTTAAAACATTCCTTTTTTTTGCAGAACCTATAACCTTAATTAACATTGCTGCTTTTTGGTCAGGCTTTTATGTAGTCATTTTTTTATTAATGATTTTATCTGCTTTTGCTTTGTAGCACTTTGAGATTTGATCCAAATGTAAAGTGCATTATAAATGAAATGTATTATTATTATTATTATACACCCATGTTTATGTTTTTATACATATATATATATTTATATGTTTATATAAATATATTTATGTATATATGTATATATATAAATATATTTATATGTTTTATATATATATATATTTATACATAAATACATATTTATGGGTTTTTAAATATAAACATACACTTATATTCATATGTTTATATATATATATATATATATATATATATATATATATATATATATATTACTTCTTCCCACTCCTTTGAGGACAGGTGATGCAAACTGACCATTTCTGTTTATTTTGATTATTATCATTTATCTATTTTGATTATTAGAATCACATCCGGCTGTGTGATTCTAATGAAGAGGGATCTGACTCAGGGGTTGAGTCACGGCGGGACGAGGCTGAGACGGATGTGTTGGTTCTGTGGTTTCCTCGTTCTCAAAAAATACAACCGACAACTTCCTCTCGGATGCCTCACTGACACGATCCGGGCTTAAGGTAAAAAAAACAACAAGGTTTAATCGGGTCGGACGGCGGCTGATATATAAATATAAAGAACTTTCCCGCGTGAATCAACGACGTTCTCAGATCAGCTGTTCATCACTGCTCCAACGTTTGACCCAGAAAAGAAAAGAAACCGTTGCAAATTATATAAGAAAACAAGCATTTATCGGTTATTCCCGACAGCAAGGGTATAACCCCGAAAAGTCCCCCGTCCCCTGCGTTGTACACAATCAATCCCCCTGACTGAACTCAAATGTGTTAAAAGATCCTAGAAGCGCCGCTAAAGATTTCTAGAGCGCCGCTAGCTAGAAAGTTTACACGGTATACAGTCAACCGTAGCTCACTTACCCACAATTCTCTCTGCTAAATAGGTCGGCAATAATGTCCGCGATGTTCCAGACACCTACGAGTCCAGAAACACCGGCAACGTTAAAAAATAAAGAAGTTTCGCTACACAGGATGGCAAAAATAAAATAATCAAGTTTATATAGTCTTGTTAGCATGATGCTAACCAACAAAAATTTTTCCAGCCTCGGCGCTCTCAAACCAAACTTTATTGACGATTATAAATAGCGACGACAGGCCGCGGGATCCAATCGCGTCGTACAGTCTGAGTTGAAATGAAAAGAGCCAGGACTCAAAAGTCGTACAGTTTTAAGCCCAGCTTGAGAGCAGAACCTGTTCCACGACTTAAGAACCCTGCGTCTCGGTTTCTATCCTCGATTCCGCCAGCAGCCTCTGCGGTAACCCGATCCGTTGGCGACGGCGGCCTGATCACCGGTTGCTGCAGGTTCGCACACATGTTGACAGCCGGTGCAGGAATGCGATCTTCAAAATGTGGTCCGACGCCGCAGGCCGTCGTCTCTGCAATCCAGAAGGTATGCAGAAAGACTGCAGGGGTGTGTTCCATTCGTCTTCTTCATTTTCCTAAACCTTCTACAACTAGGTCACTCTGTCTCGTAGGTGAGGGCCTCTCTTAAAACCGAGACCCTCTGTGTTTGTGGGTGTGGTCTAACACTTCTCCCACTGAGGTTTATTTTTTATTCCTTAGAGGGTTTAGGGTGAACATCAATCACAAATGACTTTAAAGTAAATATAATCTCGACTTTGAATTTTAATGGCGTTTAAAACTCAAAGGTTAGGATCGAGACTCTTCTGGAGATCCGGATCCCAGATATGAAAGAGTGACGCTCCCATCCAGATTTCACTGCAGCGTGAGCCTCCGGCTTCTTGACGGAACACATTCCATTCGACTCCCTCTCTTTTCTCGTGGGGGAGGAGAGGGAGGGTTTCATCCGAAGAAAGATGAAGATTAAAAAAGGTTGGAAGGAATCAGACTCTTCCTCTTTGGGTTTTTCCCTTTACGGTCATCAGATCCTCTGTTTCCGTCTTGCCCTCCTGCCGTCAGCATCTTCCTCTGTGACAACAACCAACTGCATGTCCTCTCTCACCACATACAACCTCGTCTTTGGGGTTCCCCTTCTTCTCCTTCCTGGCAGCTCCACCTCCAGCATCCTTCTACCAGTAAATCCACTATCCCTCCTTTTCTTCACGGGTCAGAACCATCTCAATCTGTCCTCCCTGACTTTGTCTCCAGGACGTCTAACCTGGACTGTCCCTCTGATGTCCTCCTTTCTAATCCTGTCCTTCCTCCTCACTCCCAGAGAACATCTAAACATCTTCAGCTCCGCCTCCTGTCTTCTGGTCAGAACCACCAGCTCTAAACCATCCAGCAGAACTGCTCTCGCCTCCATCTTGGAAACCTTTCCCGTCACTCCTGCTGCTCCTCTTCTGTCACAGATAACTCCTCACACTCTTCTCCACCCCATGCCAACCTGCCTGCACTGCAAAAATAAATATAAATAAATAAATAAATAGATTTCATAAGAATGATAGGAGCTTGACGGAGGAAAGGAAAGGTCTCTACATTATTTTATTTATTTCCCAATTTAGGGCAGTTTAGAACTGATTTAATCCAGGGGGAATTGGAAGACTCCTTAATCTTTGTGCCAATTATTGCTGAGAACCTGTTTAAAAAGGAAAATCCTTCCAGACCAACACCAGGACACACCAGAACACACCAGAACACACCAGACCAACACCAGAACACACCAGAACACACCAGAACACACCAGACCAACACCAGAACACACCAGAACACACCAGAACACACCAGACCAACACCAGAACACACCAGAACACGCGTGTCTGATGTGCAGGGTTCTGATAAACTACATGGAACACAACCATCTCTTAGCCCTGGGGGATTATTTTAAATTGAAGGAGCGTGGACCCGTTCAAGTACCTTCATCATACAGTTCCTCACCAAACTCGTCTTCCCCTGCAGATTTTTTACGTGCTTTCAAAGCAGGAAGTGGACTACGAAAGGTTTAGACATCCTGTTTTCCTCACGCAATCCCACAATTCCTCTCTCGCCAAGCTTCCTCTAAATCCATGAAGCAACTCCTCACCTTCTCTACACTTTTCCATCATCACCATCGGAGACAACATCTCGTCTCCGATGCTCTTTCCTGGCATGAAGCCAGACCCTCAGATCATCGCCTCTTTTCTCGACCTTCATCGTGCTTCATCAAGATTTTTACCGCCGAACGTCAGCCCTCGTTCTTGAAAATCATCCAATCCATTCTACGGGCATCTTCTCACCCTCGAAGATCCCGTTGAGGAATCTAGTTCAAACTGGATTCCCCCGTCGGGACCGACTGCTTTTATGTGCGGTTTAGTAATGACATTAAAAAACAAACAAACAACAACAACAACAAGTGAGAATATTAATAAATTAAATATCTTTTACTGGAATATGTACAAAAAAAAACACAGATTCCATCATTTGATCCACAAACGTAACAATCATGAATCAATGTGTTAAATAGGTTCTGCATCATTTGAAAATTCTAGATCCTAGACATGTAAATAAAAGAATATTGCACAGAGGCGCCTGCTTACGTAAACAATGGAAATCTACATGCAGAGAAAGAATTCCTTTGAATTTTATGGTTTGAAATATCAGTCAGCACTTCAGGGAAGCACACCCAAACAAAAGAATAACCACCGAAGGCGCCCGACCGGTTTGCTCCTACGTAAATCCCGCTGCAACAGAACCACAGGAGTATTCTATCTGAAAAATGAAGAAAAAAAAAACACGGTCCGTTGGGTCCATGGTGCTGTCAGAAAACCATCATCCCTGGGATGAGCCCAGCCCACGTCCGTGGCGCTGACGCCAGTTGGAGGGACACAGTTTAGCCGCGGTTGCTTTCCCGCGTGGCTCAGCCTTCGCTTTCGGACAGAGGATTATCGGTAGAGGGCTAGAAAAGACGAGAAAAGAGTGTGAGAACGGGTCCGTTTTATCCAACATCCTGCATTTCACCGTAATATTCACTACTATGAGTTCACCATTGTTATAAGCCCTCAGTAGTCAAGTTCTAGACCCCCTCTATAGACTTTAGCGAACTTGACTGATTTTCGGGAAAGGTCAGCTGCATATTTCCGCCACTGGGGGGAGCGTCTCCAAAATCACAGCTTTTTTGGGCTCGTCATTTCTCGACCGTTGGTCCGATTCTGTCAAACCTCGGGGCAAACGGATCGACTCATGGAGTTCTGTCGGGTATTATACACATTTCACTGTATCACACTTTTTTTAGTCCAAAATGAACCTCATCTGAACCTCCTCAAGGGAGATCCAGCTGGTGTTTGTCGTAGTTTACATTAATAGTTCATATTTCACTCACTAGGGGGAGTCTTTGGCAAAAAAAAACAACTAAGTTTCATTTAGCTAAGAAGAATTGATTGTTTTACTCCTGAGCTCAGAAAAACCAGTTAACTGTATTTATCTTCATCATTGAGTCACTGTGGGATCTGATCCTAGAACAGACCGCTGACTTCATAGAAATAGTTAGTTTGAGTCGATACGGACTGTTTGAGATTATTAATGAGTCACATTTAATCTGAGGAGTTCGATCAGGGGGATTGCTTGTATGACGCATGGGATCGGGACATCTTATAAACATGTATATATATATATATATATATATATATATATATATATATATACATATATATATATATATATATATATATATATATATATATACATATATACACATAGATAGATAATAACAGCTGGTTACCTGTGTGTACTCAAAGCGGTCCTGGAGATAAAGGTTCCCGAGGCCAGTGATGTGACCTATATTGTGTTTGGAGAGCTTCGCGATCTTCGCCGTGAAGTCGTACGTAAAAGCCAGCTTGACCAGCTCCGGCGCCGTCGGTAGGACAGTGGGAGGATTGCTGGTCGGCGTGGTTTCTGCCTCCAGATATGCATCCGCCAACTTCTGGAAGGACGAGTACGACAGGTGGTTGAAGAAGTTGATCACCGTTGGGTTTACCTTCAGCTGGAAGAGATAAGAGGAAGGCTTTCCGTGAATACGGTGACCTCTGACCCCTCAGGGTGCTGCCACTAAACATGTACAGTAATCCTCAGGAGTAAAGGTGAGCCATCTTTTTCAGTCTGCTCTGAAACTCCCTTTTTTTTTTTTTCATGTAGAATACTTTGTTTGGAGAAATGCTATGAAAAGTGGATTAAGTATAATTATTTATTATTATTATTATTATTATTATTATTAATAATAGTAATATTATTATAATATTGTTTCTTTTTATTATTATATTGTTTATATTATCATTAATACAATTATTATTATTATTAATAATATTTTTCTAATATTTTTGATATTATCATTAATAAAATGATTATAATAATAATAATAATAACAATAATTATTATTATTATTATTATTATTATTATTATTATTATTATTGTTATTATAATCAGACCACAAAAATAAATATATTTCTTTTTTACTTGTTTCAGTAGCTTATTTTTCCAACTTTGTATTAATTAATAATCACTCGATTGGGACTGAAAAATAAATAAATGCAACAGTTTGAAAGATGCCTATTATTGTTTAAATTTCATCCTTGATTTTTCTTCTTCAACACTGAGGGACATATCTGTATAAAATGACATCATCTCATAGAGGACATACTTTCCTCTAAATGACGAGCTGTGTGGTGAAGTTTGGACTTTTCCAAAGCCTGACTCAATTGTTTACGGTTTCTGGGCCGGAGTTTTGCTTTCTGTTGCAGCTCCCGTGTGTTCAACGGCCTTTGTCTACCAGGTGATTAAAAAAGGGTTTTTTTTTCCGTGCCTGTTTGTTCCTCATGACGGCTCTAAAGGCTCGTGTTTGAGTTTTTACGAGCTGAACTCACTAAGCCGAGCGGCAGTAAAGAATTTTTTATGAACCGTTTTGAAAAGAGAGTGCCTTTGGGGATTTCCCTGGGATTTTGTTGTTTCCATATCCAAAGAGCACCACTGACAAAAGCTTCTCCTGATCTCCAGCGAGAAGGTCGAAGGAACGACAGTTAGAAATCACGAGAGAGATTTCTAACTGTCGGTAAAAGAATGATTTTCGCACTAGGGGAATCCTCTAGGGGTCTTTGATGGCCGTATGACCATATTTGTGTTCCTGACCTTTGCCAAGGAGGTCACCTTTCTCCCCTCCTCTGCGCTTGTTAATTTGTTACGAAAAATAACGGAAAGCGGGCTCAAAGGGCTGAACAGAGACGCTGAAGTGGACGGCTGCAGAGCATTTGAGAGTGGCTCAGAGAGTTCGTTGGAGCCGTCGGTAGATTTAGAGGCTGGCAATAACTCAAGACACGTGTAGAGAAGCCTGAACGGAATGTTTCCTAAACCCTGAGGGACTGTTTGCGTTCGCTGAGTGAGTCTTCAGTTTTTTTTTTCTTTCCTAGTACTTTAAATGCAAAGACTGACCTATGACCTATTTTTAATGAGTGTAGCTCACATGAATAAAACCACCAAAAATATTTGAGTACAAAACATACACGCTAAAAGTCTACGTTAGCGATCGTCGTACAGACGATCCATCAAATCGTGTAAGAGACAGGCGATGAAGGCCCACCTTTTCATCTATGGCATCACCCTCCACTTTGATCAGATGGATGATCCTGTTGATGCGTTCGTCTGGAACAGAAGCACGGAGATGATTAACTTTTGTTCGGAACCAACTCATTTTCTGACGAACGCTGCCTTCAAAGACCGACTGTGACGCGTCGATGAAGACTTATTGAAAAAAAAACTCTTTTCTCACCATCAGACAGGGGTCCGACTTCCTCGTTCTCTTGGACCTCGTGGACAATCTTCTCCAGTTCCTCCGACATCTTCTCATAATAGGAGTATGCCGGTTCCACGCTGACGAAATCTGCAAAGACGAAAATCGGTGGTTTTAACGTGTGCAGCTGCAAAACGCATTCAAAGACTTCATCCCTGACAAGACCCCAATCTCCTGCGTTGTACAAGATTGAACTTCGTCAAATGAAATCTTAAAAGTTCTACGCGAAAAAGTGTTTTTTTTTTCCATGAAAAATCTCCCCCTAGTGAGTAAAATATGAACTATTAGAGTAAAGTAACAGATAGATCTCCTGGATCAGCACCAAATTAGGAATGAACCGGACCAACGGTCGAGAAATGATGTCCCGAAAAACCTTTGGGGGATAAAACTCCCCCAGTAGTGTCGGAAATACGCAACGGACTTTTCAAATTCAATCCAGTTCTTCCTCGCTCTAAGGTCTCGGTCTACAATGACGGCTCAGACCAGTTCATCGGTTTTAAGGGTAAATGAAAACGTCTTCTAACAGACTTTCTCTCAAACGCACCTTCTACTCGGGTGATGTCAGCAGTGTTGAGATCTTTACTACTTTGTCTTTGTCTCGAGAAGGATGGCCGCCGGGAGAGCCGTCGTTTCATGGATCTCATCTTCTTGCTCTTTTTTTTCCATGGACCGACTTGGGTCATGGGCAGGCAGGCGGTCCCGCCGTCGGAGGTCTCCCCTGCTGAGGAGATCTCAGGACACGCCGAAGGACCGTCTTCCTCTTCGCTTATATCCTCGGTATTCCTTCTGGAGAAAAGGCCAAATAAACTTCTCCAAAGCGAGGGCTTCTTGTTCTTTGGTTTCTTTTCGGGTTTCTCCGATTCATCAAAGATACTTTCAGGCAGCTTCCCAGGTTGTTCCACAACAGAAAATCCGCCGATCTCCTGGTCGTCTTTGCCGTCGGTCAGGTGGATCGAAGGATCGCTGGAGTGTCGCCTCAGCCTCCTTTTAAGCGTGACAAACTTTTCTTCCCCGGACTTCTTCAACCCCAGCGAACCGTCATTTAGGCTGAGGCTGCGTTTGACGTAGACCTCCAGCAGACGGATTGATTCCTTGTGAGGCACAGAGATCAGCTGGCCGTTGGAGGGCTTTCCAATCAGCATCTTTGTTTCCATGGCGAGAAAAACTAGGAGAAGAAACCAACAACAACACAGGAGCATCAAGTAAGAGAAGGAGGGTTATACCATAGTTATTACACATTAATACATGCGTAACGGGACGTAACCTTTCACGTCCTGCTGAGATGTTTGGGTCTGATCCTCGTGAGGCTATTTTCTTGTTGAAGAGTGTGACAGAATCTGTTTGTAAAGCATGCATATGCTAAAGAGCAAGGGGCCGGGGAAGGAGCCCTGGGGCACACCGCAGTTATTTTAAAGTACGCCAGAATTTTGCAACTTGAGTTTAATTTTAATGAGAATCGACTAGGTTCCTAAAACCAGGCTTTACCAAAAGGTTGAGCTAATTTAAAACTGACTATATATTATAATAATAATTATTATTATAACTGCTATAAATTATTATTAATTAATTATAATAATAATAATAAAATTATTATTATAATTATAATAATAATAATTATTATGATTCAATGATTATTATTATTGAATTTGTTAGTTCGATAGCTCCAACGAACTATCTTATTATTATAATAATAATGATAATAATGATAATAATAATAATAATAATAATAATAATAATAATTATTATTATTATTATTATTATAGGAACAAATAAATAAGGCAAAAAAAAAGAAGATAAAAACAGTTTTCACCAAAAGAGTTAAGAAAATGTCCCTTTAAAATGAGATAAGATTGATTGATTGATTGATTGATTGATTGATAAGTAACAGCGTTCTAATCCAATTAAAACTGACAGCATACTTGAAATATAGAATTTCATCGTGACATAATTTCTTCAGTCTGATTATTTTTACTATTTTTTTTTAAACACTGTTTTAAAAAAAAATGCTTCGTGTCTAAGATATTAAATTAATAAATGAATTAATGCTCCAAAGAAATAAAACAAATTCCACGTTTTTTTGAGGACATCAAAGGATTTTTTAAAATATATTTATCAAATATAAAATGTTTAAGAACATTTTTAAAGGACGAAGAAGATTAAAATTTGCATTTATGCAAAACGTACATTTTTTTTTCGTTATTATTTTTTTTTAAAAACGTCGAACCAGAACCTTTAACTATTTTTCCTAAAAGACGACCCAGAACCTCCGATCAACCAGCAGAAGTCAAAGACTTTTGGACCATTGCGTCACCGCAGCTATAAACAAGAGTCGTGTGATAATCAGAACCTCACAATGTGACTCCCTGACCAATAAAAACTCCCACTAGAACTCAGAACCGCAAGTTCTTCGCAGATCCGGTTGGAGCTATTTGACACCAAATTGAATCAAAAAGCAGTTTGATTTGTAGAAAAATCCATAAATCTTATCATTTCACGGTTCCAAGAGAAGTGAAATTAGCGTGAGTGTAAATTAAAACAATCCGGATCAGATCCGGGAACATTCCTCCGATCCGGTGGTGTGTGCCAGAACTTCAGGTCGTATCACTCTCTACTTTTTCCTCCGAGCATGAAGTTCGGAGCTGAGACCTTTTACCCGCGTCTGTCCTGCACCAGAGAATGCTTTTACATCAAATCTGAATGCAGATGATGATGAGGATGATGATGAGGATTATCCGGGTCAACACCAAAATCTAACGTACTGATCCAAATCAGTTTGAGTAATCGTGAAAACCACAATCATCCAGAGGAGAGGGACCTTTTTACTCCTGCTTTTTTTTAGCTCCCTGTCAGACTTTGGGAACCAGAACCAGAACCGCTCAGCAGAAAGAAGGACAGGTAAACGTTGACTGAATTTAAGGTATGAACTCACATGGTTTACAGGTTTGTCGGTTCGAACTCCCTGAAGAAGATCTGTGACTGTTGTTGACTCCCAGCAGGGTTTAGTTTTTAAAGCTTTCGCACGAAGTGACTATCCGAGGTAAAGCTACCTGCGACTTAAGCCCCGCCCATGTTTGGACACGTACCTACATACCGGAGCTCACCTGCCTGCTGCTGTCGTGAGTGGGAGGGAGGGAGTTTAGCAGGTGGGTTTCTCTTCCTGGTTCAGCAAATTTCCTCAGTTATCAGCCTGGTGACGCGTTTATTTTGCTCGGAAAAATGAACGAGCGGAAGTCAGAGCTCCGCAGGTGACTTCCTGTCACCTGCGGCTCCGTTTCACGTGAAATCTGCTCTCGAGCGCGAAAAAAAACTGCTGTGCTTCTCTTTTTTGTTGTTTTTGTCATGGAAAACATCCATGACCCCTTACTCTTTAAGCCTTTAAATGCTGCCACTATTTATACATACAAATGTTTATATATATGTATATATATATATATATATATATAAGGTTATAATTCTGGAAACATTTTCTAGAGTTTCAGGTAGAAAAAAAAAAATCTCTTATCTTTATTCTATTAAAAAATGTCGAAACGCCACAATTTGACCCAAATACAACATAAATTATAATACATACTTATATAAATATAAAAGTCTCCGTTAGAGGAATACTCACTCCCACTCATTTAATAGAACTGTCAAAATAAGAATATTCAAGTACTTAAAATAATCTTCTTCCAATCAAACAACATGTAATTAATAATGAATCATTCTACAAGGGCAGCAAGTTTTTGTAGTTATTTAATAGTTATTTAATAGTTATTTAATAGTTATTTCTGGTATTAATATACAAACATAACTCATGCTGCAGCTGCTAAAGGTGCAGCATGTAAAATAAATATTTTACATACAACAGGATGAAGAATACTGAACCCAGGTATTACTTATAATTGTTCCAATTTGGCAAAATGAGCTCTCAAAAACAAACTTCCCATGTCGTGCAAAATATTATTAAACATTTCATAGTGAGCATTCATATTAAGATTTTTTTATATATCAATATATATCGATGCTGCTGCAGATCCTTTGTTGTTTCCGCCATAACTCAAAAACCATTCCATGGATCAGTTTCCAGTTTAATGCCCACATAGACCCTAGTGTGAGGAAGAACTGGTATGATTTGGGGAATGTTTGGTTGTATATTACTGACACTAGGGGGAGCTTTATGTCCATAATCGCAAGAACATAATTTCTCAAGCGTTGGTCCGATTTCGTCCAAATTTGGTGCAAATGAATCGACTCGAGGCGATATAATTAGTTTATATATGACATTTTTACTCTAATAGATGATTTATACTCCATAGGGGGAGCTCTTTTACACACACAACCCAACCTTCCGGGGGATATAACCTTACAGATGAGGACGACAGCGAATGGGACCAGTAATAGTCGGTTTTAATAATCTGAACCTGAAAAGTAACAATATAGTGAAATAAAAGCATCATTTTTTATTCAACTGTATATTATACAGCAGCACATGGCAAAAATGTACATAGATTTATTAGGAGAATGTTTGCCGTCGCATTGTACAACATTATAAATCATGGATAAAAGAAAATACAGCTGAATGTCAAGAGAGGCCTAATATGGATTTTTCAGCAGCCTGAGTTTTCGTGCTTGCAGATGACGACGCTCACCGATTGGAGGATTAAAGGGAGAGAATCAGAGAGAATCAGAGAGAATAATGTGGCTATTATCTTTATTATAGCGCTGCCATACTGCCATTAAGATAAGACGGGGTCAGATAAGCTTTTATTGGGCACCAGAGAGAGAATTCATGCCGCGCAGCAGCACAGAGACCAGAGTGAATACAGATCAAAGGGGACAGATATAGAAAACACAAAACAAGTATAATTATCTCCATGCTGGTATCGCGTTCTTGGGCGCTTTGGAAGATTTTGAACCGTTGCTCGTATTTGTGATCAACAGGCGTGAGAGGGTTAATAAATATCTTAATCTGTTCTACTCAATGTTTGTTTTGAAGTCAGCTGAATTATATATCTCAAATAATCTTAAGCTTCCTTTCTTTTTTTTTATTAAAAAAAAAAACATTCCCAATTTTTTTTCAATTTTTTCCCCCATTTTTCTCCCCCAATTTTTTTTTCAATTTTATTCCAATTTCCCCCCCAATTTTTTTCCATTTTTTTTCCAATTGTTCCCCAATTTTTTTCCAATTTTTTCCCCAATTTTTCAAATTTTTTTCCCAATTTTTCTTTTCAATTTTCTTTCCAATTTTTTTTCTTCCATTTTTTTCAAATATCTTTTTCAATTTTTTCAAATATGGAACTTTTTTTTTTTAATTATTAATTGGGGGGCATTTATTAATTCAATATCTTAGACACTCTAAATTGAGTATAAAATAACCGGTCATTTGGCCAACAGTAACATCTTTTATAAAAGAAATACATACAATTATTTCATTCAATCAAAAATGTCTAAATTTCATGGAAATTAGTCAATTTTTAATTCTATCAGTTTTTTTTTTTTGGTTAAGTTTTCGAAAAACTTTAATATCATTGTAAGACGTATCTGGTTTTAACAAGATATGTCGTATAATTTGCAAAACAAATCTGGCTTATCACAAAGGACTTTCTCAGTGACCCGGTACTAGTGGTCCAACTAATAAAATATTTAAATTATTATATTACGCACACATTTTCCCTCCGTATTTTCATGGCCTACTGTGTTGATCCGGATCAAGTTGTTTCAGTAACCAGTGAACCGACTGAACCAAACGCAGCAGAGAGTTTATCCAAGTTTTCCAAACACTGACCAACTTTCTCTTCCATATTACTGGAAGCAAGAGATGAAGTTCAAAGCTATGATTTCCAGACTAAAACCATTCCCTTGTAATAATTTCCTTCTAACACTCATGTAGATCTTGTCGCTACATGAAATATTTCTAATTATATCTTTATCTGGAAGCGTGACAAATTCTCCGTCAACCCCGGTGGCTGTGCGATTTGTTACGACTGGTTTTCCGAGCCAACAAACCTCCTTGTGTTTTTACGTCTGATGACTAAAACAGCAGACTTTTATTCATCAGTGAATTTCCTCCACTTGACCTCCTGACCCCAATCGGTTTATCGTTACTTGGCCGCATGGATACGGTTCAGTGGGACAAACGTGTTTCAAATCTGTTAAAAAAAACACATAACATCTGTAAGCGGCCAATCAGATTAAACATTTTCCTCATTTCTCGATGCACAGTTCTCTTCAACCCTCCTCTGAATAAACAGCGAGGCGATCCGCTCTGATCGAACCTTCATGGAGCTTCTCCGGACCGCGCCGTTCCCACACCGACATTTCTTTGTGTCGTATTCTCTACTTCCGTTCTTTAAAACGGATCCGAGCGCTAATTTTCTTCATTTCTATCCATAAAGGGGAAGGGGGTCGTCATGGCGACCTATCTTATATATATATATTATTTCACCATAGTAGTTCATTATTAACTCATTCATGTCATATTTTAAGCCATCATCATATTTGTATCCTTGAAAAGTCGGGGATATTAGGGATCCGATCCTTCATGTTAGCCCGATAACTCAAAAAAGATTTCATGTATCATGTTCCATTTTTTATACCAGCATAGATCATAGCGCGAGGAAGTACTGGAGTGATTTAGGGAAAGTTCGGTGGCATATTAGCGAAACTAGAGGGAGCTTTATCTCCTAAATTTAAAAGTCATTATTTTCCAACTTCAATTTTCTGGTCTGATTTAGTCCAAACTTGGTGCGTATGAATCTAGACGAGGAGATTTATCTACTTTATAGATTATGTCAATATCATGGTTGATATTTTACTCATTAAGGGGAGTTATTTTTTTAAGGATAACACAATTTGTCATCCGTAACTTCCAAAACCAGAAGTCCTTATAAATTGAGCTCATATGAAATCTATCATTTTATTCCTGAGCTCAAAAAAAAACAGTTAACTTTATTTAACTTCATCATTGAGTCACAGTGGGATCTGATCCTAGAGCAGACTGCTGACTTCATAGAAATAGTTAGGTGGAGTCAATATGGACTGTTTTAGATGATTAGTGAGTCATGAGTCAATTTGAGGAGTTCATTTAGGGAGATTGTTTGCACAACGCAGGAGATTGGGGGCTTTTAAGGGATATCCCCTTCCTGTCTGGGATGACAGGCCACTAGTTTCTCGATAGAGGAAGTTAATTTGGCGATCTGACCGGACTAAACATGTGTCTGACCAGGCGGATTTGAAGTTTGCGGCCCGTCGTGGTTGATTCCATTCAGATGATGTCAGACTCGTGTGACTGATTGATGTTGTGTTGGGGTCACGACCTTGAGCCGACGGGATGGGTGATGCTCTCACCCTCTCTTTTCCCTTGACCACTGAGATGGACACCTTCAGCCCTGTTTAAATAAAGGATTATATTAACACAGCATGAAGAAAGAAAAGAAAAGAAAAAATAATTGGTTGTCATGTAGTACCACAGTAAACCACAGGGTGTCGCACTCTCCAAACCTCTCAGTCATGATTTCAGGAGTTTCTTCTTAAATGTCTCTTAAATTATACATATATACAAACACATGACGTGCATTATTTCAGATCAAATTATATACTATGTATATGAATATGTAATAGTACATATATATATATATATATATATATATATATATATATATATATATATATATATATATATATATATATATATATATATATATATAAAGCACTTATTATAGATATATATAATAGGTGCTTTAGCTTTAAATTTTTTAAAACACCTTAAGTTGAATTGTCAGTTGATGACTCAAAAATAAAGTAGACAGTTTTTATTTTATTAATCTTTTTTCAGTGTTTTTCTTTTTTTTCAAGATAAATCCCGTTTTTTTCCCCAAACTTTATTTGAACTCGAATGGTTGTCTCTGTTCTGATGAGGACGGGGGTCGTCGGTCGGATCCCGGCCAATTCTTCGGGTCACCTTCTCCATCTTTCACGGCCGTTAAGCAGGACAAAAGCGGGACTCGTGTTTCTCCTCGCGCGCGTCTGTCCGTGGACCTCGCGGGGCTGAAGGAATGCGGCGGAGCAGTCAGCTGACATGTACGTCATAAATCTTTATCTCCTTGAATCATCGGCCGTCGGGGGGGAACCCGGGCTGAGCAGAACCGGTGTGACGTCACAGGTCCGGTTCACCGCTCCTTTAAGCCCATCTGAATTATTCAAGCGGACCAAAATGTCATTTGAATAATGGAAGAGTTTTTACAAGGAAAGTCCTTCGGGTCACAAACTCTGAGTCAGGATCTCAGGAGTTTCTTCTTAAATCTCTCTTAAAAAAAAAGACAAAAGAAAGAAGTGACACATTTTTGAACATGCAGGTTTCCACAGAAATGATTTCAAAACATTTTTCTTAGGTTATTATACTTCTTGTTATTATTAGTACATTTATCTTTGGGTGAAGCTAGAATGAATATTTCCTTGTGTGAATCCAGACATGTCATCTTTCAGAGACATAAATCAACCCGTTTCCATGGAAACCACACAGTTAAAAAACGAGTATTTAAATATAAACCCAAACGGCGCTCCTACTTAACATATTAAACTTAATACCTTAAGTTTGATGACGTCTGCAGGCTTTATTTTCCCCAAGGGGGAAAATTACTTTTCCAAGGCTTTGTAAATCTCAGATAACAGTTATAACAACAACACAACAGTTATAACAACAACACAACAGTTATAACAACATCAGAAAAGTTATAACAACATCACAACAGTTATAACAACATAAAACTAGACCCCATCTGTCGTCACTGACAGCGAGGGAAACCCCCGCCGATTAAATGTGACTCCTTTTTTTTTACCATTGGAGATTCCACTATTTCACTCTTTTCACTCTTTTCACTCTTTTCCCTTTTCTTTAGATTTGCATGAACTTTATTCCTTTATTCTCATGTACATGTGTACTTTAATTATTAAAAGTACAATACGATGTTAAAATGTATTTAAGTTCAGTATTTCAGTAAATGTTTTACGTTTAGTGCCACGGATGGATAGAGAGAGAGAGAGAGAGTGAGAAAGAGAGAGAGAGAGAGCGAGAAAGAGGGAGAGAGAGAGAGAGAGAGAGAGAGAGAAAGAGAGAGAGAGAGAGCGAGAAAGAGGGAGAGAGAGAGAGAGAGAGAGAGAGAGTGAGAAAGAGAGAGAGAGAGAGCGAGAAAGAGGGAGAGAGAGAGAGAGAGAGAGAGAGAGAAAGAGAGAGAGAGAGAGAGTGAGAAAGAGATAGAGAGAGAGAGCGAGAAAGAGAGAAAGAGAGAGCGAGAAAGAGAGAGAGAAAGATACAGAGAGAGAGAAAGAGAGAGAGTGAGAAAGAGAGAGAGAGTGAGAATGAGAGAGAGAGAGAGAGCGCGAAAGAGAGAGAGAGAGATAGAGAGAGAGAGAGAGAGAGTGAGAAAGAGAGAGAGAGCAAGAAAGAGAGAGAGAGAGCGAGAAAGAGAGAGAGAGTGAGAAAGAGAGAGAGAGCGAGAAAGAGAGAGAGAGCGAGAAAGAGAGAGAGAGAGCGAGAAAGAGAGAGAGAGATAGATCGAGAGAGAGAGAGAGAGAGAGATAGATAGATAGATAGATAAACCTTTAGATATATATACACACACCTATCTATATACATATATACATTCATATATACTTTATATATATATATATATAGACAAACGAAACTGAAAGCGTTTGTCAGGATGAGTCAGAGCGGGTGGAGAAGCTCAGCGGCTCAAACAACGTGAGAAATACATGACTCACGTTTTTTATTTTATTCATGTGTTTTTGGTTGGAATCCTATAAATCTTAAAGGATTTTTTTATTTTTTTATGTTTTTAACAGAGATATACATAACTCCATTATTCTTGACTAGAATAATAAAAGTTTTATATTAGGATTATACCTGTATTTACACTTTTGACGAGTTTATAAACTTGGGCAAGTATGTTTTAAAAGAGTAAAATAAAAGAAATGACTTGTAACTTTATTTCATGATGAACTATTGAATTTCAGGAAAAATAGTGAATTTTAATTTGAACTGTTATGTGACAATCTTTTGTTTTAGAATGATGACATAAACTCAGGATTCTGACTTTAATCTCAGTTTTTTGACTATAATCTCGCAATTCAGACTTCAAACTATCAATTCTGTCTTTAATTCAGAATTACAAAATAATTGTCATGTAGTTCTTATCTGACAATAAACGCAGAATTCTGAGTTTAAATTCAGAATTCTGACTTTAATGTCAGTATTTTGACTATAATCTAAGAATTCTGACTTTAAATTTAGAATTCAGACTTCAAATTAAAAATTCTGTCTTCAATTCAGAATTAGTCTCCAGGCCAAAATTTCTCAACTGTTGGTCCGATTTGGTCCAAATTCGGTGCCTAGGAATCGACTCGAGGAAATCGATCCTGTTTTACTCTTACGGTTCACATTTAAGCCACCAGGGGGAGCTGTTTAAAAAAAAAATCATTGTTTTTCAGGCATAACTTCACATTTAATTTAAAGAGTTCAATCCGAGGGAATGCTTGTACAACGCAGGGGATTGGGGGCTTTCTTCGGAGGCTATACACCCTTGCTTAGTTTAAACCCCCTTTAATTACCCTTTAATGAAAAAGCTGGCCAGTTTAGCCCTCATAATTATAATAGCAGTAAACTCGAAAGAACACTGCAAGTACATTTAGTCAACATTCAAATACACTGGAGGATCGACCCGCTTCTCAGAACCGAACCGGAGCAGCACTTTGATGAAAGAACACAGAAGCCGGGTCAGTGTTGATCCAGTAGGTGATCCTACCTGGGAGGAGAACTATCGTCACTCGCAGAAACAGGAGACTCCGGAGGGACTTAATCCAAACGCAGGAGGCCCGGTTCCAGGTGACTTTGCCCTCTTGAGGGCGTGAACTACAGTACACCGGCGGCTGAACCGGGCTTATAACGTGTCCGCTGACAAAACAGTAACCCGATCTCCTGATATGAGACTGTCTGTGTGAGAGCCTCCGTCGGAGAGTCCGGCATAGTCTCCCCTTAAATTGGACAGAGTTCATCGCTGCGTCGGAAAATAATGCCGTGATATTTTTAGACCCCGTTAAAGGGCGGCGGTTGGGTCGGCCCGTGCCGCGGCGATTGGACCGTACGCCGGTATTTCATAATGAATTTTCTCGGAGCGCAAGCTCTGATCTCTGGGTGGAACGCCGGATGAATTATAAATGAACGCCTCTGATTGTTTCTGACCTTGCCAGGTCCGCCTGACTGTTAAACGTTATCAGGCCCGGTCTTTGGTACATCTGGTACCGTGACAGCAGTGATCAGCGGGGCGGTCCGGTAACTAGCGACTCTGAACAACAGGCCTCTGAACATCCTGGGAAACCACAGACTCTGTTTTCCATTAGGTGATAACTGTAACGGGTTTTGTTCTGACTCTGGAAACTCAAAACCATAAAAAACGGGAACCAGAATCTGCTCAGAAGAAAGTCAGATATCGCCGATAGAACGGCACCGGTGAACATTCTGTGCTCTTCTTCTTCTTTGTGGCAGTGAGGCATCAAGTGAAAGCCCAGACGCCACGATAGTCGATCCCATGAATAATTAATTCTGTCTGCACGTCTGCGTCGGTGCTTTCTAAGCTCGAAACAATCCCAGCCGGTCCAGAACCTCCAAGAAACGCCTTAACCCACGTACGTTTTCACATGGAGAGAGTCCAAACCCGACATTAACGCTGGATCTGAAGAATACGTGAACAGCTTTATGCGATCATTTATAGTTACAATTCATGCCGACAGCTATGAGCGATTGAAGAGTCACAAAATTCACTGATAAGCAGATAAAAAACGGGGAATAGTTCCTTTAAATGAATGAAGGGGGGAAAACGCTCTGCAAGGGAAGAAAAACACCCGCAAACAGACAAAACATCTGCAAATTCAGAAAACATCGGCATTCATTTTCACGACACGGCATTTGGAGAAGGCTGCTTCCAAAAAAAACCCCACAACACAACAGAAGTGTTTCCAGAGGACACTTAAAGGCGATGCACACATCCGGACGATCTTTTGTCATGTTTCATTGAAAGAATAGAAACGATGTAAGTCGCAGATTTAATTTGATGTTTTTATCCGATGTGTCGCTCATAGTTTTGATTGCGTTGCTGAACCTTCTGGTTGTGAGGTCATGTGACTAAGATAATGACACTTATCAGACAGAACCTCATATTTAAAAGGAGGAGTTCAACGCAGGGGATCGGGGGCTTTTAAGGGATATAGTCCTAGTTGTATTCTATTTTATTGAGTTACAGCGTGTTTGTCCCTCTGGGCCACCGTCAACTACCCCAACAACAACAACAAAGACCCATGAATGAATGTGGGAGTTTTCTCACTCTCTCTCTCTCTCTCTCACTCTCTCTCTCTCTCTCACTCTCTCTCTCACGCTCACTCTCTCTCTCACGATCACTCTCTCTCTCTCTCTCACTCTCTCTCTCACGCTCACTCTCTTTCTCACGCTCACTCTCTCTCTCTAAACATAGATGTTTTTTTGTTATTGTTTAAAAAAAAAACTCTCTCTCTCTCGCTCACTCTCTCACTCTTTATATATATATTATATATATACACATAATATATATATATAGTATGTACATGTATATATGTATGTATGTGTAGATATGTATATATATTTTTATTTATATATATATTTGTACACATATATGTATGTATATAAATATGTATGTATATACATATGTGTAAATGTATATGTGTGTATATATATAACATTATATATGTATATACTTAAGAAAACTCTCTCTCTCTGGTGGTTTGGCACAATCTTACACAGAAGTGCAAACATTTAAGACACTTAAAATCGGCACACAATCTTTCCTCTTGTCAATCATCAGAGGGGAAGTTTCCATAGTTGGTATACGTGTTTAATGAAAGGCACTCTTTACAGGATGAGTAAAACACAGAACGTATGACACTGTCTACGGTAAAATGTTGACACAAACAGCAACGGCCCTCAAAGAATAAGTGCTTCACCAGATAATAAAGTGCTAACGTGACTCACCTCATTGCATCTGAGTTTGAATAATTACAGTTATTCCTCCTTCCACGGGTGAAAAAAAACACACAACGTACTCTGTAATCTTCTAGAACTATTATAAAGATCCATCCATTCCAGCGGCGGCCGTTTCCATAGGAGCTGCATTCAGGTGTTGAATAATCTCACACCCAGTTCGTTCTTGGATTTTGAATATGGCATGCATCATATATATATAAGTATGCAATACAGAAAACGGGGAAATGTTCAAATACGTACATGAGTGCAAAGTTGTTGTTGTTGTTTGTTTAAATGTTTTTGTGATTCCCTCATGCGGATCACAAACACAGACAGAACATCGTTTGTCCCCGTCGACATCTGACCGTCTGAAGCTCCTAAAGTGCTTTTGAGAAATGTTTCAGTGCAAAAAAAAAAAAAAAAAAAGAAGAAGAAATTGACATTAAAGGGTAAATTCACATTCCGGTAACATTTTTTTATGACGATGCAGGACAAAATCTGCAAGAGCTGGTTTGAAATGCTGGAAATGCAACTAGAGCGTGCGGGTTTTACTAGAGCGAACATTATCTGATTAATATTTCATCCGACCTTATCTACAAAACTAACCCGCCGGCCATTTATCACACGGATACTGTTACGCCGTGTCATGGTTGCGGCGTTGCCGCTCGAGGGTTCACGTCTACAGACTTGCTGATAAGGTGAGGCGCGCGCTGACGTCCTCCTGGACACTTCCTGCCTGACCTTGAGAATGGCGCCGAGATCCGTCTACGTGAACGCTGGGTCGGCAGAATTTAAGATTAAGAGGAAATGTTAGCTCTGGTTGAAATAATCGCAAATTATTATTACGATTTAAAAAATTTATTTTTTATTTTTTAATGTTTCTCTACGGGATAAAGTTAAAAACCTTAAATGTCCTCAACAAGAAAAAAATAAAAATAAAAAATTCTCAAAAAAAATTTCCGTTACATAATTTATTTCTTTGTGGCATTTATTATTTTAATATCTGAGAATCTCTAAAGTGACCTTCCGTTTGGCAATCGTTTGGTAAAAATATATCATGATGAAATTTTGTATCTTAATGGAAAATGGTCAATTTTTTGAAAAAAAAATTAGCGCAACCTATCGGAAAAACGCGTTTTTAGAAAACTATTTGACTCTTATTAGACTATTTTTTTGGTCGTATCAAGTTATACAACCATCTGTAGTAAATCCTCACATTTAATAATAAAGTCTTTTTCAATAACCATAGTTAGCCCTTCCTCCTCTGTGACTCTGCTTGACCGCCGGTGTCCCCCAGGGCTCTGTTCTCGGCCCCTCGCTGTTTAGCGTTTACATGTAGCCACCGGTTCGTGACCTGCAGCGTGAAATAAGAAAGCTCTTATCGTATTGCACTGGATGACGTCATGTTTCTACATTTCCATTTATAACTTCAACAGTAATGAGTCAGGGGTCGAAACCGAAGTCACATTTTCAAAACTCTTCATACGGTCTGAAACAGAACTTTACGGAGTTACGGAGGAATTACGATTTTTAATTTTCATTTTGCACAAGATAATTTTCTTGTGCTCGCAACTTATTTTCTTGTACAAAATCGCCCTGTAACATATGACGGAAAGAACCGAGAGTTTTATTTTCCCTTTGAAATGTTGCACAATTGGTTTAAGAATCAAATCGTACGTTATTTTCTTCCAGTCGGAACACATAAACCAACGCTGGTCAACTTCACTTCCGCTCTAATCCTTCAAAGTAAGAGCCCCTCAATCAAAAGTGCTTAGGCCAAAGTCTAACAGCTGTTACAAGTAGATAAGGTGTCATCATCAGCAGGAATCATTTGTCGCACATACTGATGGGCGACAAGCGGCAGCTAAACGAGTGGTTTTCATAGAACACACCCGCCTTTACGATTCGGAATTTGTCTTTTTTTATCTCGTGCACACAAGACAGTGACTTACGGAAGAGCTTTTTCTCTCATGCCAGAGAAAATAACGTAATAGTTTTTAACGGTATTCGTGTTATCACGTGAAAATTGTTCACGTACAAAACGTGAAAGTTAACACAAGTATGGACGTGTGTGTGGGATTAACTGTTTGGCTGAGATGTATGTTGGGAATGCAGACTGTGTGAAAAGTTCGGAAAAAGATGCTTCGGTATCGACCGACGCTTGTTAGCAGCTTTAATCCTGTAACAACATATGAAGACGCTTCGAGGACGCCGCCATGTTGGAGGATGAAATAGTGCTAAACATAGATCGATATCATCCAGCGCATGGATATATTTGGTTTTTCCATGTTGTTTTCATGCACTTGATATACATAAAGGTCTTTATTTGTATTTTTATTAATGCATGCTGTTTTTCTCATTCTGCCGGGTGCCATTACTTTTTAATTTTTTTTTTAGTGAAAGTGCTTCCAAGCTGAATTCTTTTCAAATTGTTCTGTCATAACATAGAGCAAATAATAATAATAATTTCTCATATATAACACTTATATAACGTATTCGCTGCACATCTTCATGCTATTAAAAGTGTTAAAAACACATTCAAAACTGAATAATGGCAAATTTTTTCTGCTTTTCTTCAGCAACCGCATTAAAATATATCAAAAGTCTTTGCAGAATATTCAAAATAAATTGATGTAATACTCATTCCAAACACAGCTGATTGCAATTTCAGCCGAAAACCAAAAACAGAAGGTACTTTTCGAGAGGCGGTACCAGAGTAGACATCAAGTTTGATTTTAACGAGAATTTCTGGTCAAATAAAGGAGAGAGGGATTAGAACCCTCACAGTACCGCACAGTACGAGTGATTGTAGAATACGTTTTCTTTTATGTAATTAAAAAAAGAATTGTGATTTTTTTATTTTTCACCGGTAAATTACTTTAGATACAGAAATAATTTTGGATATCAAAGCAAATTTTCCGCATTTCTGATTCAAGAGTCAATAAAATGAAAAGGTGTTTTTCTATAATGAAAACGAATTATGCGAAAATCCTCATCAACTTTACAAATTAACGTTTTTTTTTTTTTTAGATCAGTGTGTTCTGAGTGACAGCGTTGGTTCTCTGAGTGACAGCGTTGGTTCTCTGAGTGACAGCGTTGGTTCTCTGAGTGACAGCGTTGGTTCTGTGAGTGACAGCGTTGGTTCTCTGAGTGACAGCGTTGGTTCTCAGAGTGACAGCGTTGGTTCTCTGAGTGACAGCGTTGGTTCTCTGAGTGACAGCGTTGGTTCTCTGAGTGACAGCGTTGGTTCTCTGAGTGACAGCGTTGGTTCTCTGAGTGACAGCGTTGGTTCTCAGAGTGACAGCGTTGGTTCTCAGAGTGACAGCGTTGGTTCTCTGAGTGACAGCGTTGGTTCTCAGAGTGACAGCGTTGGTTCTCAGAGTGACAGCGTTGGTTCTCTGAGTGACAGCGTTGGTTCTCTGAGTGACAGCGTTGGTTCTCTGAGTGACAGCGTTGGTTCTCTGAGTGACAGCGTTGGTTCTCAGAGTGACAGCGTTGGTTCTCTGAGTGACAGCGTTGGTTCTCAGAGTGACAGCGTTGGTTCTCAGAGTGACAGCGTTGGTTCTCTGAGTGACAGCGTTGGTTCTCTGAGTGACAGCGTTGGTTCTCAGAGTGACAGCGTTGGTTCTCTGAGTGACAGCGTTGGTTCTCAGAGTGACAGCGTTGGTTCTCTGAGTGACAGCGTTGGTTCTCTGAGTGACAGCGTTGGTTCTCTGAGTGACAGCGTTGGTTCTCTGAGTGACAGCGTTGGTTCTCTGAGTGACAGCGTTGGTTCTCTGAGTGACAGCGTTGGTTCTCAGAGTGAGAGCTGATGCCGGTGTTTCTGGCAGACCGAGCTGATACGGAGGCGCGTACGAAGCATTTCGGTGGTTGGAGTGAGTTCTGAAGGTGAGATTAAGTCGCTGAGATGCATGCTGGGAAAAGTGGCTCCGTTAATGGACCGATGCTTCTTAGCAGCTGTGATCCCGTAACAACTCCAGGCTGGAGTATAAAATAACGCGGAACACGTAGATCCATATCATCCAGCGCATCGATACGTTTGGTTTCCCCCCTGTTGCTTTCATGCCTTACATCTAATTGCCTTTTCTATCAGTGCACGCCGTTTTTCTGGTTCTGCCAGGTGCCGTTACTTTTGCTCAGCGATGGCGTGCTTCCTTGCTTGTTTGCGGCGGACGTCTTCTGGGCAGCTTCCGCCGCTGCGTCCATGATCTGTTTCTCCTCCTGCTCCGTCTCCCGATGGTAAAAGTAGTTGAAGTTGGAGACGATGACGGGGACGGGCAGGGCGATGGTGAGGACGCCGGCGATGGCACAGAGGGTGCCCACCATTTTGCCCCCCATCGTGATGGGGCACATGTCTCCGTAGCCCACGGTGGTCATCGTGACCACCGCCCACCAGAAGCCGTCAGGGATGCTCACGAACTGCGTCTGGGGCTCATCCACTTCGGCAAAGTAGATGGCACTGGAGAAGAGGATGACGCCTATGAAAAGGAAGAAAATGAGCAGACCCAGTTCTCTCATGCTGGCCTTCAAGGTCTGGCCCAGGATCTGAAGCCCCTTGGAGTGCCGAGAGAGTTTGAATATTCTGAAAACCCTGACTAGACGAATGATTCGCAGGATGGCCAGGGACATGTTCTGACCAGAGTTCGCGTCATCGGGGGTCGTAGCCAGCTCCGTCCCCAGGGTCACGAAGTAGGGGATTATGGAGACGATGTCGATGATGTTCATGATGTTGTTGAAGAAGTCACTTTTGCTGGGGCACACCATGAAACGGACGCCGACCTCAAAGCAGAACCAGATGATGCAAATGGTCTCCACCACGAAAAAGGGATCGGTGAGATACGCGATCAAGTCTTTAGCAGCAGGACGAGGAGCGGAACCCACTTGAGTACCGTTGACGATTTGGGTCAAGCCTGTGACGAAATCATCGTCGTCCCTGAACTCTGGCAGAGTCTCCAGGCAAAAGATGAAGATGGAGATGACGATGACAAACACGGAAACCAGAGCTACAGATTTGGCGGCGCTGGAGCTTTCCGGGTATTCAAACAGGAGCCAGAACTGTCGCTGGAGTTCATTGGTAGGCAAAAGGACCTCCGGCTCTTTGATGAACCCTTCGTCTTCGCGGAACTGCTCCATTGCTTCGTGACCCAACTCGTAGAAAACAATCTCATTAGCAAAAACATCTAAGGGAACGTTGGCTGGTCGGCGGATTCTCCCTCCGGACTGGTAGTAGTAGAGAATACCATCGAAAGACGGGCGGTTCCGGTCGAAAAAGTACTCGTTCCTCATTGGGTCGAAGTAGCTGATTCTCTTGGTGGGATCCCCCAGGAGCGTCTCTGGGAACTTATTCAGGGTGCTGATCTGCGTCTCGAACATAAGTCCCGAAATGTTGATGACCACCTTCTCGTCTTTTTCTTCGATGAAGTGCTTTCCGAACAAATCTTCGTTGTCGTAGCAATCCTTCGCCATCTTACCGAAGACGCTGTCCGCGGCCGACTCGCCGCTGATCAGGAGCTTCAGATTGGAGATCAAACTGCCGGAGCTGGAGGTCGCTCTAGTAGTCAGCGTGAGCGGCGTGGACGCGGACAAGCCTTCTTGACCGGACAGTCGCCCGCGCCGTCCTCTCTGCGGCGACTGGTGGGGAGAAGCCAAGCGGCGGGGTAAAAGATTCTGATCGGGTGCCTCCGATGTAGGTGTGGTCGGGTATCCGGAGTCACTCGGGTCTCCCAGGTTGATGCCGACCTCATCCATGTTCTCAAAATGAACGAGTGGCACCTCCATCTCCTTCGTTTTCGCCGCGGCTCCTCCTGCTAGCCTGACTGGAGCGCAGGAGAGCGAGGGGACACCAGAACCAGCGCCACCCTGGAGAACCTGGCTGGGTCTCCCTCACCTCGGTGACCATTCAGGAAACTCTCCTCTGTGCGTTTGGACTCAGTCCTCAGTGAAATCTGTAAAAGACGGGTTATTAAATATCACAAATGTACAAAACGGAACATGTTTAAACTTCATCGAGGGAAAGAAAACTTCTCAGCATTTATTTGTTTCTGACGGAAAGTCGCCAGAACCCAATTATTCTTCTCAGGCACAGTCCAACAGTCATCATCATCACTTTCACTTCTTCTCCAAGGAGCTGCTTCTCATTAAATTTATTATCTTAACTCTTTAATTCTCTCAGCACAAAGAAAAACAACTACAGAATTTTTTTTTTTTTTTTGGTTTGCATATTTTATTTCATTTATTACATGTTTGCTAATTAGGGGACATTTTTTTTATGATGCTATTACTGATTATTATTAGCATTCTTATAATGTTTAATACATGTTGTCGGATATTTAAATATGTTATGATATTATGAGAGAAATAACAGAAGGTAGAAAATAAAATGTGTTTAATGATGATTATATAAGTCCAATCATATCAAGGGATACAATTAATAATTTTTAATTAGATGCATTGATAGGTATTTTTCATAATTTCTATGAATTACTAGATTTAAGATAATGAACTTTATTTTGGTTCCAAGAAAATAAAAAATAACTTTAAGAGAATATACTGGCTGGAAAGAAAAAAAACATTGATTTTAAATTTTAGTTTAAATGATTAAAGTAGTTTGATGATGTTTGTTGTTGTTTTTCAATTAAAAAAAAAAAAATGTTACAAGCCCGACAAACTTTCTTTGAATTTTGAAAGATAATTAATAATAATCGGGGGTCTTCTGTCAGACATTGAGCAGAAAAACACGAATAACTCAATAATTTAATGTCCTAGAAACTCTTTACTGGCCGTTAAACGAACAATCCTTTGGTCAAACTTGTTTTTAAACAGTGAAAACAATAAGAAAAAAAAATCTGACTTTGAAAAAAAAAATAAAGACAAATTTGTTGTTGAAATGTTGAATTCTATGAAAAATTGTTCATTTTAATTAGATTTTCTCAAGCTTACAGTAAAGCTTGTTTTTAGAAAACGATTCAACCCTCATTAGCCTGCTGATGCTAATACAACATAAACTTATCAAATGGCACTTTCTTAATAGTTATGATTTATGCCTCCAACTCGGTGGCCCCTTTGACCTGTGGTGTACCCCAGGGCTCAATCATCGGCCCCTTTGCTGTTTAGAAAAATCCATGCGGCCGCTGGGTCGTATTATAAGCAGGTTCAGTGAAGCGGAACACATTTTTCAAGGAATAGTGGCTCAACCAAACCGTTTGAGTAGGACATCAAAGGCTGCCCACTTGTTCTTTGGCATCACAGCGGACTATCTTAGAGACATTTAGGAACCAGGACCACCTCACAGATCCTCTGCTAGTCGGCCCGCCAACCAGAACAAGAACTTTTGTCGAGTCCGTCCATGGAACAAACTTTCATAGGACCCGAAAATGTCGATATTTTGAAATTACGGCGAGAAAAAAAACACTTATGTAGTCCGGCTTTTATGTCCTGTTCTATAATTCATCTATTATATTTACAAAATATTTACATGATTTCATCGTGATATTTTGAAATATCAAATTTATTGTTATTCCTCATTCTTTTTTTTAAAATGTATCTATTTTTATTTCATTCTAGGATTTACATTTCATTCCAGGTACTCTTTTATTATTTTACCAGATTATTACCAGTATTGTTATTTTTATTCTTATTCTTATTCTTATTCTTATCTTTACATCATATTTAAGTGTCAGAACTTTTTATTATTATTTTAACCACTTTATTTTATTACTCTCTTACACATTGAACATAATTTTAAAAAAATAATATTTTTTTTGAAATGTGCGGTATAAATAAAGTTTGATGGATTGATCGACCGATCCGCTCGTGGCGGTAACCGAACCCTTGCCTCTTCATCAGGAGCGTCTGTGCCTACTTGACACCGCGTGCCCGGTTTACCCCGAGACTTATCTGGTGTTATTTCCACATGCACTGTAGCAGCTTAAGTAACATTCCAGAATAAAGACGTGGACTGTCTGATGTGAGGTCATCGTGATCATGTATCGATTGTGCCGCGTCAGCATTAAGAGGTCACACAGTTCCAGAAGAAAGGACACTTGAAGATGCAGACAACATCTTGCTGCTGCTGCTGCTGCTGCAACAATTGCGCCTTAAACACTTTATAATTGTTTGTAAAAGCCACCTCTTGCTCCCTCACAGATAAAATCTCACCGCCGGATCAACTTAGCGTCATCCAACACCCAGAAAACGCGTCAGACCCGCTGACACTGATGCCCCTTTTTTCACATTGGAACAACGAAACCCCCACAAATACACCTACTTGTATGCGTCTACAATCATGAGCGAAGTTTCAATCCGGCTGCGTAAAGGAAGGTTTGGAAAACACTCACCCTCCAGCGTCTCGCTCTAGCCGGCTGGGCAGCTCTGCTTGCGTTCCACCTTCCTCTTTTCAATCTCTCCCTCATCCAGACTCACAATCAAGAGAGTCCCCGGCGCTATTAAAGCAGCCATTGGGTAATTTAACACCCTATACGAAACCAGAGACGCCAGAGGTACCCACACACAACACACACAAACACACACACACACACACTATCACACACACACTATCAACTCACTGTGTTTGTGAAAAGTGTGGGAGGGGAGGGGAGGGGGGTCACCTGCCGTTGTTCTCTCCTCCGTGGGCAGGAGGAGTGAGGATGGTGTAAGTGGCTCCCTGATAGGAGATTTACTCCGCAGGAGCCAATCACTGTTTGATGTGGCCGATGCTGAGTGGGACACCCCCCCACCCCCCCACCCCACCCCCACCCCCCTCTTTCCTGCAGAGTAAGCATCCAATCCACCCTCACCTTGTGGATTACACTCTATTCTTCCCCTGCTACAGCTCTCCATACCTGCAGCGCTGTCAAAGGTGATCCTTCACCTTCATGCGTCACGTACTTTTCTTCTTTTTCCATAAAATGTGATAAGCCTCATTGAAAAAAGCAACATTTACGAATGTCTTTTATTCCACTCTTAAAAAAAAAAACAACCTCAATCTCACTTGGGATATTTTTTCTTATTTCTAGTCAAAATATCTCATCAAACTTGTTTTAAGTCACTTTCCAAGCTTTTATAAAGACATTTTTATTTTTATTTTTGAGTTAAAATGTTTAAATATCATTTTTATAATCTTATTTCAAATATGTAAATGTCTTAAATCTGGAGCAGATTTACTCCGATACAACTTAAAGGCCCTTTTGAGGGAAAATAAAACACATTTTTGAGCATTTCCGGTTTATTTTTTAGACACGCTTCCTAAAACTAGTAAAAATAAAGTTGGAAATTACGTCTCTCAGCTATTTTCTAGATCAACTTTATCTTAATATCACATATTATTTCATCAAATCTGAACTGAACACGACCAGAAATCTTCCAATGCCAGATTTATTTTTATTTTTTACTAACTGCAAGTTAAAAACCTTGTATTCATTCTTTATATACATTTTCTTTTTATTTAAAAAGGTATAAATGTGTTCCGAATTCTCTGAAGGCACAAAAACTTTCATCAAAGTTCATCTCTTACTCCTTCAGAAGGTCGGCCAATTTGGCATCGTGGGCCGAAGATTATGTTACCGGACCGGAGAACCGGCCGACCCGGCGTTTTGGAAGCGTCGTCTCGCTCTCCTCCTGCTGCAGCCGGGACGTGGCTAAACGCTGGACCCCCTGTAACATTGCGGTAGGCGCAAGCCTTCAAGGTCACGGGAGCCTTCAAGGTCACGGAAAACTGTTTGAAGACTTCACGGCCCACTCTTTGCTATCGATCACCGGACGCCATCACCTTCAGGCGTCTCATTATGCGTCCTCGAGGGAGCGTCGTGCACACGAGCGCCGGTGAAAGTAATGTTTGCATGCGAGATTTACGTCGAAGGGTTATTTTTTTTCTTTCCGCACGTGCACAGCAGTGGTGATAAATAATATGAGGCTCTTGCTCCTCTGAGGTTTCTGCCACGTCCCCGGACATGTCATTAAAAACTCGGTCGCCCGAGCCGTGACCTGTCCACTTAAACGCCTCCTAATAGGATTTGCTTCCCGCCATCGGAGACAGGGAGATGGACCCGGAGCGGGAGGTAAATAATCAATCCATTCCCTGCAAAACAATTTGTGTCAGTAAAAGTGGAGTGCAGCTGCTGCAGCATCACTTATCTCAGGATTCCTATCGTCCCTCGCTTTTGTCCTTCTGTGCAACCCTCTATCCATCCTCTCCCCCTTCCTCGGGTCCCCCCCCCCCCCCACTCCCCCCCTCCTCGGTGATGACACTGTCACCTTAGCCGTTAACAGTGTTGACAAAGCAGTTCCTCTGTCAGCATGCACGTGTGTGAACTATCCTGACGCCGCACACCTATAAACACCTCCTGCACACCTTTACAGAGCTTGACATTGAGCAACGGCTTCCTGACAGGAATAGAATCGTCTCTCGGGGGGAAAATAAATCGGACTTTAACGCTGAAGTGGCGAAATCGAAGGAAGAATCCAGATTATTCAGGTAGAGCAGGATGTGCAGGATCACCACGGTGCCCACAAACGCAGGTAAAAGTCTACCGAAGTAACGGGATGCAAATATTATTAAGTCTAATTAGCAGCTGAAAATGTGCGAGAAGTTGGCCTACGATGGGAGTACAGCCCCGAGAAGCCCCCCAATCCTCTGCAACGTACACTCGATCCGCATGATTGAACTCCTCAAAGTTATATCTCGAAAAAAAAAAAAAATGGGGGGGGAAAAGCTCCCCCTAGTGAGAAAAATGGGAATTATTAGGGTAAAATATGACATATACAAGATGGATCTCCTCGATTCATACCCGCCCAATTTTGACCAAATCAGAGAAACAGTTGAAGAAATTATGGCCCGGAAACTTAAAGCGATTAAGCTCCTTCCTCGTGTGAGAATCAGGCAACGGACCTCTCCTTAAATCAATCCAGTTCTTCCATGTGAATTTTCTCATCATGGTGCTGTTTAATTTTGAACCATGTATGGAAATTATGATATCTGACATGCATGTTTCTGAGATTTTGATCAGAGACATACACATGAGTTCTCCACTGGAGGTCACTCTGTAAGAGTCTGGCAGTGTTCCTCCTATTTTATTTGTAGCACTTTGAGATTTGATCCAAATGTAAAGTGCATTATAAATTAAAGGTATTATTATTATAATTATTATTATTATTATTATTATTATTATTATTATTCATCCTCGCATTGAGGACCAGCTCCTGCTATCTACACCATGCTTCTTCACATTTATACCATAATAACTCCATAAAACAATGATAACACCATAATAATTATAATAACACCATAATAACGCCATAATAACTCCATAATAACTATAAAACGCCATGATAATTATAATATCACTATAATAACTCCTTAATAACTATAAAAACTCCCTAATAACTCCATAAAACTATAATAATGTCATAATTACACCATAATAACTATAATAACTATAATAACACCATAATAACACCCATAATAACTATAATAACACCATAATAACACCATAATAACTATAAAGTATAATAATAACACCATAATAACTATAATAACACATAATAACACCATAATAACTATAAAATGCCATAATAACTATAATAACTATAATAACGCTATAATAACACCATAATAACTATGATCAAACCATAATAAGACCATAATAACTCAATAATAACGCCATGATTACTACAATAACACCATAACTCCATAATAACTATAATAACACTATAATAACTATAATAACGCCATAATAACAGCATAATAACTATATAATAACTAGAAAAACACTATAATAACTGCAAAATAACTATTATAACTATATTAACACCATTACACACCATGATAACACCAAAGTAACTTTTGTAAGCGAGATTACAGAAAAACTGATAACAATTGTTGTGTTATTTTTTTCCTGTTGTGGGTGCAGAACGTGGTTGGGGAACAGGGCAGTTATTAGTTTATTTCATCCGGGGCCATAGTCTCTTATTCCGGGACTAAACCCCTCGTAACCTTCACTGGCGTCAGTAAACATCACAGGTGAGAAGCGGCAGCTTTTATTCACATAAAAGTTATTTCCTGCCAACAAAACTCTGAGTAACTGTATTCCTGCTCCCTCTCTTACCCTCGCTCTTCCACTCACCTCATGCACACACATATTACTTAACAGGCCTCTATCATTTTCATTGACCAGAACTACTATAACACAACAAAACTGTTCATGTGGAATCCTCCTCCTCATCATTTTACTTTCATCTTTTGGCTGAGGTGCCCTGACGACAAACATGTTTACCTCGAAGAGGTTCCATAAGAAAAACCAAACCAAAAAAAACCCAAAAAAGGAATCCTACGCCGTCGTCTCTTACAGCTAGGGTGTACTTATGAGTAAGTCCCCAATCCCAATGCGTTGTACAAGCAATCCCCCGGATTGAACTCCTCAATTTAAATGTGAAGTAAAGTCCGAAAAAAAATGTTTTTTTTAAAAAAAAAGGCGAGAAAAAGTACGATAAATATAACGGATAGATCTCCTCGATTCGATTCATTGGCACCAAATTCTGACTAAACTGGATCAACGGTTGAGAAATGATGTCCTGAACAGGATTTAGGGTTACAGCTAATGAATGAATGAAGGGATCAATGAACTTCTCGATAAAAGTTCTCCCGATTGCAAAAATATGCAACAGAGCATTTTCAGGGATGGATCGGATCAAAAAAAAATCTACCCGGTAACTACTACATGCTAAATATCTCTCTGTCCCGTTACAACTGGATCGGAGTTCATTACCTGGTACCTGACATCAGATTTTGGATTCAGCACCTGCAGAAGATTTTCCTTTCAGAAGCTCCTCGCTCAGTCATGCACATTTGATCCGAGTCATTCTATCTGAAAAGACCGTATGCTTTATCCAGCGAGGGTGACAGGATTTCAAAGTGCATGTAAGGTAGACCAGATTAGATATTCCAGCCCGGTAATCTTATATCTGTCGTAAAGGCAGATGGTTATTCCAGTCTAGTAATCCTATATATGGTGGCCGAGGTTCTGGTCTTTGTAACAAACATGGGAGGTCGGGTCGGGATCATAGAAGGGCACGACAGCTGACCCCTGCACAGCTCACAACACAGTTAGGTAATGCTAAGTGGCGTTTTCATGCTAAACCTCACGGTGTCAAAAGTTCATCCATCCATTTTTTTCTGCTTATCCAGGGTCCAATCATGGTGGGAGGCACTTTTTTAGCCCGCTGCCCCCCCCCCGGCCGGACCCCAGATAAAACTCATGATGACAGATTATATTTCCATATGTTTATATTTATATCTATTAAAAAAAACCTTTAATCTCCTCACCAAGAGAAATAAATATTCAAAACAAAAAAATTATGTATTTTTATATTTTTCACGTTTTATTTCTTAGGGGGCTTGTATTCATTTAAAATCTCAGACACTCTCAGAGATTCTTTTTTTCTTTTTCAAATTCGGTGAACGCAATGCGCTTTGCTAATTTTTGTAAATATTATATTTTACGCCAGTATTTCATATTTTGATCACTAGGATCAGCGTTTTTTTTTTTGAATGACAAACAGACATTTTCCAGACGTAACTCAAAAACCTTTTCATGGATCATTTTCAAATAGTACACCCCTAGAGACCTTAGTGTGTGGAAGAAGTGAATTGATTATGGTAAAGATGGGTTGTATATTTGTGGCACTAGGGCGCTTTATCTCCCAAAGTTTTCGTCCCGTAACTCCTCAACCATTGATCGATTCGATCTGGTCCGAAAATTGTACGTATTTTTGACCCAAAATCCCAATTTTTGGCACGTTTTGGGTCCATTGTCTATCCGTATGGTCCAAATTGAGAGTCCTCCTGGTCCTGTCCCACAAAAACTGCCTAGAATAACTTTGTGAGGCTTTCAGAGCAAATTCAGTGACTTTTTTGTTTCATGAGTTTTTAACTGTGATTTAATGATGTTACATCCGTTTTTATTTTGAAAACAATATCAGGTGAGGATAGAAATATCTGTATTTTTTGCGTTTAATCAGAGATTACTCTCACATAATAACAGATAACATGTTAGAAACACTGAAAATAGATGGTTGTAGGTCTTACCTGTCCATAGACACTAAAGTGATGCAAACGCCCCCGATGGTCGTGGAGCTCCATCAAGTTTATTCTGGCTTTGTTATTCCCATGAGGCTTAAAATTAACATTCAAACAGTTGTTCTGTCCTTTGCCAGTTTATCCTTCCCTTCGTTGTTCAGTGTTTATAACGATACGAGACCACCATGCTGACTGCGGGCGGGGTTTTCTCCACAAAGGAGATTAAAGGGGGGGCGGTCCGGCCTCAGGATGGACCTTACAGATGAACCACGTGAACCAAATACTGCAGGCTTAATTGAAACGTCTGGATTGTTTCCAGCCTCACTAATCAAAAGACAAGCGCTAATCTTGGATGACTCCTCGCGCCGAACACGAAAGCGGTGGGAGGGGCAACGCAACGCCCACAACAAACTAATCAGTCTGCAGCCACAACATTCCCAGTCCGCTGTAATCCCTTTGGAGGTTTGAACCTTTGTTTGTTTGTTTTTATGCAAACATTCATGCTTTCATTCTACCTAAAGTAGCAGCGAGTAGAAGCTTCCTCTTCTGATGTCAGCATTGTAAAAATCAGACTTTTACCTTCCTCAGGGGGCTGGAACCTAACCCAGCTGACATTGAACGGGAGGCAGGGGACGCCCCGGACGAGTCTCGTTCATCACAGGTGATGGAGTGCTACAGGAGGAGGGCCGCTCGTACTTTATTTTCCTTTCAAAGCAGTGCACTCACAACACACTGGGCGACTCAACTTCCGCTCTACTCCTTCAAAATAAGAGCGGTAGACGTGAACCGCCAAACCGCATTTCTGCGCGATTTGATGAGGCTGAAACCATAAAAATTGGTTTTATGTGTTTGTCAGGCTACAGGTGACGGAGAGTTTTTAGGCTTTGGCTGTAAAAACAAGGAGTTGATGGTGAATATCATCAGTAAATATTATTTATATAAATATTTATATTATTTTTTAAACACTAATAATAATATGTAGAAAATGTAGAAAACACTCTTCAACCAGAAGCGGGAGATAGAATTTACCTTTGGATCCAGCTGTGAGAGAAGCTCGGCGTCACTCACGCATCCTCAAGGCTCCGCGTCTGAAGGAGCGAACGTAAATCTCCGCTAGCTCGCGACAGATGGCGGCGAACTTACCGTTAAAGGCTCCATAAAGGAGACAGATGTTCGAGTGACAGCACGCCACAACGCCGTCATTCAAGTCAGTCGGTATAGGAGATGGTTAATAAATAAAATCCACATGGTGGACCTTGTTCACATCATTTTATTCCAGCTTTTGAAAAATAAACACACAATCCCCTATTCAACACCAATCAGCCAGAACATTAAATTTACTGATATGAATATACACATATCATACACATACATATATATATATATATTATATATGTTATTTATATAAATATATATGGCTAGTAGTTCATATTTTACTCAGTAGGGGGAGCTTTTTAAGGAAAAGTAAAAAAAAAAGGCAAATCAGTCCAATAGTATCTAACTTTAGCTCCATCAAACCCCCCCCCCCCTCCCCCCCCCCTCCTTAGAAATAAACGAAACAGCAACAAACAAAACCCTTGCAGGGGAAACCAAGTGGATTTGAATTAAACGTCAGAGAGAAAGTGGAACTTGTGGTTGATGACAGCTTGATTGTTCTTCTGCGGCAGCGGCTTCAGGATAAAACACAGCAGTGATAAATCTTTCAGATTGCCGGAGTGACGGACGCTTTTTTTTGCGGCGGTCACGTAAAATATGGTTTAGTAGTAGTTTTATTGACAAATGGAGAAATTGTCACTTTGCTTAATGCTGCCTGCCTTCCTGCATAAATCACCAAACGGAAATAATATTTCACCTCTTTGTGAAAAGTTCCTCGTAGCACACTGTAAAACATTTACCCTCTACAGTATTTATATATGTATATATACATATATAAATACATATATATATATGAATATATATATATGTATTTATATATATACTTATATACACATATATATATATTTATATGTACTATATGTACATATATACATATATACATATATATATATTCATATGTATATATGTATATATATCTATACATATGTGTGTATATATATACATATATATATTCATATATATATATATATATATTCATATATATGTATACATATATATACACATATATATATATATCTTTATATGTACATATATAAATGCATATATATGTAAATATACATATATGTATACCTATATATATATATACATATATATGTATATATATATATGTATTTATATATGTATATACTTATATAAACATATATATATCTTTATATGTACATATATATATTCATATATACATATATGTGTATATATTTATATATATATGTATATATATCTATACATATATATATTCATATATATATATATATATATATATTTATATATATATATATATATATATTTATATATATATATATATATATGTATATATATATTCATATATATGTATACATATATATACACACATATATATATATATATATATATATATTTATATGTACATATATAAATGCATATATATGTAAATATACATATATATGCATTTATATATGTACACATATATATATATATATATATATATTTATATGTACATATATAAATGCATATATATGTAAATATACATATATGTATACCTATATATATATATACATATATATGTATATATTTGTATAAATTTATGTATTTATATATATGTACATATATATATATGAAAACATCCCTAACTTGAACAATAAATCGTAAATGGGGGCGAATTCGCGATAATAATTCGTTTCACCGAGGATACCCGACGTGGAAAGTAACTAATTAAATTTCCTCTTTGTTTCGTCTGTATGCTTCACCTGTGATCCCTGCCCCGCCCTCCTCTCAGGTTCTGCTCAGGTGTTCTGGATTATGCACTCATGTGCCTCAGCTGGGCCCGAAGAAGAACTTGAAGGCTCCTGATCCGGCATCAGAGGTTCTGGAGTGGGAATGCTGGTTGTGATGCATTGCAGCCTGGGATGTTTTTTTTTCTTCATATACTGCTGTTGTTTAATCTTAATTCAGTAACATTTGGTGAATTTGTTGTTTTTCGTTGTCAATAAATCCTGTGGATTGTTTTTAATTTCATTATGTTTATCCTCTGTGTTGGAGCATTGTCTGCCCCAGAGGTCCGGTTCTGAGTGGGCCGTGTCCTTCGTTTACTGATGTTCGTATCAACGCGGCGTTAAACCTCCGCTCCGCTGCATCTCAGAGACAAACGCTGTACATTCCGCTTCGTTGCATTCATTGGACAGACGCAGTAACTAGTTACTTTCAGAATGAATATTTAATAGCGTCAGAATCTTAGATGGTTAAAAGATTAAACCCAGAAGAACCCACGGTGGCACAAACCCTTTTAAATACTAAGGAAAGTACCTCAAACAGCTTTATCCTAGATTATTATTGTATTTTTTTTACTCTTTATATGCCTGAGTTTATGTTTAGTAGTTTGTTTACTAGTTTGTTTGTTTCTGAAGGTAATCCATTTCAAAACTTGCAATGCTTTAACTACTTCCTGTTTTACGGAGCGGTTAATAAACCGGCCCCATGATTTCGTCCAAGACAGCCAGGTTGTATTCCCGAAAAGTCACCGATCCTCTGCATTCTACAGGCAATACTCCTGATGGAACTCTTCAAATTAAATGTACAAAACAACTGTTTTTCATAAAAAAAAAAAAAAATTGCGATTGCGATATATTCCCTCCAGCTGTTTTCTGGGTCATCCCTGGGGTCTTTCAAAGAAATGGTTTCACAAAGTGCTTCACAAGAGACAAGAGAAACTCCATGAAAGACATACAGTAGAATAAACAAAATAGAAGTGAAACAGAAAAGTCACAAATGACTGTAAAGGATATTTATGTAGGTCACAAACTACGCCGGAGAAACAAAAATGGAATTATTATAATAAATGCAATGACTAAAACACAATATTCTGTATCCAAGACTCAGACAGAAACCAAAAAAGGCCAATATTTAAATGTGAGTCTTAACCCTTTAATGTTCTCACAAAGAAAAATAACCATGGAAACGTTTTATTTGTGAAATCTTATTCATTTTAATAAAATTACAAATCATTTGGTCAAGCATAGTTATGTAAATTAGCTTTGCCATTTCTTAAAGCAGTGGATAATAATATTGTCGATAATCTCTGACAGACTCTCAGGCGCGGTCAGGGTCCGCTGTTTGCAGATGATGTGGTTCTGTTGGCGTCATCAGTCAGTGACCTCCAGTGGTTTGCAGAGATGAGTGTGAAACGCTTGACTGTCACCTCCAGGTCGCTTAAGTTGGACTTATTAATGCAGAAAAAAAGTACTTGGTGCTTCTACTCAAGTGTCTGAAAACATCGTCCAGCTAATCTACTTAATAACGTCCCCACCAAGAAATTGCCTTTTTTTTTTTTTTGCATAGTTCTACTTCTTTGTGGCATTTTTTTTTTCTTAGACTCTCGAAAGGTAACAGAAGAAAAACAAAAAATCACACATAAATTTTGCATTTCATAGCAAGAATTGTCAATTTTTACTACATTCGCTCAAATATACGGTAAAGCACGTTTTCAGAAAAAATACTTTTTTTGCTTGTATCAGGTTACATAATTCCGTTCGGTCGGTCGTCACAGGCTTTACTGCCAAAATAAAAGTTGCTATTTATGGAATAAGACTTATTAGCAATTAGTTTAATATCCCCTCCTCCATCGGGCCTTTGCTTTGTTTACGGTAAGACTCTTACCGACTCTTGTCTGAGAGTCCGTTGCATCCATAATGAATGAGCGCAGGCGGAGAAACTCGCCAGAACACACACACACACACACACACACACACACACACACACACACACACGGAGCTGCAGCCGTCCTTCCTTATGCTGCCGAACTCATTGTCACTTTATATTCGACTGCTTACTAAGCAGGGCTGAAGGCCCCGCCCGCTTCATCGCGATGGAATTACCTCCAAACGGTTCTCAGCGTTGCGATAAAACGCTGTTTCATATCTGCTGCTTTAAAAGTCACTGGGAATGCATGCGTCGCTGAACGGATAAGGATAAAACACTTAAGAGAAATAGGTATTAAAAGAAAAAAAGGATAAAAGAAATCAAATTATTTGCGATGTAGGTACAAGAAGAAAAAAGGTTGTAGGCGTAAAGAAGATGCAGTGGAAGGAGGTTCTACAGTTTTCCTGTTTCTGCTCTGTTCTGACAGTGGAGTATAAAAGGCGAGAGGCCCGGGGACTCAGATGTTGATAAAATATTAACTCCTACAGTATATTTAAAGACTCCGACATTCTGTCCTCGATCGGCAAACGCCGAGTGGAAATAACTTCCACTGAACGTAGCCGGAAGCAAGAATCCGGTTTTCCAAATAAAAATCAAGTCATTGAAAGGACTTATCCTAATCAACGGGCGGTTTTTGGCTGATTTGAACGTTCAATATTAAATATTTGAACCCAATAATCCCAAATGTTTCATTTGATACATGAGTTTTTCTAAATCATCAGGGAGATTTTTTTTTTATCCTCAAAATCCTAAACCCTGTGTAAAAACTGATTGATGCAGTGTCAAAATGATCCACCAGGGGGCAGAAGGAACCAGAAGACCTTCATGTCAGATATCCAAGATGGCTATCATCTATACGGAAGATGATTAGGGTCACATATGACTATGTGAAATTATTTTTTTTTAAGGAATTCTGATTTTAGTCTCAGAATTTTGACTTTAAACTCAGAGGTGTGACAAACCAATTTTAAAAAAAACAACCAAAAATCATATAGCCCTATTCTGAAAATGAATATAAGAATAAAAATATTCAGACTTCTGAAAAAAAAAATCAGAATTGATTTTTTTTTTTTTACGTAGTCAGATGTGGCCCAAATCTTCCTCCGTGCATCCATGAGTAACCAATATGTGGTTTTCCCTCGTCGTCATATATCACCCTTTCATTTAGCTACAAAATATGGCAGAAAAAAAAATACAAAATGCGATTCTCAGGAGGCCAATCACGCGAGCAATAGATTAACCATTATCCGCTACAGTGGGGCCATTCGTCACTTCTCATATCGACCATCCTGCCGTTACCGTTGGAATGCATCGTTGCTCAAATGGTGGGAAACTTCAGCCGGAAACAAAATCCTCGAATCAGAACTTAAATCACGTTTTTGAGCTTCTGGCATCAAAATACTTCTCAGGGGTCAACCGACGTAGTAAAAGAGTTTATTTGAGCATCTTCTCCTTATCATTGTTTACAGGAAGAAGTACATAAATAAAGGAAACAGCTGTCTTAGATCTTTCCAACTACAACATCTGCACCTGTAATCCCTGGTTGCGTTAATCCACAGAAACACCGAAGCATCAGAATTTGACACTTAGCAATAAGTTTTCAGTCAATGCTAAGCTAAATGAATCGTTTCCTGTGGAACTGACCGTGTGGTATGACCGCACAGCTAATATGTATAAAAACAAATCTGCATATTGTTTTGATCGCATACTAATACATCGATTTGAGCTTGAGCGCTTCATTTTAAAAGGGGATGTAATGTGATGGTTTTAATGGTTCTGTTAATGCAAAAGTGTTTCATGGATCATTCTCGAATATATTTCCCACATAGACCTAAGCGTGAGGAAGAATTGGATTGATTTTGGCAAAGGTCAGTTACATATTTCCACCACTAGAGGGAGTTTGATCTAAAAATAAATCATAAATTCAAAGCTTTTCGCCTTAGTCCAGATTTGGTGCATTTGATTCAAAATTTGAGGAGGTCCATCCTGTTTATATCATATTTTACCGCAATAAAATTTACTATAACGCGATCAATGAAGAGAGTTGGGACAGTGTTAAAGAACATTAAGAAATATTTAAAAACAGTTAGAAAAACAACATTAAGAAATGTTTTAAACAGGCTAAAAAATATATTTTTATAATAATTAAATAAAGGCCAGATTAGAAGAAAAGTCAAGAGTTTAAGGGCCTTTCTATCTCAGACATGATTCTGTTTTCTCCTAGACAGTTTTTATAGGAGAGAGAGGAATGAGAACAGTTTTTAAAAATGTAATAAAAGGCTGCAGTGTATAAGAAAGTTTTGAGTTTTTGATTTAAAAGAGTTTCGGAGCGGTCCGGCAGTTTTCAGGGGGGTTGTTCCAAATATTTGGTTGGATAAAAACCCAACGCTGGTTCTCCGTGTTTGGTTCTGGCTCTGGGGACACTGAGCAGCGCCTGATCCAGACGACCCGAGAGATCTGGATGGTTCAGAACACGGCAGAAGATCGGAGACCCTAAACTATTTAGCGCTTTCGTGGGCCTAGTTTCAGAAACCAGTCAGAGGGAGAAGCCCTGAATGGATTAATGATTTAGAAACGACGCAGAAACATGAATAATAAACATGAATAAATGTGTCACTAACCAGGAATAGAGATCTGGAAAATGTTCCGCCTTCACACCGGCATCTGTCTGTCATTCATAAATCTTCCCCTACTAACCCTCTAACAGCTCAGGCTTCCATTATACTGAATAGATTGAACCCCCTTCCCACAGAGTTCATCTCACCCCCCCACCCCCACCCCACACACCCACACACACACCCACACACACATATACACATCTCAGGCCAGAGGGCCATCAAACACCGCGCTGACACCTGGTAGCGAGGCTTATCGCGTCCCGCGGCCTGATAATCGCTGATTTCCATGTGACCTCTCCGCACGCTGTTTATTCGGCCCACCTTGTCGTTGTGTTAAAGCGGATTTTCTCCGCGCTGAACACCGGCGCCGGTCTTTCATATGACTCCTTGTTGCACGTTTGCGTGGGTGTTTGCGCCGCAGCATCTGTCAGTCAGTCAGTTGAACACGGGTTGACTGTCCCCTGTGAGATTGGATGCGTGGTTGGCTGACCTTAGCCCAATCTTCACCCACAGTGGGCTGGGGGGAGGGTGTGCATGTGTGCTAGTGCATCTATAGTAGTGTGGTCACATGAGTGTGTGTGTGTGTGTGTGTGAGTGTGTGTCATCGCACATGTGTTGATCCTCCATGTGTGATATTGTGTCGGCAAACTAACTTCCTGATTGGACCGACGAGAACCTGCGGAGGATTCTCCCAGAACGCAAACGTCAGTGTGACATCATCAAATATCGGATTGCATTTCCGTACCATGTTACTTTATATCGACAGTACCGGAAGTATAATATACAGTTTCAGAGAGAATCTTTGTTTCAAACTACTCTGTAGTTTCCCGTCTCCTACACATTTCACTGCAGCGTCTCTGTTCAGCCCACTGAGCCCCGCAGCTCCACTCCCAAAGGAACATCCGATGAATCAAAGCCGAAAAAAAGAAGCAGAAATAGACACTTTTTGAGGTCACGACTCTAAAAGGGCTATTAATCGTATATTCATTCTATATATTCGAAACACGTAACGTCACTAAATCTTACCACCTCCAGGATAAAGGCCAAAACATGCCTCCGGGTAAAACTCCCTGAAAATCTATCCAGCAGTTCTTCCTTCTCACAAACAGACAAAACGAAGGAGAGAAGACATAACCTTCTCGGCGGAGGTAGAATGAAAAAATCATATTAGACATACTTTCCTACAGTGTTCTCAAACATGATGATGTACAAACATGGTAGCATTTCCACAGCAGTACCACTAGAGGGCAGTGATGCTTTCTCCTTCAAAGATCCCTCTCCTCACTACACAAACAAGGTCCGAATGAAACCTATTGTTGAAACGTTAATTAACAAACAAATAATACCCGTTCATCGCTGCAGCAGGATACATGACAGAAACCCTCAGAAGAGGGGCACCTCAGGTGAGGCCGGAGAACCCTTACAGGTGTAAAAAAGCTGCACACCTTCTTCACGGCGGGGTGTGGTCTGGTGCCAGGGAGACCCTGCAGGATTAGCAGCCAGTCCCACGGGCCTGGTCTCCTAATTACAAGCTGGTGTACACAGCTCAAGTCTGTGACTGCTCAACCGGGCTCCTGTGGGCGCACTGCCACGGCCGACAAACAACACAAACCCACGCACGCTCCCCTCACTCCCTCCCTGACAACAGCGACAAATGTTGTGGCAGCAGCGGCCCACCGGCAGCAGGCCCTCGTTCCCGTGTTCCCGCCGCCTGCCTCCACCCGGCATGCCTCTGCTTTCAGCAGGGAGAGCCGCGGGCCGTCGGCGCCGCATCTCTGGATCAGAGACCCGACTAACGGCTGGAGCGGCGCAGAGCTGTGGTTAAAACACGGGTGGGTTTAAAAGGAGAAGATAGCGGCGGTTGGCGGCTACGTCTGCAGGTGTAGATGTGGCAGGTGAGGGGAGGTGATTCACGACAGCATCATCTGAGAAGACGAGCTGGGTCGGACGCCGCGTGACCGTTTTAGCTCCACTCACAGTTGCAGAAACATCAGTTTGCACCGCACCGCCTTGAAAAAAAGGCTCTGTGAAGGATTTTTGCCTCCTCTGCCATCCACCCTTCTCTTTGTCTCCTCCTGTGCTCACATTTCCTTTCCCCCTTCTCCTCCTCCACCTCCTCCTCGCTCTATCGCCAACAAAAAAAAAAAAAGAGAAGAAGGAGCTATTAATAGAACACCCTGCTCTCCCTTTTCAAACTGCAGGGAACATATACTGGTCTCTGAAACGGAGCGAAGAGGCTGGAGATATCAGGCGCCGTTTGAACAAAAAAAAAAAAAAAACATCCCCGCTGTGCGCGGCTACAAAGACTTGATGGCCTAAGAATAACAACAAAGGCGGCTCACATCGATTTGATGGCGTTTTGTGTCAGAACTCACGCTAAAATTAGCTCCTGGACTCATTTGCTGAGTCAATACGTTGGGAACAGTGTGAAGCGAGGGTGAGACCGGCTGAAGGATGAACCTTTTTTAGACACACTGCAGCTTTACAGTCGCATCAAAGCCTCTTTTAAGCTGGACCTACGTCGCCCTCCCCCCAGACAGCGAGGGTATATCCCCCGAAAAAAGACCCCAATCCTATGCGTATCACCGACATCTACAAAATAGATGTCCATGAGCAAATTTGGATATGGTCGGATATATGTTTGATTTTCTTTTTAGTTTTTTTAAAAACGCCAGCGTTAGTAAGTGAAACATGATGATCACAGTAAAATATAACAATTACATGTTGGATCTCCTTGGTACAGTTAATTTGAGGTAAAATTTGACTAAATCAGACCAACGGTTAAGGCATTATGCCCAAACCCCCCCCCCAAAAAAGCTCCCCCTAGTGAAGGAAATATGAACTATTAGAGTAAAATAAGATATATATCAGATAAATTGATTTCATGCACCAGATTTGGACCAAATTGGACCAACGGTTGAAAAACGTTGGCCTGAAAACTCCGATTTCGGAAAAGAAACTCCCCCTAGTGGTGTAAATATACAACTGCCCCTTCCCAAAATCGATCCTCTTCTTCCTCGCACTATCATCTATGGGGTTTAAAAAAATTTGAAAATGATCCATGAACTGTAACGGTGGCGACGACTCCATAATATCCCCAAACCTTTCATAGACTTTGAATAAAAACATTGCAGTAAAGACACACAATAAACACACTGACCACAATTTCAGTTGAATAATTATTGGCCTCATTATTGATATTCTCTTGTCAGGGTTATGATCATTTGGAAGCAGTATATGTATTTTCATTTCAACACGTTCTTTTTTTTTCTTTTTCCTTGTCCACAGATTGTCCTTTTATACCTCGTAAAGTGCAGATAATACTACGAATCCAGACTTTAGTATATAGTACATGTAGTACATGTTTTTTCGCTCGGTCAGCCGTCAGTATTTATTTACATTATTCCGTCACATTTCATTTCATAGAAAGAAAATCCAATATCCACTTTACCAACATTGATGGATGTTTTTCAGGCCTCTATGATACCAGGGAAGAACAGTGTGTGTGTGTGGGGGTGGGGTTGGGGGAGGGGTTGGGGGCAACATATGTACATACTGGTGCATTGGATGCCACACTGTCAGGGTCAGGGGTCAAACCAAAGACAAAAATTTCCATTTCCAGACACACACATGCATACAGATTGCATATTAATCATCTGGTTTCCCGTATGGAGGAAGGTTGTTGTTGCATGTAGGCGCCTTCCTCTCAAAGAGCTGACTCAGCAGTTCCAACCAACCGCAAAAAGCTCTGGGAGCTCCTGTAACTGAGTGTTTGATGGACAGCAGTGTGTTTCGTCCGCTAAAAGGTTCGCGTCGGAACTCCCGCCGGCTCTCGGGATCATCAACATGAACTTGGTGTCAGATAAAAAAACAACAACAAAAAAAAAAAAAGACTCCTTAAACCTTCTTTACCGCCGACTAAACTGTCGTTCTCTGCATAGATTTCTCAGCGGGGTCACGCGACTCTCGGAGTCATCCTGCTGGCAGGTGACAGAGGATGGTTTTTTTTAAAAAGAGGACGTGGAGGGAAAGCCATTCCGGATGTTGTCACTGACTTTGTTTCTGCCGGATAAAAAGCCGTTCCAGATTAAAACCCTTTAATGTCCCGCTCAACCGTTTATTTGAGCTCATTTTGAGTCACTATTTCTTATTAAAAGATGATAATATACCTGTTTATAATCGAACCCAGTGGCAGCATGTGTACGCTAAAGAGTAAGGGACCAAGGACGGGGCCCTGGGGGGGCACCATGAGTCAAAGGGGCCACCGAGAAGGAGGCTTTTGAGAAAACTAAAACTGGCTATTTCTAAAGAAATACAAACTTTCATCACAGAAAAGTTTTTTGTTTTTTTTTCCTTATTTAAAAACATGCGTGACCAAAGGCTTTTATGGTGAATTTAGAAAGTCTATGATACTAAATTAACGAATGTAAAAAAAAAGAGGTATGCAAAAAAAAAAGAAAAAAAAACAAAAAAACTTCTCCTTCTTTTTTTTTTTTCTTAGTGACATTAAAGGGTTAAATCTGCAGCCGTAATGACGAGGATGGCTCTAGATGTTCTTTGTGCTCAACGCTTTAATGACCTTCTTGAAGAATGTGAGCCTCTTGACTGATCCTGTTTATATTTATCATCCACTGGCAGCATCTATATGGTAAAGAGTAAGGGGCCTAAGATTGGGCCCTGAAGGACGCCACAGGTCAAATGGGCCTCCGAAGAAAAAAAAGCATTAACCGTGGCTGTTACGACATTTTTCTTTTTGCAAAATAAAAACATCTTATATAACTTCATACAACCCAGAAAAAATAAAATGAAATAAAATCTTATAAGGGTCAAAAAAACTTTTTCTAAATAAATCTCTAAAATAAAAATAACACATTTTACCATACATTTGTTTTTTTCTCTTGCCGAGGACATTAAAGGGTTAATTAATTAACTAAAGCAGATATCGTGAACTCCAGTATACGAGTCAGTTCCTACGTTGAATTTAGCCGCGGTACAGTAGTCTGCCCCCTAATTCAACATTCGTCATAAATATATATATATATATATATATATATATATATATATATATATATATATATATATCCAAAACCAAAACGTCATGGAGAAAATGTGATACACTGCTTTTGCATGCATATGCAAATATTTTTGGTCAGAATGTGAGCGATTTTTGTTTTTTTCTCTCTTTTCCACATATGCGTATATATGAAAATGGCCGTTGTATAAATGCAGCTGTACAAGCAGGCTAAATGGCTAAAAATACTAGCGTTCTCTCTCTTTCCGCCCATTTTTTCCTTCGTTTTTTTTTCTCTTTTCTTTTATGTTTGCGCCGTCACACACTTACAAAGCTTCGCATCAACACATCAATATCTCCGCTGATGGCGAACAAGAGCTCAGTCGGACTGTGGAGGTCCATATCGGTTAATTATTTAAAGAAGAACATCTATGACCCCATCCACTGAAGGATTATGGGAGTATTGCTGGGCGACTGTTTCATCCGATCCTAGCTAGAGTTTTTCTCAGTCAACCTAAGTGCTACGAGAAAGCGACAGATGTACCTGCTCCAGTTTATTTTTTACCCCAAATTTTTTGAAAAACAACCTTTTTTGAAGGAACATTGAGGCAGACAGGCGTCTGAACAGAGAGACGACTTTAGAATCCTCAGGTGGGTCGTTTGGTCGAGGCATCCTGAGCACGCTGGCAACCATGGCAAATCAATCAAACAAACAAACAAACAAACAAACAAACAAACAAACAAACAAACAAACAAACAAACAAACATTTTGCTACTGCTGGTTGAAGACAGCAGTGAGCGTAATGAAACCCTAAGAATAAAAACATCGCGACATGACGGATTTGGAGCGCTCCTGCTACGGACCTTCTCCTAATCCTTCACCTTTTTTATTTAAATGTGAAAAAGACTCAGAAATGCGATCAAACTGAAGCACATTGCTGTCGTGCCCGAAAAAAATATATACGAGTATCACGTTATAACGTTGTGATATTCAAATTATAGAACATTATAATATTCAGGTTTCTACGTTATAAAATTCACGTTATTACATTATAAGATTCAGGTTATTGCGTGAACATTTTGAGGTTTCTACGTTATAATGTTCACATTATAATGCGATAATTTCACGTTATTTCACGTTACTTGATCATTTTCAAGCTATTAGATGATAACATCGACGTTAATGCATTATAATATGCACATTATAACATGATAATATACTTGTTAATACGTTATAATATTCACGTTATAATGCGATAATTTACAGGTTATTTACGTTATAATATTCACATTATAATGCGATAATTTTCATGTTATTACATGATTATTATTCACATTATAATGCGATAATTTTCACGTTATTACAGGATAATATTCACATTATAATGCGATAATTTTCACGTTATTACAGGATAATATTCACATTATAATGCGATCATTTGAAGTCATTACATGATAATGTTCATGTTAAAGTGAACTTTCACGATTATACAGGATAGTAACATTATAATTTTATATTTCTCAGGTTTTTACGTGACAGTTTTCATGTTATACTCTTACACTGTCATTTAAAAAAAGATCCTGACATGACAGCAGTGTGCTTCCGTGTGATCACATGACCACTAGGTTTTCCATTATCTGCTACAACGACGCTAATCGTCACTTAACACATCGACAATCCTGCCGGTTAATGTGGCAGTCCTGCCCAAACAGCGGGAAAGAACCCAAACCACAACTTCTTAAAAGACAGATTGAGCCTCTGGCACCAAAGACTTCTCAGAGGTCAACCAGGGGTCGCTTAAACTCGGATTTAATGCCCAATCGGCTTTTTAATGACACAATTCTCCTTTTATCAACTACTCAAAGCAAAAGCTTTTGTGCTTAAAATAGGATAGAGTGAGGACTGTTTTCTTTTCTTGAGAGGACTTGTAATATTAACACTCTGAAACAGGAGGACACAGAAAATCAAGCCGTGCTCCAAATGATTATTACCATCATTAATAAATAATAAGAAAAGAAATGGCGATGGCGATGAACTGCATATTTTAGACGGGATTTTTTTTGCTTTCCCCTCAAGCGTTGGTGCTCCTAACGTTTTTTTTAACGTCCCTGATAAATGTATATGTGTGCACCGTATATGTGCGTTGTTTGTATACATATATTTTGTATACATATATGTTCTCTATTAAATATATATAAGAAATAAGTAGATCCGGCGTCGTTATTCTGGGGTTTTGTTTTTTTTCCCACGTCTCGGAGGCGGCTTCTAAAAAGGCATGCTTCTATAGGAATGTTTCTGAGGTCATGCAACACGGAGAGAGGAGCGTAAACCCCGGGGGCGATGAAGGGCAGGTCGGAGGATTCTATCCATAAGAGAGTCCCTAAAAGTCGCTATGTCGATCGTAAGGATGCGATCACGTGACAGGCGACTGCAAGTCTGGGATGGACGTCCAGAAACGTCCATTTGTGGGTTTACGCCTGAAATAACAGCCGCGGGTTTTTTGGTTTTTTTGTTGTTTTCTTTACAGCAACCTGGCGAGAAAAAGTCGAACAGCAGTGACTTCTACAGGGAATGTGGGTGTAAACTAGGACGCCAAATCCGGTCCGGTGTAGGATTTCAGCCTCGTTACAGCTCCTCTAGCATACAGAGTTAGGTTCTGGTGATGGTATATCTGCAAGCGTCCGCTTAGAAAAGAAAATAAGATAAAGTGTGCATTTGTACAGAAGGCAGTGAACGCACGCGTGAACGGCGGCGAAGCGAGTGGCAGTCGAGAAATAACTGGAAATTCTCAATCAGATATGAAAAAAAAAAAAAAATGTGATGCAGTAAATTTTTTACGACCTTTTGCAGCTAACTAGCTAGCTATGCCGGCTATCAGTGAAGTCGCTATCTATCTGTTTGTGCGTGTGTGTGTGTGTGTGCGTGTGTGTGTGTGTGTGTGTGTGTGTGTGTGTGTGCGTGCGTGCGTGCGTGCGTGAGAGTTAAACGGTGAAAATAAAAAAACAAACAAACCGAAAAGAAGAAGAAGTAGAAGAAGAAAAAACATTCAAGCGGTCCTCAAAGCTGTGCAGTAAGACAATTTCTTTTTTTCGGGGTGGAGGAGGGGGGGTGGGGAGGAGGGGGGTGGAGGAGGGGGGGGTGGAAGGTGAAAAGCTCAGACTTAGCAGTGAGAAAGTCCAGGCCATCATCAGATACTGATGCCCGCCGGGGAGAGAAGGTGTCGAACCATGAGCCCAGCGCTGACGGCTGTCATTCACCCTTGTTGGATGACACAATGCCCCCCCACACACACACACACACCCACACCCTGCAGGCCATGGCGGCGCGGGAGTGGGATCGCTCCACGCTTCCTCAATGGCGACGTTTACGACAGTTTTGTCTCATCGGCTCCAGAAAAGCAGCATATGTAACACACAAGTCGGGCGGATCATGGCAGAGCGGTGGGCCGTGGGGGGAATGAGGGGGGCGGATGGATGAGAGGAGGAGGAGAGAGAGAGAGAGAGAGAGAGAGAGAGAGAAGAGATTGTCTTCGTTTTTCTCATTTTTTGAGGGCAATACATTTTTTTTTGTCCTTGCTGTGCTTCTCCCTTCTCGTTTTGTGTTTTTCATTTTCTGCGCTCTACACGGCGACAGAAGTGATCAGGTGACGAACCTTTTCTCAAACAGCCTCAAGATCATGTCTACGCCATGCAAACTTTTAACATTCCACTCCGCTTGACGGTTAGGTGAGGGTTAGGTGGTGAGAGGGGTGAATACAGGATGAGTGAGCGAGTGAGCGAGTGAGTGAGTGAGTGAGTGAGTGAGTGAGTGAGTGAGTGAGTGAGTGAGTCAGTGAGCGAGTGAGTGAGTGAGTGAGTGAGTCAGTGAGTGAGTGAGTGAGTGAGTGAGTGAGTGGTATTCTTGTCCACTTCACTCGTAGCATCCTGAATTCTATTGCCTAGATTTCGTTCTTTTTTTTTCTTCCCCAACACGCGTGAGCTGAGCGGAAACAACGCCCGTCCCATCCGGATGCTGAGCTCAGCGTTTTCCGTTGTGAGCAGGAGGAGGAGGAGCAGGAGGAGCAGGAGGAGGAGGAGGTTGGAGTCAGCGGACGTCTACACGTCTGTGAGCATTTTGGTGATGTTGACATAGTTTGTGTTGGCCAGTGTGCAGTTTCCCGTCTTAAGGTTCTCCTCCTGAAAGTCCTGGTTGCCGTTATTCACGGCCTCCTGGATCTCCATGTAGTCCGATTTGCTGAGCGTGGAGCCGCTCCGGCTCTTCTTCAGCTCCTCCGCCGAATCCGCCTTGGCCACGTTGACCTGCAGGTACTGCGCCTGCTCCTCGCCCTCGGTCTCGCGGTGGTAGAAATAGTTGAAGTTGGACACAATCACAGGTACGGGCAAGGCGATGGTCAGCACGCCAGCGATGGCGCAGAGGGAGCCTACAATCTTGCCGCCAATCGTGGTCGGCACCATGTCGCCGTAACCGACCGTCGTCATGGACACCACGGCCCACCAGAAGGCATCTGGGATGCTCTCGAACTGGGACTCGGGCTCGTCCGCTTCCGCGAAGAAGACGGCGCTCGAGAAAAGGATGACCCCGATGAAGAGGAAGAAGATGAGCAGGCCCAGCTCTCTCATGCTGGCTTTGAGGGTCTGACCCAAAATCTGAAGCCCTTTGGAGTGACGCGAGAGCTTGAAAATCCTGAAGACTCGCACCAAGCGGATGACCCTGAGAATGGCTAAAGACATGGCCTGCTGGCCCGCTTGGCCGTCCTCGGGCGTGTCCGCCAGCTCCGTGCCCAGAGTGATGAAGTACGGGATGATGGCCACGATGTCAATGATGTTCATTATGTTCCCAAAAAAGCCCGCTTTGCTGGGGCAGGCGAAGAAGCGCACTAAAAACTCAAAGGAGAACCAGATGATGCAGAGGGTCTCCAGGATGAAGAAGGGGTCGGTGAAGTACGTGGACGTGTAGCTGATGACGGTGGTGTTGGTCTCGGGCGAGAAGATCTTCGCGTGAGACTTGTGCATGTCGTCCTCGTCGTTGCGGAAGATGGGGAGGGTCTCGAGGCAGAAGCTGACGATGGATATGAGGATGACCATGACAGAGATGATCGCGATAATCCTCGCGGGACCTGAGCTCTCCGGATACTCGAACAGCAGCCACACCTGTCTCTGAAACTCGTTATCGGGAAGGGGCCGCTCCTCCTCCTTGATGAAGCCCTCGTCCTCTCGGAAGATCTCGATGGCCTCATCTCCCAGCTCGTAGAAGCGGATCTCCTCCGAGAAAATATCGAGGGTGACGTTGACCGGCCTCCTCAGCCGGCCCCCCGACTGGTAGTAATACAGTATGGCGTCGAAGCTGGGCCTGTTCCTGTCGAAGAAGTACTCGTTCCGCAGGGGGTCGAAGTAGCGCATCCTCTTTTTGGGGTCGCCCAGCAGCGTCTCCGGGAACTGGGAGAGGGTTTTGAGTTGAGTCTCAAAGCGAAGTCCCGAGATGTTGATGACCACCCTCTCGCAGCAGTCGTGGTCGGCCTCCGGGTCGTAGTCCTGCAGGTGCCCCGGATGCGCAGCCGCCTCGTCAGAGGGGTCGCCGGTGGCAACAGTCATTCTGCAGGAGGAAGAGGAGGCCTGCACTTTTCAGTGGGTCTGGGTCCTGCAGCCTGGAGAACCGCAGGCGGGGGCCAGGAGAGGGAGGAGGGGGCTCGACACCATATAGGCCCGACGGCCACAGGTTGTCACCTAGGATGTGACTGCGTGTAGGGCAGGTAGAGCAAAGAGAGAGAGAGAGAGAGAGAGAGAGAGAGCACACAGATGATTCAGTACTTTTTTTGGCGTCAGGATGAAAAAAAATACACCAGAATCAATCAGCTGTGAGAAACTTGAGGCTCCTGATCCGGATTTGGACCAATTAATATGCAAAACGCCGCCGTCCAGCTAAAGCAACCCGGTGCAGGTAGAGCGAGGGGAACGACCGCCTCATAGCATCTGCAGAAGCTCATAAATAAGAGCTGCATCTGCTGCAATGGACAGTATGGAGACGGGGAACTACCTTCTTTTTTCTTTTTTTCTCTCTCTTTGCAGTGAAGCCATGCATGAATCTGACGATGCAGCAGCCCCCAGATTCACACGGACGACATCCCGAGTGGATTATCGTGGAAAACCCCACTGCAGTCCCCCCCCCCCCCAAAAAAAAGGAAGAATACTGATCTAAGAGAGGCTTTTTAGGAGTTAGAGGCGAGCCAAACAAACAAACGGAGAGGACGCCTCACGTGAAAAGACTCCAGTTTAGTTTTGTTGGAGCTCCTGAGGGTGGAGATGGTGCACGTCTCTGAAATATTCAAAAACACATATAAATAATTTATCCCTAGAAGGAAATAGGTTCCAAGAGAAAGCTGCATCTCTTGCCTGCATCATCTCCGCACACACACACACAGACACACACACACACACACATAGAAACACACACACAGTTTTACAAAATAAAACACAGGAACGGAACAACCGTGATTCCGCTTCAGGGGGAAAATATCGATACAAATAGAAAGATTTTTTGGAACATATATGATCCGGGATCATGTGCAGCATGTTGGTTTTGATACGTACCTGCAGACATGCTCCTGCAGGACACGCGGCACCAGGATGGAGAAGAACCCGGCTGCGACAATCAGGTGCTTTTTAAAAAAAAAGGTTAAAAAAAGGAAGATTAATTCCAATATCGGACAGCGGATGGTTTCCACCTCATGTTGTCCGCAGCATCCCTCGGTGTGGACACCGGGTACGGTACAGCACGCGCGGGTGTGTCCTCGCTTTCCCCTCCTCGACTCCTTTCCAGCCGGGTAGGCTGTCGTGGGAAGGCGATTGGCACAAATAAAATAAAAAAATAAAAAAAAGAAGGGAGGAGTGAGCCGGTGAAGGAAAGGAGGTGTCGGTGCTTCCTCTGATAACCAGAGGTGCTGGGATCAGCAGAACGGTCCAACTCCTCCGCGAGCCCGAGTGAGTGTGTGACGAGCTGCGGGCTGCGGGCAGCCGCAAAGGTAGATGGTCCTGATGATGCTCAGAGAGGAAACATCTGCAGGGGCTGAATGACAGCGAGGCGCGCGGAGGAGGGAGAGAGCGTTTAAAAAAAAACAATCTCATTAACAATCAGACGCCTTCCAGGGTGGACGGTTCCGAAGTGAGTCCCAGAATCAGATTCCGTCCGTTAACGCCTCACCCACGCCTGATTGACATCTTCATTCTGGATTCCCAGCATGGAATAACATCCCGGCAGGATTCCGGTGTCTGAGCTGCAGAGATGCTCGTGCGGCGGAGGAAAAGCCCGGTGAGGTTCTAAAGAACCTTCATGGACGAGCAGAGCCGTGGCTTCAGACACGGACCGGAGAAGACACGCGTGAAAGTGTCGTAGTGGGCTGCAACAAGATTATGAAATTACAGCGAGTCGGACCCCCACGCAGCCACAGGAATGTGGATGCGCCCCCATCACTAACATCCCCCCCACCCCCCGCAGCTCCGAAAGAGCTGAGAGGTTGTTGTTGTTGTTAATTGTTGTTGTTGTTGTTGTGTTTTTTTGGGGGGGGGCTGGTGAATAAAGCTTAGGCAAAGCTGCATTCAGGCACTGCCGTGCATACCAAGAGACGTGATGGAGAAAAAAAAGAAAAAGATTCTCTCTCCTTCCGCACTGTAACCCACCACTCCTCACCTTTATCTGCAGTGTGGGTTCTTTAAAGGGCCACACGTCTGCAGCTCCGAACCGCCGGAACCGTCGGAACCGGACCGGTGGCTTCAGTTTCATCACCATTATTATTAATATTAATATTAATATTATTATTATTATTATTATCATTATTTTTATTATAGTTGTTGTTGTTGTTTTGGGTTTTTAAAGCCTTTAAAATCTATTATGATTTAATAAAATCTAAATATATAAAAAGTTGGAGAATGAAATGCAATAAAATCTCAAAAGTGTTACAATTATTTTAATTGTTTTTAAATATTTTTTAATACTTTAGTCTTTTATTATTATTCAAAGTATTTGAAAAATTAGCATAATATTCCATTCAAGTTTCAAAAAAGATTTAGAGTTAAAAAGATTCTATAGATTAATAATAGAAATGAAATAAATTATTAGTTTTTTATTAGTTTTTTTAAAAACCTTTATATATTCTGTATACATATGCCTACTCCATCTATTATTAGTAATTAAAATAGTAATAATCATGATAGTAATAATAATAATGAATCAAATGTATTTAAAGAATAGGTTAATAAATTAAAAATAAATAAAAATAATTTTATTATTATTATTATTGGTAAACAGTACAACTTTAAATGTCAAGGTCATCTACAACAACAAAGATGCAATTACATGAAAAGTAGTAAGTAGAGAAGGGTAAAACAAAATATCATCTCAATAACATGAAACAATTGATTAAAAAAAAAAAAAAGCCTTAAAGAGAAAACTTTAGAATAAAAATGTTTTCGGTAAAAGCTGCTCTAATGGTATCTTTTAGTTTTATTAAATAACCTGGTTTCCCTTTTGAAACCACAGGGCGTTTAATGGCTTTTGGGGGTATAATTCACACAATCAGTCACATTCAATCAATCAATCAATCAATCAATCAATCAATCAATCAATCAATCAATCAATCAATCAATCAATCAATCAATCAATCAATCAATCAATCAATCAATCAGCAGCTTCTGTGTATTTTCAGATCAGCTGGATCAGACTGAGGCTGAATGACCCACAGAAGAACAGTTCTAACAGAAAACAGCCGTAAAATAAAGACAGACTGCAGGAAATACTTTATTTAAGATTCTTTGTTTATGTCCAGACCCGCTATAGATGACCAAAACTGACATAAGGAAAAATAAATGAATAAATATAAAAATGATTTAACGAAGCTCTTTTCAGTGACAAGATTTATTTATTAATTATTTATCTAATAATTTTTTTTTGCTAATTTCTGCATTTGTATATATTTACATACTAATTTATTTATTTTTTTGTTCATTTCGGCATTCATTTATTTCTTAATTTTTTTTTTGTTAATTTCGGCCTTTCTGCATTTATTTATTCACTAATTAACATTAATTAACACATTTATGAATTAATTTCTGCGTTTATTATCTATTTTTTAAATTATTATTATTTTATTTCGGCATTTCTGCATTTATTTATTCACTAATGAATTCATTTACTATTGTATTAATTTATTTCTGCATATATTATTTATTTCTGCATATATTATTTATTTCTGCATATATTATTTATTTCTGCATATATTTATTTATTGCCACATTTATCAATTTATTTCTTCATTTATTTGTCCTCATGTTTTTTGTTTATAATACAAATCAATTCAAAAGCATCAAGTTTGATTTATAGAATAAATGAAGATCCGGCGTGTTTGTGAAGAACGTTTTTCATCACCGCAGCGGAAAACCGCGATCACAAAGTCACTCCCTGCCTTGTATTTCTCGCTCCGGCAGTAACGCTGGTAACATTTCCTGGCAACGGTCTTTATCAATAATGGATATGGGCGACTAAAATAGAGCAGAACCTCCATCTTTGGGTGAGCCGGGCTACATTTACAAGAAAGAACAGATCAATCGATAGATGATCCTGTCCCGGTGCCGGGAATGAAACCGCTGGGGCCAGGAATGACTTCCAGAGAGGTCAGAGGTCAGCGGGAATCCCTCACACGGTTCGGAGAGGCAGAATGGGAGGAGGGTTGATTAGCCCGGGCTTTGCCAAGGTTACTTCTGGCGGACCGGAGACATCCCGCCCTCGTCCCTTCTGTCAGTCCTCTCGCCTCTCACCAGCTCCTAATGGCTTTCCCAGGTTCCCCATGACACCTCCGTCATTATTTATGAGCCGGGGGCCCCGACACGAAGGCTTGTTAACGCGGCTTCCAGAGCTGGGCTCACTTCGCATTAGCCGGCTAGCTTTAATTAAAAAAGCGTCGGGTCCCGGTTCTCGAAACGCTGAGCGTCTTTCAATCACACGGGGAGGCGAAAACGGACGTTTGCGTGATCCGGCCAATGAGGTATTGATTTCGGGGCTGTTGCTCGTCTTCGTCAGATGTTGCTTTGGCACAGGAACAAGGAGGACTGCGATAATCAGGGGTTCATTATTGTGAGTGAGTGCTGAGTTGACTGACAGGTCATTTTCTTCACTCGCTTTATCACATCTGCCAGAGAGGTTACAGTATCTTCTCACTCGGCTTGTTTTATGGATTACAGAAAAACAGATGGACGGATATTCGTGAAATTTTACCCAGATGTAGGTTTTGGCATGTCCTAGATAGGATTTCATTTTAGTGTCGTTATGTCATGACCTCATGACGTGACATCATAATTCAGTCTTCTTAACCATTGTGAGATAATGCACTTTTGGAGATTTTGCTTTTTTTTTTTTTAATAATTCATTGATTAATGAACACATTTGCTTGAAATTTTACCCAGATGTAGGTTTTTAGCATATCCTAGATATAATTACATTTTAATGACGTTATGTAATGACCTCATGACGTGACATCATGATAAAGTTTTCTTAACCGTGGCGAGATAAGGCACTTTTAGAGGTCTTTTTTTCAATAACTAATAAATTTACGGACTGATTTGCTTGATATTTCCCCCTCTGATGTCAGATTTGGCATATCCTAGAGATGATTACATTTGAATATCATTACATCATGACCTTACGACGTGACATCATGACAATGTTTTCTTAACCCTGGCGAGATAAGGCAGTTTTGGCGTTTTTTTTTAATGCGATAACTTATTAATTAACGGACATGTCTTGGAAATTTCCCCCAGATGTTGGATTATGCCTATCCTGGAGATGATACGATTTTGATGATGTCATGTCATGACTTCATGATGTGACATAGTGAGATAAAACACTTTTGGAGGTTGAAAGTAATTAATGAATTGATTGATTTGCTTGAAATTTTACCCAGATGTCAGATTCGGCATTTCCTACAGACGATTTAATTTTAATGAGGTTAAAGTCATAATGACATTTTCTTAACCACTGGGTTTTCTTTTATCTCAGTAACGTCTGCCTTCGGTACTTCGGGTTAATTATTGAACATTAAAAAAGATATATCATCTTTTAGTATTAAAATAATGATGAAATCGAACCGAACTTCATCTGCAAAAGTTAATTTACAAAACATATATCCACCTCATGGTGAAAATAAAAAAGGAGCAACCTCTAAGACCCCCCCCCCCCCTCCCCCCCTCCTCCATCCATACACCCCTAAAAACAGTTTTTGCTTGTTTAGTTTATGTAAATTAATTTATATTTGTGCTTTGCTTCAATCCAGCCTTCCATAAATCCCCCCCACAGACACACACACACACACACACACACACACACACACACACACACACACACACACACCCACACACACACACACACACAGGGATCTAATTAATGAAGATTTGAATTCAATCAGATCCGTACATTAGATTTAGAATTTTGTGGGCGGGACTAGTTGTCGCTCTGTGTGACGACGTATCATCCAGAGTGAAGCCCACCTCTCACCCGCTGCCAGCCGGGACAAGAACCTGGTTCCTACACAGGATCTGTGATGGATTTCTATAGAAAATAAGGTGGAGCTTAGACCCCGACAGGAAGTAGATCGCCAAGGCATGAAGTCCGCTGAACCCTGCAGTCAAGACTCTGGTGCCGGTCACGAGGAACGGAGATTGGGTGACTTTATCAAAGGAAAACTTCTGATTGGACGACCGATCGGTGGCGGTCAGATGTTCCAGGTTGGAGTTGGTGGTTGGGTGGAGGTAGATAGGAAGGGACAGCTGAACGGAAGCAGTGAGAAAGAACACAGTTGTGATAAATGTGCAAAGAGATAGTCTTCTTGTCTGAACTGTCACTGAGCACTCTAACAACATTAAGAACCACATTTTTTTCCCAAATTCTTTTAAAATTTTGCTGACAGAGTGTTTATCCCCATTAATGGAGATTTTTATTTCTCAGCCAAGGTAGGAGGTCATGTTTTCACCCGCGTTTGTTCTCCCGTCTGTTAGCAAGATTACGGAAAAACTAATGCACAGATTTGCACGGAATTTCCCACATAGATACTTCTTGGGTTATCTGTCATGTGATTATATGTTGGTGACGTTATGTGTTTCATAGCATTTAATATAAAATAAAATAATAAGCCGTTTTGAGCATTGATGTCACAATGTTGCGAGGTGCTCTGTTGCATTGATGCCTTCGTTCCTTTGATTCCTTTGATATTTCCTTTGAGGGTGGAGCTGAGGGCTCAGGGGGCTGAACAGAGACGCTGAAGTGGAAGGCGCAGGAGACACTCCAGACAGTTTGTTGGAGGTGTCGGTGGATTTAGAGGCTGGCAGTAACTCGGAGATTAATGGAGAAATCTGTAGGATTTTTTTTCGAGTACTGTTGGGCCTCGTTCCTTTGATGTTTTAAACTGGAGAGGAACAGGAAACGACGCAACAATGAATGTTTAAGATAAAGTTCGCTCAAAGTCTAGAAGTTTGGAGCAGAGAATAAAACAATAGTCTGCAAACAATTTGTCAGTTAACAAAATAAAGCTAAGGCAGCTAAACTAGCAGCTACGTCAGCACATTTCAATGCATATTGTTTTACCGGGGGTTACATTGTATTGGTTTTTATTTGTTGTTGTTGCATTTTATGCCTTTGTTTATATAAATATATATAATATATCATATGTATTATTATTATATTTGTTAAGATAATAATGTTTGTGGTTGGATAAATATTTTCTCTACTTCTACAGAATCGTGCCTGAATGTGTTTTTCTCTCCCAAATGTATTTTCTTTTTAGTCCCAGCACTCATTTATCATTTATTCTATTTAGTAACTTTGTTTCCTGTTGGTATTTCTAATATTTAAGATTGAGGCCGGAAGAAAATAAAACTCTTAAACCCCCCCGGGCGTCTCAAATACAAACACACGTTCATCAAAGTGTTGGCGTGGCGTTGGTTTATTCCGTGGTGAGCGGCGCTCGTTCACGGAGAATGGAGTTTCCTCCTCGCTCCTTCATACTGCATTGCAGCAGCCACAGGTTTCCCTGCACTCTCACGCACGCACGCACACACACACACACACACACACACACACACACACACACACACACACACACACACACACACACACACAGAAGAAGAAGGGTTCCTGTCCCCACATGATTGAACATGAGGCAGAGATCTTCCTCTCATGATAATAATAATAAGAGGGAACCGCTGCTGCATTAAAACACGTTTTCTGCTTCTATGCAACAATCTCTCCCGTGTGTTCTTCCTCATTAGAGAATTCCCTCATGCTAAACCATCAGCCTGTCTGATAAGAATCATTCCGGTAAGATAATCTCAGACTTTATTCTGACATTTTGTTGTTTTTGCTTTTTTTTTTAAGACATTCTTTCTTCTTTTTTTTTTCACGCATCAGTTCAATCATCAGGGCCCAACCCGGAAATGTAACTGCTACCATCTCCAGTGACACTCCAAATATTTAACCCTCTGGCTTTTCATGAGGTGAGCGGTTCCAGTGGGCCCGCTCTGGAGGTTCTCCACAAAAGAGGCCAGATCCGAACGAAGGAGCAGGTTCAGAAAGTGGAAGTTAAAAGATTGTTTGAATATATAAACACATGATAATTCCTCTTGGCCTGATTTGTGTCTCCTGTAAGCTGAGAGAGAGAGGGAGAGGGAGAGGGAGATGGGGAGAGAGAGAGAGAGAGAGAGAGAGAGAGAGAGAGAGGGAGAGGGAGAGAGAGAGAGAGAGAGAGGGAGAGAGAGAGAGAGAGAGAGGGAGAGGGAGAAAGAGAGAGAGAGAGAGAGAGAGAGAGAGAGGGAGAGGGAGAGGGAGAGAGAGAGAGGGAGAGGGAGAGGGAGAAAGAGAGATAGAGAGGGGGAGAGGAAGAGGAAGATGGAGAGAGAGAGAGGGGGTGAGAGGGGGAGAGAGAGAGAGGGGGTGAGAGGGAGAGAGAGAGAGAGGGAGAGAGAGGGAGAGAGAGAGAGAGAAAGAGAGAGAGGGAGAGAGGGACAGAGCGAGAGAGAGAGAAGGGGGGAGAGAGGGGGGAGAGAGAGAGAGGTGTGAGAGAGAGAGGTGGAGAGAGAGAGAAAGAGTGGGGGAAAGCGAGAGAGAGAAGGGGGGAAAGAGAGAAAGAGAGAGCGAGGGAGGGCGAGAGGGAGAGAGAGCGACAGAGCGAGAGAGAAGGGGGGAGAGAGGGAGAGAGAGAGCGAGGGAGAGAGAGAGTGAGAGAGAGCGAAGGAAAGAGGGAGAGAGAGAGAGAGTGAGAGAGAGCGAAGGAGAGAGAGAGAGAGAGAGAGAGAGAGAGAGAGAGAGAGAGAGAGAGAGAGAGAGAGAGAGAGAGAGAGAGAGAGCTGCAGAATGAGGGCAGATGCTGGAAAAGAGCCAGACACCAGGAGAAACACAAGGTCACTGTTCCTCTGCAGTCTGTATCCAGGCTGCGTCTCACTGATCCCCAGAACCAAAGAAGAAATCTACAACCACTCACTTTAGGGGCGTTAGGATACAAAACCAAACACTGTAAAAAAAAAAAAAATGTTAAACTGTATGATTTACGGTAAAATACTGGCAGTTTTGTTTGGCCAGAATTTTTGCGTCGGGAAAAAAAAAAAATCTGGATAAACACTTAAATGATAACATACTGTATAAAACAATCAACTCAGGTATATTTTTTTAAATATTGTTTCATTACGCTATCAGTTAGACTTTACAGTTTTTACAGTAAAAAAAAACAATAGCTGTCAAGAGTCAAAACAAATGTAGACTGTTAAATTCAAGAAAGTGGATAACTTTATTTTTTACGGTCAGGATGTGTTGGAAACTGCGAAAATACAAACTTTGAAGAAAATAACACAACAATATTAGAGGTGTCATGATGTCACAAGCAAATAATTACCGTTAAAGTGCCTGTTCTGTCAAAAACGAAAGATTTTTGCTCGTATGCAAATTCAAATTTACAGTAAAAAAAATGTAACCATTAAGAAATTGAATCCTTTCATTTTTTTACAGAAATGGAACATTAGAATTGTACATTTTATAGTCATTTTATTAAATGACTTTATAAAGAGGTTTAAATTATTGTTGTAAATTAACTTAATTATTGTGTTCATCTTTTTTTTGTGATGAAATTCTGGCAACCACAGCAGATTTTTTTTTTTTTACAGTGCATGTTCTGTAGCCACTCAGACTTTTCCCACATGATGATGGCGTCTCCGTTCTGCGCTGACTCATGAAACTCCGAGCTGAGTGGAGACACACGTCCAACTTTCGCTGGACGTCTGCTTCGCTCTTGTCCCGATGATGATGATGAGGAGGGAAAAACGAGTCGGTGAGTGAGCTGCTCTGTGTCGAAGATGAGGGGATGCACTTTGGCTGCATTACACACTGTGTCCTAATGAGCGAGTGAAATTCAAGTCAAGGTAAGTGCTTGTTTCAGAACACTCGGCAATATTACACCGCAAGGTCGCACTTGAAATGAAAGACCTTTAGTATGAGGAAGAGAGAAGTAAAATAAAACTGGGCCCTAAACGCTGATGCCCTCACAGCGAGGATGAATCTCTTATTAATGTGACTCAGTAATAATCTCAAACACTCCATATTGACTCCAGCTGAATATTTGGATGAAGTCAGCAGTCTGCTCCAGGATCAGATCCCAGAGTGACTCAGTGATGAAGATATTCGATCATTTCATAGGAGCTAAATTTAGACACATTTGAGTTTATGGTTGGGAAGTTACGGAAGGGAAAACTGTGTTTTCCACACAAATCTCACCTTAGTGAGTAAAATATGTACTATTATCGTGAAATTATATATAAATACCAAATACATCTCAGTCAATTTGGACATAATTGGACAGACAGTTGGGAAGAAAGGGTCAAAAAATATTTATTTCCCCCAAATAACGCCCCCTAGAGAGTGAAATATGAACAACACGAGTCCGATATGACAAATAAAAGTTAGAGGTGGTTCATATGAGGTAAATTTGGACTAAATAGGAACAAAAGTCAGAAAGTAATGTACATTAAAAAGAAAATTTTGTCAAAAAAAACTCCCCCTGGTGAGTGAAATATGATCTATTCCTGTAAAATATGATATATACAAAATAGATCTCTTGGAGTTGATTGAAATGCGTCAAATTTGATCTACATCGGACCATCGGTTGAGAAATTATAGTCTGAAAACTGTTATTTTGCAGAGAAAGCTCCCTCTAGTGGTGGAAATATGCAACTGACCTTTTTCCCAAAATCAATCCAGTTCTGCGCCGGTAAAAGTTCTATAGTGGGATAAAGTCTGACAACGATCCATAAAAATAGTTCTGAGTCATCGCTAAACACAATACGCTGTCCTCTACGATGTTTTGAGAAAGAATGGGCCGCCATGTTTGTTTGGCGCCCGTGGAGAGATTTACAGTGACAGCTGCATGTGTCACGGTGATGCTGCAAGACTCGGGTTTTTGTGATTCCGTAACCCGGGCAACCGCAACATCTGCATCAGGCTGATCTGCAGTGGATGCTGCAGGCAGACACTATTTCACTCCCACTGACACTTGAGGAGTGAAAGCAGTTCTGCACAGATTCACCTCTCACCCGTCAGCGTTCCTCAGCTGCTGATGTTGGCGCCTAAACTGTTGGTCCGATTTAATCCAATTTAGGTGTGTATGAATCAACTCGAGGCTATCTTTCTTTCATACATCACATTGTACTCCAATAGTCCATAATTTACTCACTGTAAATTTCTTCCCCAAAGAACACAGATTTTGACCATTTAGGGGGGAGTTTTTTGTGGAAAACGCAGTTTCTTGTCCTTAACTTCACATCCATAAGTCCGATTGTGTCTAAATTTTCGCTCCTATGAATTGGAACAAGGAAATCTGTCTTTTTTTATTCCTGAACTCAGAAAAACTGTATTTATCTTCATTATTAGGTCACTCTGGGATCTGATCTCAGAGCAGACTGCTGACTTCATAGAAATAGTTAGGTTGAGTCAATATGGACTGTTTTAGATGATTAATGAGTCACATTTAATTTGAGGAGTTAAACGGGGGGGGGGGGGGCTTTTCCGGGGATATAGCACAACAGCTGCCGCCTGAGTTTTTTTTGCAGTGAAGCGCTGTTTCGGCGGTAAAACAGTTGGGCTTACATCATATCAGTCAGGTGGTTATAATGTAATGGCTGATATGAGCTATGATAAGAGTGGTAGTTTTTGTAAACTTTTTGCTCTTGCCCCAGATCTCAAAGGGCAGCAGTGGGAGGAGGCAGCGCCGGCGGGATTCTTCAGGTAAAGTTAGAACACGATGACTCGGCGCTTTTCGGTTTCCTGCAGCGAGATGCATTTTTCTGGAGATGGATCAGTGACCGGAAGGAGTGTAAAATGTGTAAGCGGCTCCACACCATTCTCTCCGGCGCATGGTGCATCTCTGAGGTTGTTGTAGCTTAAAGAAGTGGCCCCTCCGGGGCGGCGGCGGCGGCGGCGGGGGGTGGGGGGGGCGGATGTATATATATAGTTTCTCTGACATGCTTTCTGGGCTTTATGTTTTTTTTTTGTGTCTCGCTGAAAAGCTCCGAGTCCTGATGCAGAAGAGTGAACTTTATGAATAGCCCCCAGAGCGCCATTACACGTTCTCAAAAGAGCAGATGAATGAACGCCACCCCGAGAAAAAAAAATGG